>OX638062.1:46142793-46585293 GCA_951804385.1 Trifolium dubium | reverse complement strand
ACGAATTCTCGATGTGAAAACACGGATACAAAAGGATCATCTTGGAATAGAAAAAAGAGTGGATCCACGGGGTCCCAAATGAATTGGCTTATTCGAAAAACGCCTTGTTCTTTGGAAGATCTATATCGTGTCTCGTACTGCATCGTTCCATCCTGTAAGCCTTCCAAATCATTCTCTTCATCATAAATGATCTGCTTGTCCCGAAATGACCTTTCCCAATAGGGAAATCCTAATTCATTGGACCCTTCGAAACAATCAAATAGAAAGCCCCAAGGGCGCCATATTCTAGGAGCCCAAACTATGTGGTGATTGAATAAATCCTCCTCTAGTGGTTTCGGGTCGAGGACTCCATCCCCTTCTTCGAACCCCGATTCATATTTTTCATAGAGAAATCTCTGTTCAAGCATAGAATGAGATCCATTTTGAATCATATTTAAGGGATTCCTTCGTTCGGTGCGAAGAAGCAATGTCACTCCATCACTATCAAACTTACTTCCTGTCTGTGAGGATCCCAGCAGAGCACCTTCTACTTATAATAGGCCATGAACTAGATCAGAATCATTCTCAAGGAGTCTATAAGAAGTGATCCCATAATTTTTTTCATTAGGTCCCGGTAGAGACCAAAGGTCTTGATCGACCGATCCGGCAGAACAACTCAAAAGATAAAGAAGTAGCGTTAATTTCTTCATGCTTGTTCCAAGTTCGAAGTACCATTTGTACAAATAAGAACCCCCTTCGTTACATGATTTCTTCTTCATATAGATAGATATAGGATCTATGAAGCCATTACTTAGAAGTAGATTTTGTGAAACAATCCTTCCTATCTGATAGAAAAGTGTCATACCCCAAATTTTACCCTCCAAATTTTAGTACATATTTATTTTAGTCAATTTTATTTATTTTTCTAACAAGAAACTTTTTGTATTAAAAATATTTATTATCACTTTTTTGTTTGTCCAAAAATTATAAAAAAATAAAGTATATATAAAAAGAAAGAAAATATATAGACTTGTGTAGAAAGAAAAGGAGAAAGACACAAAAATATAAAAAAGAAGTGAATCAAAACAAAAGAGGACTAAATCTCTAGCCTTGGAGAGCAAGGGAGTAAAAATTGCACTAAAACATAATTTCTATAGCAAATCAAGCATAAAAATCAAAGAAATCTTTCAAGTTAATTTCCAAACCAAATATCTCAAGAGATACAATTAAGTTTTAGAGACCTAATTCTAACACTATAAATAGAGGCTCTTTCTACACAATAATTCACACACCAATTCTCTACACACAACCAAGAAACACCATAGAAATTTCTTGAGTAGCAACAACAAACAGTGGCTTGCGCCACTTTCCTCTTTAACCCCATCATCTTTCATCTCTTCGCAGCAACACCATTACACTACCAAGTTCATTCATCATCATCCACCATATTCCGCCGTCATAAAGCACACACGGCCACAACAATTACAAACCAATCTCACCAAAAACCAAAAAATCAGAAAACGAATAAAAAGCTAGAACGGAAAAGGAGAAAGAATCGAAACAGGATCATAAGAACAGAAACCGAAGAGAAGAATTGGAGAAACAGAACCGGAATCAATTCCGCCGCCGTCATAACCTCCGGGTCAACCAACCGACGACTATCTCTCTGGAACAGAGAACATACACTCACTCCGACTATCACAACACTAATGCGTCACCATCTCCGGCCTCCGTGAGCAGCCACAGAACCTCTAACTTGAAAATGGAAGGAGATCGCGGCCTAGTTCTGTTTCCGTTCGTTTTGTTCTGTTAGTTTTCCTCCTTTCTTTTCTTTTATTTGTTTGTTCACCGTTTATTTATATGTACATATATTGTTTGTTGTTTGCTTTCTTTTATTAGAATAGTTATGTCCATGTGTCAAGCCGTGATTGGTATTCAATACACATATCTCTTAATTTATTTATTTTTGTTTCGGTTTGTATTATTGCTACATAGTTTATGTGTTATTCCCTTCTATAAAAGTATTATATGGGAAATACAAGTAAAAATAAATAACTATAAATTAAGTGGATTAAAAAAGAGGAGGCGGATGCACATCCGTTCGCTTCTCGATTAATTGGGGGCTTAGTGCACACTTTGTCCGACTTTTAGTCGTCTTCCACTCAAACCCATAAAAAGAACATTAAAAAACATCAACAAATCAAATCAAATTTTTTCGCCTTCGGGTCATTCTTAAAAGTCATTTTAAGAGGTAAATACAAAATTCGTTTTTCATAAAAAAACACCAACCAACAATGTACCCAGAACTACGTAGCTTTGATTTCCTCATCGCACCAGAGGATACGTAGGAGCAAGAGTCATCTTGTCAAGCATAATAATAAAAAATGCAATTTTTCCCTTTTTGTAAATATATTTAATAGTAAATAAAAATCTAATAAATAAAAAAACATGTAAATAAACTTTAAAAAAATATTTTAATACCCTAGAACTAATTAGGAGGTTCCCGTTGAGTACAACGGATGTGAGGGGTGCTAATACCTTCCCCTTTCATAACCAACTCCCGAACATGGAAATGGTTGCGATGACCATCTTTCCATTGCATTTTAGGTTTTATCAATATTTCTCTAATAAAATAAATTTTGGTGGCGACTCTGTGTCATACCGAGTGTCCTAAACGCTCGGGCGATTTTCGCGGCGCTACAGTTGGCGACTCTGCTGGGGACCTAGAGAGTTAAGCCTATCCTTTTAGTTTTAGGGTTAAGTGTTTTATCTTTTTTTGCTTTTATTTACATGTTTTATTTTATTTTCTATTTTTAATTGTATTTTATTTCTCTGCAATTTTTTATTTGTTATTTTTCATATATATATATTGCGGGGTGGGTTATTTTATGTCAAGTGAAACTCTCCATCCGAGTTTGAGAAAAACATAAGTCACAAATGGACTAGTAGCATGGACCGGTGGGATGAACATCCTATTTGGTGATTTGTGAAAACTCCGCTCAGATGAGATCTATTCAAAAGGTTCATTGAGAATGGGCTAGCCCTTACCCCTCAATGAAAATTTGAATTAGGTCTAGGACTCTGGGAACCTTACCTTAAACCAATAAATTGGGCTAGCCCTTAGGTGATGTGTTTTAGAGCCATCCTTGTGAGGGGTTGGTAGAAAACTTAGAACCGCCTAAGGAGCCTACCTATTAGGTCATTCAACCTTCACCATCTTGCATCTATCATGCATATCATACATTCTCATGCACTTACATCCTCAAAACAAATAGTCACATCTCTTCTTTCCTCAACGTCCTCAAACTATAATACCGCAAGCAGGTATCCCGATACCCATGAATGGACTTGGAAGAATGTCTCAACAAAGTGTGGAAGAGCTCAAGAAAGAACATGAGTTATTGAAGGTAGAGGTTGCCTCGTTGAAGACACAAATTCAACTGATCATTCAAATCTTGTTGGAGAAAAAGGATAACGCATTACCATCACAGGGCCATCCAGCGCCTCGGACACCAAAGCCATGGGTGATTCCTTTGCCTCAACAACATTTGCCGCAACAAGCGTGCCCTCGGCAGTCCTCCCTGGCTCCTCAACTGAATCAACCCTGGGGCAATCCAGCACCTGAGGTACCACAACCATGTTTGGTTCCCTTGCTTCATCAGAATCAGCTAGCTCGAAATTTGAACAATCGGCATCAAGTCAGAATCAACGGAGGCATCTAACTGATCTAAAGGGAAGGGCTCGCCAGTTCGACCCAATCCTCTTAACATACAGTCAATTGTGGACTCATCTAGTCAGAGTTTCTTCAATAACTCCCAGAAAGACCAGATCCATGAAGTCTCCGTTTCCTCCTTGGTACAACCCGAACGCCCAATGTGAATTTCATGATGGAGTAATGGGGCACTCAATTAAAGACTGCAATACCTTCAAGGAGGTGGTGCAAGATCTGATTGGCAACAAGCAATTAAGTTTTGATAAAGATGGCCCGCATATGGTGGGTAACCCCTGAAAGCAGATGTACCAAGAAGCATCCCTCAAGGTTGGCCAATCATCAAGAAAGCTCCCTTTCAAGGATCATCAAGCTTTGAATTTCCAGTCTTAATTTAATTCTTTTGCTTTTTAGACTAGTATTCCTAATATAATAAACATGCTTGTCTTTGGAATTAATCCATTCGTGTCCACTCTTTTCTTGTTTTATTACTTACAAACTTGGAGCGAGGATGATGAAAATAAATAACTGATTTTTTCTGATATATGCTTTCAATGGTAAAAAAAAAACTAGTTGATGATGTAAGGCGTTTTCAAAATAAAAAATATATATACAAATTGGTTAGTTCATGCTAAGTCAAGTCATTCTTGCATATGTTTTCATTTTTGTCTGATTCCCCCAGTTTCTTAAGATATATCAAATTTTTAAGAAAAGCAAGCAATTTTGGTTTGATACTCGACATGACACTTTAAGAGTATATAGGTTGTTTTGGTACTTTTGGCTACATTATGAAGGTTTAGTAATGATTCAATAAAATCGGTACCGTCTTAACACCTTAGACACCCAGAAATATGTAAGGGTAATTTGAGTACTGATGTTGACAAAGACTTGAACTTAAATTCTAAAATAACCCTTAGTAGTTTATCATAGCAGTCGGCACCATCTTAAGCACAAACTAAGTGGGAAATCAATGAACATAAGTGAATGATCCAGAAATGAAAGTTTACATACAT
Organism: Trifolium dubium; assembly: GCA_951804385.1. NCBI lineage: Eukaryota > Viridiplantae > Streptophyta > Magnoliopsida > Fabales > Fabaceae > Trifolium > Trifolium dubium. Next base: position 46,580,592 of record OX638062.1, on the reverse strand, counting down.
TGGTTGAGTTTAAAAGTGGGAATGCACTTGTTGAGTTAGATGACCATCACTCGGTTGTTTAATTCAACAGTCGTTGAACATACAAAGTAAAACCATGGTAAATAAACCCTTTTAGGAGTTGGTTTGAAGGTGTCTGGTTCTGAACTTGGTAGGGCGGGTTACGATCCGATCCCCCACAACTGCATTTGGGAGAGAAAAAGGGGTTTGCCAAACTTTGGTTATCAGCACCCCTCAATATGTGATCATAATCACTAACAAATTTTCCTACCATGAGCGTGTACAAGATAACGGGCTTAATGTGATTGCACTTGAATGAAAAGGATGAATAATATTTAAGCAAAAGTCAGAGTCATAATAAATTACTTCAGATTTATCTTCATATGATGGGAATCTTTGACCGCAATGTGTCGTTTTATGTTACTACGGTGCTCTTGGTATTTGATGTCTATTACTTGGTTTTCCTATCTAGCCGGCAACCACGTATGATTAGAGTTGTCGTGTCCTGTTTCAAGTACGGGTGAATTTGATAACAGAAATTTATATTGTCTTTGGCTTGATTTACATGAATTTCACATGGATAATTCTTAAAAGACCTAATTGAAGCCAGGTTTACTATGAAAGCATATTCGGCAAATATATTGTTAAACTGACTCATCCAGTTTGTTGTGCAATCAATAATCATCTTTTGTACATACCATATGTGCTTCCACCAAAAATATATATTCAATTTCAAAAACTCGCATGTGCATTGTGTTAGAAATACTTGTCAAAAGAAATGATTTTACTTGCAAATCAATACTCGGCATCTGGTTAATTCAGCAAACAGTTCAATCAAAGAAGAACTAAATCAAGACGCTCCTAAGTAGGGGCATGCATCTGGGGGTCCTACCAATCGGTAGCAATTTTTCATAATCAAGGGGCAGGTCCTCTAAACTCCTGCTAGTCAAGGTCAAAAGTGTTCAAGAAATGGTCAGCTTGAGGCACCATCCCTAAACGCTAGTTAATTGGGGGGCATACCTCTCGAGAATTCAAATAATGGGGCAGTTCGCAGCATTGTCATATCAGAGCTAGATGGATCCAAATTCCTTTTCAAGCAATTTCCTTTGCACCAGTATTCAGCATTGAAAGTAGTACTTCCCATTGAAGGGTCACTCTGTGGAGAATCCTTGATTATCACCACCATAGAGGCAAAGAAACCTCTGCTCATAAGAACTCCAAGGCAGTCAAAAGCATTATGCCTGTGAATAAAAAGGAAAATGGGGCAATACAAGGCTGTAGGGGCCATCCCTCTCCATACTTTCAAGTCGTTCAAGTGAATCATGTCAAGCATCAGCAACCGTTGAGTGCAGAATGGGTGTCGGGATATCATGCTAGCAAAATTCCTATAACCTTTGAATAAAGAAACTTCGCTACAAAACGCATTTTCACTGCTAAAACCATTCAAAAAAACCTTTTCATACACTTTCAAATCATATTCATGCATCATTCATGTTCACATGCATTTAGCATCAAAACATGCATTGCATTCGAAAACTATAATTCATTCATCAAATTCTAAATTCAATATCTGTTGGCGATGGCAACCCCTTAAATCAATCCTTATTCAACCTCAATCGGTTATCCAAAAATATTGATTCTTCTTGGCCTTTCCCATCAAAGGAAAACCAAGATTCACATAACACTCATCTTGAAGCCCAATTATCAGGGACACACATTCAATACATACATCAATAATGCATTTCATTTCATGCATAGCATACACTACACGTGATCACAAATGCATTTACATCACAATGCATTCATAGCATAATTAATATTCTCCAATCTAAAAGTCCGATCTTATGCGGCAAGGACTCCAAAGTCTGATCTTACGCGAAAAATTCTAAAGTCCGATCTTATGCGGTCAAACAAAAGTCTAATCTCCATTGACAAAACCAAATCAAGCTCAGGCTTTCCCAGTCTTGCATCATGCATCATTCATACATGACATCATCATGCACAAAACAGTGCATACATTGACATGCAAGCGGAACATAACCGGAAAGTAGATTTAAGGTTTCCTCAGGGACTTTCAGCATAGAATGCTAAGTGGGTACCCCATATCCCCAGCAAATCAAGATTGCCCGGCTACGAGCCAATGTCAATAATTCTTACTTACTCCTAGGATCTAGACCCCTAAGGGGAAATGACCTAACTCATCTAAACACCCCAAGGGGTAATGATCTCGCATCATCGGTATATAGACACCTTCCGAGGTAATGGCTACTTCTAAGTTGAAGCACCGTTCAGGATCGTGTCTTCTTACTCACCCCAAGGGGTAATGATTTCGTATCATTGGTAATACAGGCACCCTCCGGGGCAGCGCTTGTATTTTAGTAGAAGCACCCTTCGGGGTCGTGTCTTCTTACTCACCCCAAGGGGTAATGATTTCGTATCATTGGTATACAGTCACCCTCCGGGGCAACGCCTTTCTTTTAGTAGAAGCACCTTTCGAGGTGACAATGGAAACCTTTTGGATAGAAGCACCTCTCGAGGTGACAATGGAAACCTTTCGGATAGAAGCACCTTTCGAGGTGACGATTACCTTTCGGATAGAAGCACCTTTCGAGGTGACGATTACCTTTCGGATAGAAGCACCTTTCAAGGTGACGAATGAATACCCTTTCAAAGTTAGGCATCATTCGGGACAATGCCTACTTTTAGTTGAAGTACCCTACGGGGCGATGACTTCTTCTTGGTTTACTTACCCTACGGGGAATGGTTATCTTTCAAAGTTAGGCATCATTCGGGACAATGCCTACTTTTAGTTGAAGTACCCTACGGGGCGATGACTTCTTCTTGGTTTAGTTACCCTACGGGGAATGGTTATCTTTCAAAGTTAGGCATCATTCGAGACAATGCCTACTTTTAGTTGAAGTACCCTAAGGGGTGATGACTTCTTCTTGGTTTAGTTACCCTACGGGGAATGGTTATCTTTCAAAGTTAGGCATCATTCGGGACAATGCCTACCTTTAGTTGAAGTACCCCACAGGGTGATGACTTCTTCTTGGTTCAATTACCTACGGGAAATGGTTATCTTTCAAAGTTAGGCATCATTCGGGACCATGCCTGCTTTCAGTCAGAGTACCCTCCAGGGCAATGACTTATTCTTAGCTGATCGCCCTACGGGGAAACGGTTATCTTTCAAAAATAATTAGGCACCCTACGGGACGATGCCTATTTTAGGTTTAAACACCCTTCGGGGCGGAGACTATCCTTAAGATCTAAACATCGTCAAGGCGATAGTCGATCTTTCACCTTCATAAGGCAAAATTATGGATATTTCTTATATTTAACTATCTTTCAAAGGCATTTAAAGATATTTAAATAAGGGCAGCTGTCATACCCCAAATGTTACCCTCCAAATATTAGTACATATTTATTTTAGTCAATTTTATTTAATTTTCTAACAAGAAACTTTATGTATTAAAAATATTTATTATCACTTTTTTGTTTGTCCAAAAATTATAAAAAAATAAAGTATATATAAAAAGAAAGAAAATATATAGACTTGTGTAGAAAGAAAAGGAGAAAGACACAAAAATATAAAAAAGAAGTGAATCAAAACAAAAGAGGACCAAATCTCTAGCCTTGGAGAGCAAGGGAGTAAAAATTGCACTAAAACATAATTTCTATAGCAAATCAAGCATAAAAATCAAAGAAATCTTTCAAGTTAATTTCCAAACCAAATATCTCAAGAGATACAATTAAATTTTAGAGACCTAATTCTAACACTATAAATAGAGGCTCTTTCTACACAATAATTCACACACCAATTCTCTACACACAACTAAGAAACACCATAGAAATTTCTTGAGTAGCAACAACAAACAGTGGCTTGCGCCACTTTCCTCTTTAACCCCATCATCTTTCATCTCTTCGCAGCAACACCATTACACTACCAAGTTCATTCATCATCATCCACCATATTCCTCCGTCATAAAGCACACACGGCCACAACAATTACAAACCAATCTCACCAAAAACCAAAAAATCAGAAAACGAATAAAAAGCTACAACGGAAAAGGAGAAAGAATCGGAACAGGATCATAAGAACAGAAACCGAAGAGAAGAATTGGAGAAACAGAACCGGAATCAATTCCGCCGCCATCGGAACCTCCGGGTCAACCAACCGACGACTATCTCTCTGAAACGGAGAACATACACTCACTCCGACTATCACAACACTGTTGCGTCACCATCTCCGGCCTCCGTGAGCAGCCGCAGAACCTCTAAGTTGAAAATGAAAGGAGATCGCGGCCTAGTTCTTTTTCCGTTCGTTTTGTTCTGTTAGTTTTCCTCCTTTCTTTTCTTTTATTTGTTTGTTCACCGTTTTCTTATATGTACATATATTGTTTGTTGTTTGCTTTCTTTTATTAGAATAGTGATGTCCATGTGTCAAGCCGTGATTGGTATTCAATACACATATCTCTTAATTTATTTATTTTTTGTTTCGGTTTATATTATTGCTACATAGTTTATGTGTTATTCCCTTCTATAAAAGTATTATATGGGAAATACAAGTAAAAATAAATAACTATAAATTAAGTGGATTAAAAAAGAGGAGGTGGATGCACATCCGTTCGCTTCTCAATTAATTGGGGGCTTAGTGCACACTTTGTCCGACTTTTAGTCGTCTTCCACTCAAACCCATAAAAAGAACATTAAAAAACATCAACAAATCAAATCAAAATTTTTCGCCTTCGGGTCATTCTTAAAAGTCATTTTAAGAGGTAAATACAAAATTTGTTTTTCATAAAAAAACACCAACCAACAATGTACCCAGAACTACGTAGCTTTGATTTCCTCATCGCACCGGAGGATACGTAGGAGCAAGAGTCATCTTGTCAAGCATAATAATAAAAAATGCAATTTTTCCCTTTTTGTAAATATATTTAATAGTAAATAAAAATCTAATAAATAAAAAAACATGGAAATAAACTTTAAAAAAATATTTTAATACCCTAGAACTAATTAGGAGGTTCCCGTTGAGTACAACGGCTGTGAGGGGTGCTAATACCTTCCCCTTTCATAACCAACTCCCGAACTTGGAAATGGTTGCGATGACCATCTTTCCATTGCTTTTTAGGTTTTATCAATATTTCCCTAATAAAGTAAAATTTGGTGGCGACTCTGTGTCATACCGAGTGTCCTAAACGCTCGGGCGATTTACGCGGCACGACAAAAAGGATCCCATGATCCTGAACCGATCTTATCTGAGATCGAAAATCCCAAGTTTGTCTATGAAGAGCGGATCTAATTATATTTGTGTCTAGAATAGATTACTTTTGTATAATACAAATTGATAGCGCCTCGTTGCTAAGTGCTACAAGATCTCGTACATTAGAACCTAGAGTTATGGACCCGAATCCACTAGTATAGAACATTTTCTTTTCCAAGTGAAATCCCCTAGTATATGAAAGAGTGAAAAAGTGCTTTCTTTATTGTGGAATAAGAAGTCTTCGTATCTTAATGCATGTATTTAATTTATTCGGAGCTATTAGAGCGGGATCTACTTTTTGGGGAATATGAGTCGAAGCAATAACAAGAATATTTCTAGTAGAATATTTTTCAGAATCCCTGGATAGAGAGTTCGCTAATAGACCCAGGGATAAGTCATTCGACTCACCCCTACCCCAATCATGAATGTTTGGAATCCAAATTATGCAAGGAGACATTGCTTTTGCTAATTAGAATTGAAGAGTGAGATAAAATTGCCCTATTTCCGGCTCCGTCATCATACCCCTAGGTACCGGATGCTTCATACTTAGAAACTCCAACTCCCCATCATAGTTACGGCCGAGATCGTCACTATCATACCTTTTGATATTATAGCAACTATCCTCATTAGTAGGTAAAAGACCGTAAAGGGTACCCTCTCTATCATCAAAAAAATAATTCTCACGATCATCGTCATCCATCTCAAAACCCTTAGGATAGTAATCCAGGAACTTGTTTAGAAATACTGTAATAAAAGGAACATAGGAGTTTGTCGATAGATATTTGACAAAATAGGATCGTCCAGTTCCTATCGAACCTATCACTAAAATACCCCTTGGAGGGAATAAGGCTAAGCGCAGCGAAAAGGGTTTCGGATGAAATGGGAAATCCAAACAACTAGCCCTACACGGGTTTTCTGAATAAGTGATTGTTTGATAATGAGCGAGGAATATCTGTCTTTCTGCTAAGCAGGATGTATTGAACTCATAAGTCATTAGATATTTTTTATGAATGTCAATTAAATATCGTAAGTAAATTGTTCCCGGTTGTTCCATCATTTGATAACCAGAGTTATTTTTTGATAAATGATCACTATTAGATTCTAAATTCATAATAATAAAGTTTTACTAATATATTAACCTTTAAATACCCCATAAACACACCAAATAAAAATAATAATATAAACACAAAGAAATAATTAAATAAAAATTAAAAACATGCCGATAAATTATATTCTAAAAATTGGGGCGTTATAATTCTCCCCCACTTAAATAAATTTCGTCCTCGAAAATTTACTAAAAGGAAAAGAAAACTTCGGGTGTGACTCCTCTATTCTACTTTCGAGTTCCCATGTTGCGTGTTCACCTATGGGTCTGTCCATCTCACTTTCACGGTAACGATTTCCTTATTCATCAAGTGCTTCACTACACAATCTTCAATTCGCAACTATAAATCCTCCACGGTCATATTCTCTTTTACTTTTACATTGTCAAACTCAACAACATGAGTTGGATTTGAAATGTACTTCCTCAACTGAGATACATGGAATACATGTTCACCTTCCTAAAATTCAAGTGTCTTCCTGTTTTAAAACACATGCACGTAACAAACCTTCTCAACCATACTCATTCCATTTAACGTGTTGACTCTTCTGTCTACTTCTGTTATGCTTTCATCTTTCCCCCAATCATTCAAATCTTCTCTGCATCCATGTCAAATGATTTTTGGTCCTCTATTTTCAACTTCTTGCATAACTTCTGCCACACCGCTCTTTATAATAGGCCATAAACGTCTATTCAATATTTTGTTACATCTGGTATCTTTGAGACAATTATTCATACCACCATTCTAAATTTCTTCCAGGATTTTTTTGCTTGATCAACATTAACCACTATACTAGCCCCAAATTTATCTTCTAGTCCTCCTTGATTTTCTCAAGAACGGACCTTGTCAACTTCACATTGTTAGCGGTTGCTTTGCATATAAGACTCTCATTCCCGAATTGTTCAATCATTTCAATCACTTCAACCATGTGTGCTTACTCACGCAAGGACGACTTTCTACTCAATTCATATGCTACTACACTAGCTTTATCAAGATGGTAATTCAACTCAAGGTCGCAGTCTTTTCGAAACTCCAACCATCTTCTCTTCTTCACATTCAACGCTTTCTGATCGAACAAATCATTCAGCTTTTGTGTTTGTTAGAAACTTCTTCAGATTACTCAACTCCAATGCGGGCATGCCATGAACATCAGTGACATAGGTCTAGTGTTGGATACTATTTTTATGACAAACTCTACTTCTCCTTTCAGTGGTGTGTTGCTAATGTCCTCAGGAACTCATTTAGAACTCATACACAACTGACAACTTTGCAACTCTTAATTCTCTCTCCACTTTCGATCTTCAAATCAAGTTATCTTGGTAAGAAACATTTTTGCTACCACAATAATGTCCTTTCGCGCCGCCACTATTATCTTATGACCCACTACATTCTCAAACTTCTCGCATTTGAATACTTCTATAGCGTCATACTTGATCGTATAACCTCAACGACTCCTCGTTCCTTGCCGCATAGCCAACTTGAGTCCTACCTTTTGCTTTAGTTCTAGAAACTGTACCTCTTTCTAACTTCAATAATGCATCAAAACAATATAGTCTTATCAAAACCGCAAATTGTCTCCACCATTTGGTCCTTTCTCAACGATTATCTTCTGCTCAAACACCTGCACTTCGCCACACACTTCATGACTGTGCTTCATTTGAGAGGGTAAAACCTTCTCCCCCACTTTGACTTACATCCACTTGCAATCCTCAACTCTGGTGATATCCGCACACCAGCATTCAACTTCCTATAGTATGTAGAATTTCTTCTACTGCTTTTTCTTGATTCAGTTGTGCTCACAGAACTGCTAATACCTCCTTCATCGTTTGTGCCATCTTTCCCAACACACTATCGGTTGCCGACTGTATTTCCTCCAATCATCTTCTACTGCAAAATAAGAAATTAATTATAGACTTGGTCAAACTAGACCGACACACTTGGTCTGAAATTCCTGGCACTCAGACGTAGGATGCAACACAGATAATAATGAAGACAATAAATAGCAAAACGTAAATAACACAAGAGTTTGTTGACCCAGTTCGGCGCAACTTGCCCTAATCTGGGGGATACCAATCCAGGAGGAATCCACTACTATAGTCCTAGTTCCGAGACACCAGTAAACAACCAGTTTACTGCCCCTAACCTAGCAACCACCTTGTGCAACTCAACCTAGGAACTCCTAGGTCAAAGGCGCCCCGCCTTACTCCTTACTAACAACAATAACCCTGTGTTGTTCTCAATTTAAACACAAACGCTTATGATGGTGAGAGACACACTCAAACACAAACGTCAACCTATGTCTTTAGCAAGTATCAACGTGATAGTAGAAAAGACTCACAAAGTTCACTAAGTAAAAATAAGGATTACACACGCTTTAGTGAACACAATAAAATTCCCACGCACCTAAACTAGGTTTGACACAACTATATATAGAGTCTTCTTACTGGGCTTGACTTGTTCCTAAAGAATAGGAGTCTTCAAAAATATATCCAATAAGTCTTCAGCCCCAAACAAATAATTCCTAAAATATATGAGATATATTTTAGAATTAAATCTTCACAAAAGATTACTTGTGACACAAGGCGCGCGTGCTGTGCCAGCTTCGCCCTAACAAAAACATACTTTCCAGCAAAAATATAATTTCTGAAACAAATCTTCTTCAAAGATATCTTCTGGAAATCACAAACAAAAACGCGTACGCTTCTAGAAGCTTCCAGTCACAACATACTCAGATGCTACAGCATTTTCTAGAGCATGTGACAAATTGGGTTTTTGCAAAATTATAGCCAACATACAAAAACGCCAACAATCTCCCCCTTTGGCAAATTTTGGCTAAAACACTTTTGGCAAGCATGCATAAAACTAATTCTTCAAATCAACTTCAATTTTTAACTAGGAAGAATAAAACATAACTTGAATGCATAGGCTAACCACGTATCAGAGGCATGCACAGCGGATAAGAGGTAAATAACCTCATAAAGATTAATTAGAGAGACTTAAACTCTCATAGTGGATTCTAGGGTAATAATAATAGCTTCAAAAAGCAACAACAGACTCTAAGGTCAAGGAAAAATAAATTCCTCCCCCTCAAGTCAATAATACTTCCTCTTCAGATATACTCCCCCTCAATGGTAGGTAGATAGGAGTAATTAGATAAGGAAAAAAAACTTCACAAAAAACTTCACTCCCCCTGTCTTCATGGCAGATAGCTATAGCAGAACTTATAGCAATCACAGACATACATGCACTCATGCAATAAACTTCAGAAATCAACTACTGCTAATTACTCATGTGTATGAGAGCATATAAGAGAACATATCAGAGCAGTAACTTCTTCAAAAGCTTCAGTACTAATACTCCCCCTTTTTAGCCAAATAATTTGACAAAAGGAAAAGAACATCATATTGTCAGAAACAAATAAGCACATAAAAGAGTTAGTACTTTTTACAGACCAACAGCACACATAGGTGCATAATATCCAGGGCTTAACCCACAAAAAGAACATAACATCAGAATTACAAAAGAAAAAAATGAGCATTAAAACTCATCACTTCCTTCAGAATCCTCCACAACCAATGCTTCATCATGAGCAGCCATCTCTTCAGCTTCCAAGGTTTGAATCACACGATCCACCAAAAACTTCTTATCATCCAATGCCTTGCTCACAGTCTTCAAATCAGCAATCATTTGCTGTCTACTGAGCATAGCAGATTTGCCTTTGGCAGATGCTAGAGCAATATCTGCAGCATGTGATTTTTCCAGAAACCTGTGGTCTAAAGTGATATCTGTATCTCTTTTCACAGCCTCATCAGTTGAGAAACATAGCTCAGGATATTGTTGCAAGATAATATCACAAATCAGGGTTGGAAAAGCAATAGGAATCTTAGTAGCATTGGTTTTTCTATGTGCTATAGTTTGGTAAAAAATAAATTCACCATAATTGAAAGCAGATTTTGTTCCTATAGCATAGATAAACTTACTCAGTACCCTGGAGACATCATTAGAATGGGTAGTAGGCACCCAATTTGCAGCTGCAATCTTGTTCAGTATAGCATACTTTGCAGAGAGCTTGGCAGCAGACAAATTATTCTTCATTGGCCACTCCTTGACCAGATCACCAGTAAGGGTCTTGCAAATTTGATTCTGAGTTACCACCAACTCAGCCACATCCTCATTACTCCTGCCTAGGTATTGGTTGATCACAGCAGGTGAAAAGTTAACACATTTGCCACGTACAAAGACTTGTCTGAATTCAGCACTCATAGGATCATCACAATCAGTTCCTATGTTGACAATGAACTCCCTGACCAGCTTGCTGTAGCATTTCCCCAAGCTTGTCACAGTTTTCACTAGACCAGCTGCTTCAATAACCTCCATAAGCTCTTGGAGATTCAACAGATCATGATGTAGATTCCTTTCCACAGCTATCCTTCTTTCACAGATAAATTTCCATCTAGAGGCACCTTCCTCATGATGAAAAGACACATTGTCTAAGGGCACAGATGGAACATTTTTAGCCCTTTTTCTACTTGACTCAGCTGGCTTGTCAGATGCGCCAGCATCTTCCATAGCATCTTCTTCAGCTACAAAATCCCCATCATCAGAGTGCAATTGTTTCCTCTTCAGGGTCTTCTTCTTATTCTCAGCAGTCATAGTAACCTTACTCTTTGTCCTGCTAGGACCATACTTCACAGGTCTTAAGCCATCAGAATTCTTGGCTTTCTTTGTTGACTTTGGTGGTGGTGTTATATCTTTTCTGGTTCTACTCCTTAACCTCCCAGCAATGCTAGGTCCAGGAGTCTCCTCCACCATTTTGTCCAGAGTTGACAAAATCTCAACATCAGGTTCCTTGTCTTGTGAACCTGTTTGTAAATCAGAGAGGGTATGATCCTCTTCTTCCTGTTCAGCAGTCTTCATGCTCTCATCATTCTGAGAGACTTCAACAGTATCACCAGACACAGTCTTTTCTGCAATATTTGAAGTATCTGGCACATCAGATGCTCTAGCATCTGTTGCAGCATCTTCATTATCAGGAAGGTTAGTACCTTCATGATCTTCAGCCTTCTCAGAGGCAACAACAATTGAATCTTTTTCCTGGATTTCACAGATTCAGGAGAAAGAACACTTACAAACTTCTTCTTCTTCTTGGATTTTTCTTTCTTTGATTTCGCACTGTGTCGGGAGCGATAATGGATATAAGTATTGCGTCAACAATCACCGTTGTAGGATCAATCGGTGGTGACAATTTTGGAGAAGAGTCTCGGATCGGTGATGAACCTGTAGCAGACATGATCGTTTTGATAGAGTAAAGACAGTGGAATATGAAAGGCTTGAGAGATGAATAATTCTTGTGCGATTGAGAGTGATACAGCACAAGAGATGGAGAGGTTTTGAGTGTTTGATAGGAATAGTAATGATTACGGCAAAAAGAAATTATGAAAAAAGAAACCGTTCCTTGAATAGCGTGCGCCCTAATAGGATAGGGGGGAGAGTTAGTTGCACGCCTTTTAAAAAGTAACTGCTATTGGCTTTCAAGTAGGCAAATTCCCAATTTGCCCCTCAACCTCTCAAATTGTGTTGCATCTAGTGCCTTTGTAAAGATGTCAGCTAGTTGATCATGTGTGGCTATATGTTCCAGTGTGACAATCTTTTCATCAACTAGATCTCTAATAAAATGGTGCCTTATATCAATATGTTTAGTCCTACTATGTTGAATAGGATTCTTGGAGATGTTAATGGCACTCATGTTGTCACAGTATAATGCCATAGCATTTTGTACCACATTGTACTCCTTCAACATTTGCTTCATCCATACTAGTTGAGCACAACTACTACCAGCTGCAATATATTCTGCTTCTGCAGTAGATAAAGATACACAATTTTGTTTCTTACTAAACCATGATATGAGATTATTCCCTAGGAAGAAACATGCTCCTGAAGTACTTTTCCTATCATCTGCACTTCCTGCCCAATCAGCATCACAATAGCCTATTAACATAGAGTTGTCACTATGACAATACAAGATTCCATAGTCACATGTCCCATTCACATATTTTAAGATCCTTTTGACTTCTGTGAGATGGCTCATTTTAGGTTCAGCTTGATATCTTGCACATACTCCTACAGCAAAAGTAATATCAGGTCTGCTTGCTGTGAGATACAATAAGCTTCCAATCATGCTTCTATAGAGGCTTTGATCAACACTGATCCCTTTTTCATCTTTGGTAAGCTTCAGATGTGTTGCTGCTGGTGTTCTTTTGGTGCTAGAATTCTCCATACCAAACTTTTTCACAATATTTCTTGCATACTTACTTTGAGACACAAATATAGTATCCTCCATCTGTTTGACTTGGAGCCCAAGAAAGAAAGTTAGTTCACCAACTAGACTCATTTCAAATTCTGACTGCATATGCTGCACGAATTGCTGGACCATTTGATCAGACATTCCACCAAAGACTATATCATCCACATACACTTGTGCTATCATCACCTTATCTTTCTCTTCTCTTACGAACAGAGTTTTGTCATTGCCACCTTTCCTATAGCCATGATTAACCAGAAACTCAGTCAACCTTTCATACCAAGCCCTAGGAGCTTCCTTTAGACCATACAAGGCCTTCTTCAGTTTGTAGACATGATCTGGAAGATTTGGATCAATAAACCCTTTAGGCTGTTCAACATAGACTTCTTCATTCAAGTACCCATTAAGGAAGGCACTTTTTACGTCCATTTTAAATAGCTTGAACTTCAATATACATGCAACCCCTAAGAGAAGTCTTATGGATTCAAGTCGTGCTACAAGAGCAAATGTCTCATCAAAGTCTATCCCTTCAATTTGAGCATATCCTTGAGCTACCAGTCTAGCCTTGTTTCTAGTGATGTTCCCATTCTCATCAGATTTGTTCTTGAAGACCCATTTTGTACCAATTACATTCATACCTTTGGGTCTAGGCACAAGATCCCATACCTCATTACTCTTGAATTGTTCAAGTTCTTCCTGCATGGCATTAATCCAGAATTCATCAGTGAGAGCTTCCTTGACATTCTTGGGTTCAATTTTTGAGACAAAACATGAATTAGACACAGCATCTCTTGTTCTTCTTGTAACAAAGCCTTGATTAAGATCTCCGATGATAAGCTCTTGAGGATGATTCTTCTGAACTTTTGTAGATGGACCTTTGTTGGTTTCAGTACTGCTTGATCCAGAGTCAGCGTTTTCTTTTTCAGTTTCAACTATCTCTTCCAGCCGATCAGATGCTGTAGGTATTGCTGGAGCATCAGATCTCTTATCTTCATTGGAGTCATCTACAACCACATTGAAGGATTCCATTACAACTTTAGTTCTGGAGTTGAACACTCTATATGCTCTGCTGTTAGTAGAGTATCCTAAGAATATGCCTTCATCACTCTTGGAGTCCAATTTCCTTCGTTGTTCCCTATCAGCTAGGATATAGCATTTGCTTCCAAAGACATGGAAGTACTTGACAGTTGGTTTCTTGTTCTTCCATAGCTCATATAAGGTAACATTCGTGCCAGTTCTCAGAGTGACTCTATTGTGCATATAGCAAGCAGTATTCAAAGCTTCTGCCCAAAAATGATATGGAAGATTTTTGGCATGTAGCATTACTCTAGCTGACTCTTGCAAGGTTCTATTCTTTCTCTCAACCACACCGTTTTGTTGTGGTGTAATTGGTGAAGAGAATTCATGTGCTATCCCTTAAGCTATACAGAACTCAGAGAACTTGTAATTCTCAAACTCCTTTCCATGATCACTTCTTATCTTCAAGACTGTACTATCTTTTTCTCTTTGTAATTGAACACATAGCTCCTTGAAGACATCAAAAGTATCAGATTTATCTCTAATGAACTTGATCCAGGTGTATCTTGAGAAGTCATCAACCATTACAAAGGCATATATTTTACCACCTAAACTTTCCACTTGTATAGGACCCATTAAGTCCATGTGTAATAGTTCAAGTATTCTGGAAGTGGTCAGATGCTGTACCTGATGGTGTGGCTTCTTTGTTTGTTTCCCAATCTGACAGTCACCACATATATTCCCTTCTTCAATTTTAAGTTTTGGTAAACCTCTGATTGCTTCCTCAGCTATGGCATTCTTTATACTCCTTAGGTTTAGATGACCTAGCTTTTGGTGCCATAGTGTTACTTCATCTTCCTTAGTAAGCAAGCAAGTTGACAGACCAACTTCTTCCTGTGGTTCCCATAAGTAACAATTATCCTTTGACCTTACACCTTTCATTATGACTTCTCCTTCTTGATTAGTGACCAGACACTCAGATTTTGTAAAGTTAACCAACAGTCCTTGATCACATAGCTGACTGATACTAATTAGATTGGCTGTCAGCCCTTTCACAAACAAAACTTTTGTAAGTTTAGGTAGACCTTTTCTTTCCAAGTTTTCTATCCCCTTGATTTCACCTTTAGACCCATCACCAAAAGTAACAAAACTTGTTGCATAAGACTTAATATCAACCAGAAAATTCTCAATTCCAGTCATGTGTCTGGAACAGCCACTGTCGAAATACCAATCTTCCCTAGATGTTGCTTTTAGAGATGTGTGAGCAATAAGTGAGACAAGCTTCTTTCTAGGTTTCCAGTCTTTCTTGACAGGCTTTCTGGACTCTGATTGCTTTGTCTTACTGAGATGTCGATGAAGCCTAAAACAATAAGGTCTTATATGACCTTTTCTCCCACAGTAGTGACATATCCATGGTTGAGTTTTTTCTTCGACTCCCAGATGCTGTACCGGTTGCTGCAGCAGCTGACTTGGCCTTGAAAAAGTTTCACTGAGAGGTGGATACATAGTATTATGAATATTCTTCTTCTTTTTGTTGAACTTCTCATAGTCAAACCCAACTCCTTTAGGCTTTCTTGAGATTTGTTGAGTCAGAATATCATCTAATTTCTCAGTACCATTAGTCATCATAGAGACAAACTTCCTTTGATCTTGGATTTTTGAGTTCAGCACTGTCACTTCTTCTTGGAGGTCAGAGATAGTTGATAAATGTTTTTCATTTTCACCCAGAAGCTGGAGTATGGTCTTCTTTTGTTTCTCACTTACTCTGGTCTCTTCAGCATATTTGATACATAGTCCTTTATAGGCAGTTGCTAGTGTATCATAGTCTAAGAATCCATCACTTGATTCTCCATCAGATAAACATATTCCTGTTAGTGCAGTGATGTCCTTTGTAGACTCAGTCTCAGTTTCTTCCTCAGAGGTGTCTTCATCTGACCAAGTTACAGTCATACCTTTCTTCTGCTTTCTCAGATATGTTGCACATTCAGTTCTAATATAACCATACCCTTCACATTCGTGACACTGAACACCTTTGCCTTGAGCATGTTTATCATCAGTTCTTAGGCCCTTTTGAGAGGCAGAGTTTCTGTTGAATTCATATGATTTACCCTGCGCAGATGCTCTAGCATTTCCTCCAGCAAATCTCAGTCTGGGTCTTCTGTCCATAGATTTCAGTACCTTGCTAAACTGTTTTCCAAGCATTACTACAGCATTTGATAGACCTTCATCAGTATCTATGAGACTCCCCACATCATCTTCATCAATGTTCGAGGCAAGAGCTATACTTTTATTTTTCTTGTCTACCCTCTCATTGATTTTCAACTCAAACGTTTGAAGAGAGCCAATTAGTTCATCAACTTTCATATCACTAATATCTTGAGCTTCTTCTATTGCACATACTTTCATATCAAATCTTTTGGGTAAAGATCTTAGAATTTTGCCTACTAGTTTCTCATCAGATACCTTTTCTCCCAAGGATTCAAATGAATTTGCATACTCTAGCACATTCATATGAAAGTCACGTACACTTTCTTCTTCTTTCATCTTCAGATTCTCAAACTGGGTTGTTAGAATTTGGAGTTTTGACTTTTTCACCCTTTGAGTACCTTCATGAGCAGTCTTCAAGATATTCCAAGCATCCTTGGCCACAGTACATTGATTGATTAGTCTAAACATGTTTGGATCTACTCCATTAAATAAAGCGTTTAGAGCTTTGGAGTTTCCAATTGCTGTAGCATCTTCAGCCGGGGTCCAATCTTCTTCAGGCTTGAGTTCATCAGTATCAACATTATTTGCATCTTTCACTTTGGGATGATCCCAACCTTTTAGTACAGCCTTCCAAGCCCTGCTATCTAGTGATTTTAGGAAAGCCGTCATGCGAGACTTCCAAATATCATAGTTAGAATCATTCAGCAGGGGTGGCCTGTTCACCATTCCTCCTTCTTTATCCATTCTGCCAGAAATAGTTCCCTGGAGCTCACCCAAACGAGCAGGGTGCCTGCTCTGATGCCAATTGAAATTCCTGGCACTCAGACGTAGGATGCTTTAGCAATTGCTACAGCGTCTACGTGCAACACAGATAATAATGAAGACAATAAATAGCGAAACGTAAATAACACAAGAGTTTGTTAACCCAGTTCGGCGCAACTTGCCCTAATCTGGGGGATACCAATCCAGGAGGAATCCACTACTATAGTCCTAGTTCCGAGACACCAGTAAACAACCAGTTTACTGCCCCTAACCTAGCAACCACCTTGTGCAACTCAACCTAGGAACTCCTAGGTCAAAGGCGCCCCGCCTTACTCCTTACTAACAACACTAACCCTGTGTTGTTCTCAATTTAAACACAAACGCTTATGATGGTGAGAGACACACTCAAACACAAACGATAACCTATGTCTTTAGCAAGTATCAACGTGATACTAGAAAAGACTCACAAAGTTCACTAAGTAAAAATAAGGATTACACACGCTTTAGTGAACACAATAAAATTCCCACGCACCTAAACTAGGTTTGACACAACTATATATAGAGTCTTCTTACTGGGCTTGACTTGTTCCTAAAGAATAGGAGTCTTCAAAAATATATCCAATAAGTCTTCAGCTCCAAACAAATAATTCCTAAAATATATGAGATATATTTTAGAATTAAATCTTCACAAGAGATTACTTGTGACACAAGGCGCGCGTGCTGTGCCAGCTTCGCCCTAACAAAAACATACTTTCCAGCAAAAATATAATTTCTGAAACAAATCTTCTTCAAAGATATCTTCTGGAAATCACAAACAAAAACGCGCACGCTTCTAGAAGCTTCCAGTCACAACATACTCAGATGCTACAGCATTTTCTAGAGCATGTGACAAAATGGGTTTTTGTAAAATTATAGCCAACATACAAAAACGCCAACATGGTCTGACTGGACCGACTGCTCTGATACCCACTTGTAACACCCTCAAATCCCAACTAATTATTATTGATATAAAATGATATTTATTTATGATAAGTATGTCACAACTAAACTTAACGAGACAATTTATTTTCTTTGATTAAAAAAATACACAGCGGAAAAATTAATAGCTAATATACTAAAATAATAAAGTGATAAATAAAGTGTCTGAGTAATTCAAATTGATGTTAAGTCTTGCTAAACTTAATTATATAAAAGAAAATTCCTTCAAAATTTCAAGATACAAAAATAAATAATAAACTAATTTATTTCCCCCCCCCCCCCCGACGTCACGGTATCTGAGAGACTCCAGAAGCATGAACTGAAACCTAAATAAGACACTGAACCGAGCTAATGTTACTCCTTTTCCTGAAAGTCTACGATTGCACATCGTAGGGTCAAACCAGAAGAGAATTAGTAATGATATTTACACAAGGTAGCTGAAATAATAACAATACTTATAACCTTACTAATAATAATAATAATAATAATAATAATAATAATAATAGTAATATCGTTAAATATTCAAACCAAGGATTCAATGAGATCCTCGCAACAAGCCAAAAATAATAAAACAAATACAAATATATAAATTCAAAACAATGAATGATGTGCAAAATTCTAAGACTCCCTAATATGCATGTGGTACCAGGGTCGAAGGTCAGAATTATATTCCTGAAAACACTTCTCAACACGACAACAAATTTGGAATCCCGATCAAATCACTTTCGAACATTCCACAGCACGACAACAAGGACTTGACACATGAATGAATGCATGGTAATATTACCTCATCAAAACAAATTATCAAACAAAATCAACGCGACAACAAAATGGAAGCCTACTCCAACACTTCGAACTTCCATATCAAAAATCAACGCGACAACAAAATGGAAGCCTACTCCAACACTTCGAACTTCCATATCAAAAAATCAACGCGGCAACAGTAAATCTCAAATCAAAATTCTCAAAGTTCATAATTCTCAAGTCCAAATTCTCAAATCAAATTCTCAATTCTGAAATCAAATTCTCAAATTCAAAATTCTTAAATTCAACTACTCAAATTATCAAACAAGATCAATGCGACAAAACTGCACGACAACAATTCACGACCATATTCTCAAAATAGAAATCTTCAAACTTTAAGTTCAAACATGTTCATATCAAAATCAACTTGCTCAATTAAGTCTCACCGAATCTATAAAGACTACTCACAAATTCAAAACCAGAAAAACACGTGCAAATTATATTTAATTAAAATGTCATGAATCTCATAATTTTATGAGGAAAGCAATCACCAATTATCAAAGAAAAAGGGAAGGGAAAAGCCATAGCCATAACCATTAAAATCAGTTCTTAAATTGACAATTGTTAAACTCCCTTACTGATTTTATACGAAAGTGATCAAAGTTTATTTCATTAAAATACCAACTTTTCTAACTTAAAAGACTTTCAAAATTTTCTTTTAACAAACAATAACTACCAACTAGTTTTCATTCTTACTAAATCGACTCACTGTTTTCAAAATTCAAGTTCAAATAACAACTCAACACAACGAATCGACAGCACAACAATAATGACAAAAATTTTCTTTATCCCGTATAAAGACACTAACCAAATCAATGCTCTTCTCATAATGTAAAATTATTTTATCTTATTTGTTTTTTTTCTAAAGAAATTAAGTTCTGATTTTTTTTTAAATAAAATAAAAGATATAGTGTCATATATAATCACAATTCTGTCGTAATTTTATTTTTACTCGATACATGAAATACATCATATACATTATATTCAACACTGTTAGATCACAACGAAGCAATCATATTTTTGCTTCATGTTAATGGCTTCACAATTTATACTATTTATTAACTATGCAATTAACAATATTAACTATATCAAGTACACGTATCACTATCACTATTCACTATATCAAGTACACGTATTACTGACTATATACTATATCAAGTACACGTATTACTGACTATATACGCAAGTGTTCACATACTCAAATCATACATAAATAACATCTCTTATTGATACACACTTTATCTTAATAATCATAATCAATATCGTAACATACATGTAGAACAAACCTATCGCAATAAAGAATATAAAAGGAAGAAAAATACAATTCAAACATCATTCTATTCCAACAAACCATATATAAATTTAAAAATTAATCTCTCACCTTAATTTTGATGGATTTTATTTTTGATCCTAGCTGCTGCAAATTCAGTCACTTCTTCCTCCCCTCTATGTTATGCGCCTAGATCTTTCTCTCCAAAACTAATTATCTGAATTTTCTCTTCCTATATATCGTACATATGTTTTTAACCTAGGCTTATTTATGCTTAATTCTCACTTATATTGTCTTTGGAATTCAAGTATTCACACCCCTCCTTTTATTTCACCCTAATACAGCCCAAACCCATTTCTATTTTTCTTTGTTATTATTACTCTTTTCTAATTTCAAATTTTATTCTCCAAAATTCTAAATTCATAATAATAAAGCTTTACTAACATACTAACCTTTAAATACCCCATAAACACTCCAAATAAAAATAATAATATAAACACAAAGAAATAATTAAATAAAAATTAAAATAATTAAAAACATGCCTATAAATTATATTCTAAAAATTGGGGCATTACAGACAACAGGGAATCTGTAGTAATGGTTAGTTGGTCTACTCGAACACGGTTATTATTTGAAGTTTGTTCCACTTGATAAGGGGATCTAACTATTGCCCTATCAGAATACATGGATGGGTGTGTATACACGTTTTGCATCATAGATGTGGGCATTCCATAAGGGTAGGTTCGATTCGAGTGGAATAAACCTCCTATTTGACTTCTAAAGTCAAATGAAGCCCTTGAAAATGGAGAAGTTGTCCCCACTGGTATTGTAGCCTGCAAGGGCATGGTTGGTGTGTTTTCAACCATAGTTGTTGCAACATTAGATGTTGATGAAGGCATACTGACAGACATAGGAATGGTTTGAGTTGCCCCCACAGATGTTGCATCCGTGGTTGATGTTGTCATAGGAATAGATCTAACCACTCCTAACAATGGATTGTTATCATCAGGATCGTGGTTATCATTATTATTGGTATTGTTATCGTTGTTGTTGTTATTGTTATTAGCGTTAGTGCCTCTGGGTCTCACCATCTCTGGTATTATTTTACCGCTTCTCAATTGTATGCACAAAACAAACACAATTTTTGAAAAACAACAAAGTCTACAATTTTACAAACACACACCTTAACTTCTAAAATGAAGTTTTTGTAGAAAAATTTAAGAAATTTTAAAAATAAAACGCACAAAACCAGTCCCACTAGGTGTGCCAATTTGTTTACGCTGATTTTTGGTATACAATCGCTAGTTCGCAATGCTTGAGAGACCAACTAGAGAATTTCGGCATATGTTTGTGCATTTATTGTTTATGATTGAAAATGACAATGCTCATTAACGCAAATGAACAAGTTTGTTTGAAAAATAAATAACTTGACTGACAAGAAATGTAAAAATACTCAAAGTGAGTACGTATTGACAATAAAAATAAATGCTTCAATGAATTAAAATGCAGAAAATGTAAATGAAAACTTGTAAATTGCATAAAAAGATAAATTATATTGAATTAGTAAATGGTGATCACAGAATCATACATTTTGCCTTTTGTATTTCTTTCACTCGAACGCATGGGTACTCAAAATTTGTAAGGATTGTTAGTATGAGAATTTGTGATAGAAATTACATCAAATGAACTAGTATTTATAGATAGATCCTATAACGACGTATATAACGCAAATAGGGTATTTTAATATTTAATCTAAGCATGCAGGAACATTAGCGAAAAGTCAACATGCACTGAAGCTTAGAAGTTCTGATGACTTGATCAGAAGTATCAACGCAAATTCTGATGATATTTCAGAAGGATGATCATCAGAAGCATAAGTCATCAGAAGCACACAACACCAGAAGTTGTATTGTGAGTGCAGACTTCTGAGATCAGTCTTGCGCTGGAAGATTCAAGAAAGGATATCACATGGTTAACTTAGGGATCATCAACGGTTAAGTTCAAACATGTGTGAAGGAAAATCAAAGCACGTTATAATATTATCTTGGGAAGATAATATATGCATTAGTCATTTTCCCATTACCGCATTTGGACACACACAAGATCTTAACCTGCAAAGTGAAGTCAACAAGTTTCCTTGTTGAGCTTAATCACATGTGACCACCTAGAAACTGCTCCACCGAACAAAACAACTTGACAACGGTCAAATCTGCAACGTCTCTATCTTGTCATATATATAGAGACCTCGTACTTGAAGTCAAGAGTGGATTACAACTTGCAAAACTGATCAAACACACAAGAAAGCAAACTGAGCTTCTAATAACAAAATAGTTTTGCTTTATTCAGTTACTGTTCGTTAGAATTCTAAGTGTTGTTCTTGTGTGTTAGTGTTGTAATTTGCCTTGAGTATTTGATTCTTATCAAGTGCTCAAAGGTACCAAAAACTACATATTTTATCTTAGTCTAGGAAGTCTCTTGTTTGTATACTTGAGCATTGAAAGTCTCCAACTAGTGTGTTTGAGCAACTGTAATCTTAAGTGATTTTAGTGAACTCCCTTAGAAGTGCAAGGGGACTGGACTACTCTCAACTTGTGAGAGGAACCAGTATAAAATTGCTTGTGTCTCTCTATCTCTTTACTCTCCTTTATTGTGTTATCCGCTGCCAAATCTGATAAGTTCGAAAGAACTTAGAAGAAGTTTTTTAAACTACCTAAAACACAACTCAACCCTCCCTTCTTGTGTTTTTTCACACCTTCAATTGGCATCAAGAGATCTTGAAAAACACAAAACTCTCACCTCTAAGTCACTATGTCTGGTGATGTTGAATCTACGTCTACTGGCACTGGTACTGGTCCAAGAAATACAAATGTTCAGATTCCATATGACTATGAAATTGAGAAATCTAGAAACAATGGCAAGGCACCCAAGTTCAATGGTGACCCTGATAACTTCAGCTGGTGGAAACGGCAAATCTATCCTTACATCATAGCTGAAGATCCCAGTCTATGGGAAATGGTTGAGGAAGGTGTTAGCTTCCATGATTTGCTTGATGAAGATGGCAATGTGTCAACTGCTGTAATCAAAACATTTATAGCTGATCAAAAGAAAGAATGGAAGAAGCACAACAGAGCAAAAACCATTATGGCAAGCTGCATCACTCATGATGAATTTCTAAAGCTTGGAAATAGGCAGAGTGCTAAGGGCATATATGATTCTCTTTGTTCTTTATATGAAGGAAATCAACAAGTTAAGGAAGCAAGAGCTAACTAGTTGGTTTAGAAATATGAAATGTTCAAAATGAAGGACAATGAGAGTATTGAAGAAATGTACTCAAGATTTCAAATCTTAGTTGCTAGTCTTTCTGTGCTGAAGAAATGCTATACACCTGTTGATCATGTGAAGAAAATTTTAAGAAGTTTACCTCCTAAGTGGAGACCTAAGGATACTGCTATACAGGAAGCAAAGAATCTGAACACATTGACTCTGGAGGAGCTAACCAGCAATCTCGTTAGTCATGAGATGGAGTTAGCTTCTGATGACATAAAGAGAAAGCCAAAAGCTTCAACAACTGTAACTACCTCTAAAGCTTTGAAGGCTAAAGCTGTAGAATCTGATGTTGAAGAATCTGTGGGAGATGGCCATGAAGACAACTCTGATGAAGAGTTCTTTGCTTTAATGACAAAATTTAGAAAGTGGGACAAGTCTGTTGGTAAGACTGGTGGTAGAAAGTTTTCTTCAAAAGGTTCTGGAAGCAGAAGCTCAAACTACAAAGAAAAGAAAGATGATTCCAAGAACACATGCTTTAACTGTAAGAAACCTGGACACTTCATTGCTAATTGTCCAGATCTGAGCTCCAAGAATAAGGGAAGAAAAAGAAGTGTTAAGAACAACTTGAAGAAAAGGTTGATGGCTACGTTTGAGGATCTAGATAAGTTATCAGATGATGAAGCAGATGAAGAAGAAGCTAATCTGGCATTGATGGCTACAACTGCTTCTGACAATGATGATGATTCTGGATATGAATCAGAAACTGATGACATTGATGAGGTAACTTCTAATCTTCCTCAAGAAAAGCTTTTACCTGCTTTTAGAGATACTATGAGACAATATATAAGCAAGACTAAAAGTGCTAAAAGTTTGAAAAAGGATTTTAGCTTGCTTGTCAAGAGGTTTGATCAACTTCAAGCTCAATATGATGAATCCATTTTAAAAATACAAGAACTTGAAAAAGGTGGTACTTCTTGCAGCAAATCTCATGATGTGCATGAAGTTGCACTTCATGAATTTGTTAATCAAAATGTCAATAAGAGCAAGGTAGCTTCCATTATCTAAAGGTGAAGAGTTTGGTTATTCTGCATATGAGGATAAAGGACAATCAAGCTCATCAGTTTGTATTAGTAAAATACCACCTCCTCTGTATTCCACTTTTACACCAGCTACTGGTAGAGTTGAGAAAGCTGCACCAACCAAAGCCTTGAATAAAGGTAAGTCTAAAGTTTCAGAAGTAAGAACTTCAGAAGCTAAGACTAATACTTATTCAAAGCAGAAGCATGCTGAGGTCAGAATTGTGAAGAGACCAAAACCTAAGGCAACTAAGGTTCTGAGATCATCAGAAGCTAGCACCTCTAAAGCTAGGTTTGTTCAGCCAGTACAAACTCAGGCAAGAAGAAGTATGAATCCAAAAAGACTTTCAAAAAATCATACTTCAAGAAAGCCTATGCTAACCCAAATGGACCCAACAAGTTATGGGTACCAAAATCTGAGTTTGTTTGTCTTTCAGGTCTGCACACTAAGAGACAAGAAGCCAAGTACCTAGTACTTGGACAGTGGATGTTCGCATCACATGACGGGTGAGAGGGATATGTTCCTCACCCTAACTCCCAAAGAGGGAGGGAGTGTAGGGTTTGGTGGGGACCAAAAAGGAAAGATAGTTGGTATTGGTACAGTTGATAATTCCTTTGCCTCTATCTCTGATGTTTTGTTTGTAGATGGACTATTTCATAATCTTCTGAGCATAAGTCAATTATGTGACAGTTGATATGAAGTAATGTTTAATAAGAATGCATGTACTGCAAGCAAAGCATGTGAAAAATCAATTGTGTTTAGAGGAAAGAGACAAGGAAATATGTATAAAATAAATATCTTTGAATTAATGGAGTAAAATGTTTTATGTCTTCTGACACTGAATGATGAAAAGTGGGTCTGGCACAAGAAACTTGGCCATGCTAACTGGAGATTAATTTCTAAACTTAGCAAGGACAATCTTGTGAGAGGCTTACCTGAAATCAAATATCACTCAAAGTCTCTTTGTGGAGCATGTTAGAAAGGAAAGATTTTCAAAAGCTCTTTCAAAATCAAAAACTATGTCTCTACCTCAAAACCATTAGAACTACTTCATATAGATTTATTTGGGCCTGTTAGCACAGCCTCAATAAATGGCAAGAAGTATGGATTAGTCATTGTTAATGATTACAGTAGATGGACTTGGGTAAAGTTCCTAAGAACAAAAGATGAAACATATGAAGTGTTTAGTATCTTCTACCTTCAAATACAAAATGAAAAGGATTTAAAAATTATCAAAGTTAGAAGTGATCATGGTGGTGAATTTGAAAATGAACCCTTTGAACTATTTTGTGAAGAGCATGCAATTCTCCATGAGTTCTCATCCACTAGAACTCCACAAGAAAATGGAGTTGTAGAGAGAAAGAACAGATCACTACAAGAAATGGCCAGAACCATGATGCATGAAACTAACTTAGCTAAATATTTTTGGGGAGAAGTTGTTAACACTGCATGTTATATTCAAAATATGATCTATATCAGACCTAAGTTGAATAAAACAGCATATGAACTGTTCAAGGGAAGAATGCCAAATCTTTCTTATTTTCATCAATTTGGTTGTACATGTTACATTTTGAATAATAAGCTCCATCTAAAGAAATTTGACTCTAAAGCATCTAAGGGCATCTTCATTGGATACTTTGAGCGCTCTAAGTCATACAGAGTGTATAATTCAGAAACTAAAATAGTTGAAGAATCTATGCATGTTAGATTTGATGATAAAGAGCCTGACAATGAAAAGTTAGAGCCTGTTAAAGAACTTGCAGATAATGAAGAATCAGATGATGAATTCCAAAAGTTGTTAGAAGAATAAAAAGAACAGAAGAAGAACCTATTACTATGTCAGAATCTACAATTGCTTCTGATGTAGCAACTGCTTCTGAGAACAATGCTTCTAATGTTCATCCAGGAGTACAAGTAGATGAAACTAATTCTGAATCTAAAGAAATTCCCAAGAGACCCTTCAAATATAAATCATCTCACCCAGAAGAGCTAATCCTTGGCAACAAGGATAGTCCAAGGAAAACAAGATCAAGCTTCAGAGATGAAGAATCCTTGTTTGGTCTAATATCTTTTATTGAACCAAAAAATGTTGATGAAACTCTAAAGGATGATTCATGGATTCTAGCTATGCAAGAAGAACTTAATCAATTTGAAAGGAATGATGTCTAGAATCTAGTTCCAAGACCTAAAGGGAAAAACATTATTGGAACAAAGTGGGTCTTCAGAAACAAACTAAATGAACAAGGAGAAGTAACTAGGAACAAAGCTAGACTTGTTGCACAAGGTTATAGTCAGCAAGAAGGAATGGACTATACAGAAACTTTTATTCCAGTTGCAAGACTAGAAGCAATCAATTTACTTCTTTCCTATGCTGTAAATCACAACATCAAGCTTTATCAAATGGATATTAAAAGTGCATTTCTTAATGGTTTTATAACTGAAGAAGTATATGTCAAACAACCTCCTCGTTTTGAAAATATACAATATCCTAATCATGTTTTTAGACTAAAGAAATCATTATATGGTCTGAAACAAGCTCCTAGAGCTTGGTATGATAGACTAACACTACAAGAAAAAGGGCGATTAGTGGCAGTTTTTTAAGGGGATAGCGGCGGTTTTGAACCGCCGGTACACATATTTGTGGCGGTTTAAACAATGCTGCAATACCATGTGGCGAAATCGTGTTTAGCGGCGGTTTTTGAAACCGCCAAACAGACTGCCGCAGCATTTTAGCGGCGGTTTAGACCGCCACTATTCCCATGATATGAAATTAATTTGACTTAGTGTTCCCGGCGGTTTGGAACCGCCGCTATATTTATTTTTTTCAAAAAAATATTTTTGGAGCAGTTTTTTTAGAACTAATTATTTTTTTATTCATTCAAACGTAGAATTATTAAATTTATTCATTGACTAATAATCAAACGGATCACTGATAAATTAATTAACCAAAAGTTACTAGTATAATTCGTACAATCTAAATCATATACAAAAATCATCCATTTTTATTCATAACTCGGACGAAATATGCACCTAATTAAATAGTACAAAACAAACAAAAAAGATCACACACGTGCAAATTATATCTAAATTTAATCACTTGAAGTCGCTTTATCCCCCAAGCGTATCCGAGGGTGTCCGTAGTGCGCCGTACTTCAGATGGTGATCCCGTGTCATGCACCTGAAAACAAAGTTTATATTATACACAAACTCAAGCATTTCAACCAAGTTAAGTGATAACAATTACCAATAGTATTATAATAAAATGCACTTTAAAATCGTGTGAATTTGATCATTGAAATAACTTTAAAAAATATCGGATTAAAAAACTCTATTTTATAACAGGAGCAACAAGTCAAAATCATTATTGGCTTACATGGTATACAAACATGTAGAAGACAAAGAGATATTAGCTTACATGGTTTTGGTTCATATTAGCCATAATAAAAGAGATGTTGATGTTGATATGGAGGTGGTTGATGTTGAGGTTCAGTGGTGCTTAAGGTACTTTTGGTAAATCGTGAACGTAAGTGCGTATTTTGGGCTGATGCTTGAAGACCTCCATGTCGTACAAACCTTGATTTACCCTTCACAAAATAAATAATATGATTAGAACTTCTTAAAAATCAAAACAAATTTCATGTTAATAATTAGAACATATTTGGTGTTTATTACTTAGATTGTGTTAATTACTTGTTATTGTGTCACTGTTCTGTATTGTACACTCCAATGAAATGATACTCTACATTTAGAATAAGATTTCATGCCAAAAAGACTTTCAGTTCAATACATGTACCGGTTTCAACAAGATCATTTCAAAAAAGCACCATGCATGCTCACAAATAAAGCCAGATGCAAAAATAATTAAAAAAAATTGGACAAACTTTCAGGTCACTAAATGTATCAGTTGCCGTAAAACGAACTGAAATGGGAAAGAATGCTGATGAATCTGTTTGTGGAACAACAAACTCCATCGACCCACTGCAAAATATATTAAGATCAAACAAAACACATCCAAAAATACAAAGATAAAAATATAGCATAAGTTAGCTCTTAAAAAACCATTCCAAAATTAGCATACCTACGATTTGAATTATCAATCAGAAGGACAGACCACTCTAAAATGGAATTCTTGGAATCATACCTGCAAAGCCAATTTTATAGAGGGATTATAAAGAAAGCAAGAATGTAATGTACTAACTTGAAACAAAAGTATTTAGAACCATAAATAAAATATTAATAACTAAACTCCGGATGTTAGGAGCCAAGAGCAGGAGGGGAGGGGGAGCAGAATTAGTTTAATATAGCATCATAAGAAAAAAAAGTTCCACACCTCAATTCCCCATCAATCTGACTAACAGATGGTGCTTCACGAGGAGCCGGAAGAGGTACTGATATCACAACATTCCGCAGATCAAACGTTGAAGAAGCCTCGTATTCAATGCTAACATAAGTTTCATTTCCAGAAAAAGAGGGCCAACAGTTGACTGTATTAGACATATATATAGCACACTGTAAGTTATAAATACATGAACACAAAGCACTGGCCAACATCAATGAAGTCTAATACAATACATTTTGTCAAAAAAGTCGAATACAATACATATATCATAAGCTAACAAATTATCTTAAGCAATTATTTCATTCTCTTTGTTGATTGAAAACATATTTTCAAATCAAACTTTGCAAAGTTAGAACATAAAGAATAAGTAACAAAAAAGAGCTAGATAAAAATTATAGAAAGTGCTGAAAATATTCTGAAGTTTGCATTTCACTTAAAAAAAAACTTACATTGAATTCATCATTAACCTATTCAAATGAGTGAACTGGATCCTACACATGCTTCATGGCAGTAGAAGGGCTATGTTGTGGTCACAAAATACAGTTAGATCTTCAAGTTGGACGAGAGCAATGAACGCAATGAGAGTATGGTTTCACGTGCATTCTTCAAACACACAAATCCATCACCTTGTCATTATACTGCACGGGTCAATTAACAAAATAGAAACTATGCAAGAAGTGAAATTGGAATTAATAAACAAGCAATAGAGTAGCATGTATTAGTGCTATACACTTGTCTTTAACCATCCTTATTTAGAACACTCTTCTTCTACACCCTCTTTGATGTTGGTAACATTGTTAAACAAGACTTATTGTCAAATCAAAGCTAATTTAATCATAGAACATTTATTTGTCTTTCTTTGAAACAAGTTTCTGCCTCTGGTTCCCTTAAGCACAGTGGCAGGTTTGATCATCTCTGCTTTTGGATCACATGCCACAAGTCAAGGTACTGCTTTCACCTATATAACATCATAATAATCATAAGTAGAATCAAAGAATAATTGATATTTGAGAGGAACATTTCCGCGATTATATAATTATCTCAATGTCAAAACAAATAAATAAGGTTCCATCAAATGTGAACCATAGCAGACTCGATGGTCATTTATATATGTAAAATAGACTCACAAATCTAACAAAATTGGTCTAGTGACAGATTATTAAAATTTAAGAGGTCTTCATGAGAAGGAATAACAGCAAAGATATAAAGAAACATTGTGCCTGGAATCAGAATCATTTATACAGAAGTAAAAAACAGTTGTTGAGAGCAGGGAAAATGCATGTAACCCACTTAAAAATATTCTCAAATGTTACTCAAACATGATGCTATTGCAGACAAACAATTTTATGCTCACAAAATTTGTCTAATTGTATTTCATATGCTTAATAATGCTTCAAATAAACCATATTAACACGCACAAAAACCAATCTAAACAAATCAATGATAACCCCTGTAACAATATATGTCCTTTTTTCTCTAAATTTCAGGAAGCACGATAGATTGGAAACCAAAAAACTAATTTCAAATACCTAATTACTAAATATATAAACAAGTAACTATGTACAAATTTATGAAACAAAATGATGAAAAACTTGGAAAAAATAACTAAAAAATTTAACCGAAATAAAAAACTGAACCTGGATTGAAGGATTAACAAAACTGAATTGAAGGTTGAGAGATTCTGAAACGAAGTTTTGCAGAGAAATTGAATCAAAGCTTAAGTAGTTTAGAAGGATTTTGTGGCTTTGCTAAGAAACTGAATAATTTTGAAGAACGACTCTGAACGAGAGTTAAACTGAACGAGAGTTTGTGAATGTCGGTGTTACATTATGCGCCGGTTATGAACGCTGGTGTAGACGGCGTCGGGGTTGCAGACGAGATTGTAGGAATTGCAAAAGGGGCCGATGGTTGTGAGATGGGGAGAATGGTCGTGAGATTAGGGTTGAAAAGAAAACAGAAATATTTGCGTTTTAGAAAACAAAGGGTAGGATCTGTTGTTTCAAAAAAATAAAAATAAATTAGTATTAAAAAAAAACAAAGGGAATTGAAGGCACGCGCAATTTTTTAGTTCTGAACCGCCGGTTTATCAGTAAAACCGCCTGTAAACCAAAAAACATACAGGCTGTTTGACTAAATCGCCGCAAGCCATACACTTATCATTATTTCTGGCGGTTTTGATCAAACCACCGCTAAGAATCTGCCGCTATTCCTAGTTTTTTTTGTAGTGTAAGCACCTTCTTAGTTGAAAATGAATTTGAAAAAGGAAAGGTTGACAATACTCTTTTCAGAAAAAACTTAAAGAAAGACATTTTAATCATCCAAATTTATGTTGATGATATAATCTTTGGTTCAACTAATGCCACACTTTGCAAGAGTTTCTCTAAGCTTATGCAGGATGGGTTTGAAATGAGCATGATGGGAGAACTGAAGTTCTTCTTAGGAATTCAAATAAATCAAAAGGAGAATGGTACTTACATTCATTAGTCCAAATATACCAAGGAGCTTCTAAAGAAGTTCAATTTAGAAGAATATAAACCAATGAACACTCCAATGCATCCTACATCAAGTCTAAGCTTGGATGACTCTGAAGGAAAAGTAGATCAGAAGCAATATAGAGGTATGATTGGTTCTCTTCTCTATCTAACTTTCAGTATGCTTGTGTGCAAGATTTCAATCAGATCCTAGAGAATCTCATTTCACTGCTGTGAAGAGAATCTTTAGATATTTAAAAGGAACAACTAATCTTGGACTGCTATTTCAAAAATCCAATGATTATCAACTCAGTGGATTCTGTGATGCTGACTATGCAGGAGACAAAACTGAAAGAAAATCCACAAGTGGCATTTGTCAATTTGTTGGTGAAAACCTTGTCTTCTGGGGTAGTAAAAGACAATCAACTATTGCATTGTCTACAGCAGAATCAGAATACATCTCTGTTGCAAAATGTTGCACACAGCTTTTGTGGATGAAATATCAATTAGAGGATTATCAAGTAAGCAGTCATAGTATATCTTTGTACTGTGATAACACTTCAGCCATACACCTTTCTAAAAATCCTATCCTACATTCAAGAGCCAAGCACATTGAAATTAAACATCATTTTATCAGAGACTATGTTCAGAAGGGTGTAATAGATATTAAGTTCGTTGACAATTGAAAGATTTGATTTTATAAAGAAAAATCTGAACATGGTATCTGCTTCTGATTAAACTTGGTTCTTGAAGTAAAAAAGCATCTGAGGTAATCAGAAGAAATTGTTGACAGAAGCATTGTGACAAGTCTTTTGATAACAAGTGCTTCTGATGTAACCCAGACATTTATGTATGGTTCTGACACGGAAGTGGGAAAGTTGTAACTTCCTTCTTTTCAACTGTCACCCATTAACGTGTCAGTTACTAAAGTAATCTCTAAAGCACGTGTCTCGATGTGATTTGATGGGGAAGACAGTTTATGATGATTAAGTGCGGTTATCAATGCATAAAGTTAATTTCCTTTTTCCCTCCCTTTGCGTGTGCATCGATTTGTGTTTAAACCTTTTGTATTCCAAAACCACTTTTTCACAGTCACACAAACATTTCACAACCCACACGTTTTACTCTCTCTAAACTATCTGAAAAATTTCTTTCTCTCTCAAATCTTAGTGTTTCCAACCCTAATCCCCAACCATGGAAAACGAAAACATTGCTCCTCTCATCAACATCTTCAATGAAAATGAAAACCTTTTGGAAGATACTGGGAATGTCTTAAGCTTTCTAGAAAAGGATCTAATCCTAAATTCAGAGAAACTCGTGGATTTTGAAAGTTTGGAGATGAATGGTTTTCAAGTACAATCTTTCTTCTCTGCGCAAGGATGGGATTACTATTTTCAACTTCTTAATGGTGTCACATACAAGGAGTTGTGCACAATGTTCTGGATGAAGGCTAATGTTTATGATGAAGTTGAAGCGCAAGAAGAAGTGGAAGCTATGGTGAGAAACAACCCAGATCTTGCTGGGCAATCAAGGGAAGAAATGGGTTTGAAACCCTACACTGGAAAGGAGATTAGGTCAGTTATTCTTGGAACAAATCTAAACATAAGGCCTGAACATATTGCAAAAGTCTTAAATCAAAAGATGGAAGGTAATGTTCATTCTCCAAAGGTGGCTGAGAAAGGTACTCCTATTCCTAAAGAGATGGTAGATTATCTGTTTGATCTAGTGAAACTGAAGGAGTTTAAGGAAAAGAAAGGAAGAAAAGAAAGACCAACAAATGCTTAGCTTTATCCTCTTTTCAATGTTATATATCACATTCTCATAAACTCTATTTGGACTAGAGACGGTGGTTTGGAATATATCCCCATTGACAATGATGCTTTCCTGTTTGATCTGGTAACTAGTCAACAAGTTGATCTTGCTGGGTGTTTGTTTGAACACTTGTGTGTATCTCTCAAGAAGAGCAAGATAAAAGGTCTTAAAGTTGTGCATCATCCAAGACTGATTTCTAAACTGTTTCATCAAAGTAGATTCTTGGAAATGTTTCAAAAAGTTGACCCTGAGTATGCAAGCTGTTGTACCCCAATTTTGGACCTAAAATCCATTGTCCACTTTTTTCGTTATAAAATATCAAAAATATCCATCGTTTGAAAAATACTTTCGCATCGGTTCTATCTCCGTCTATTTACTTTATTTTTACTTGTTATCATTGTTTTTTAAATTATCATATTACTATTTTTACTAAAAAACACTTTTTATCATTACCCTTTTTATAAAAAAAATTATATTTATTATTACTCACCTTTTTCAACATTCTTTTTATCATCATATTTCTTTTTTTTTCTTTTATCACTATTTTTGTCACTTTTATTGTTATTACCACAATTATTATTTATCACTATCATTACTATCTTATTATCATTATTCTTATTATTGCTATTATTATTATTACTATTATTACTGTTATAATATAATTATCATTATTATCCAAAAAAACAAAAACAGTTTTTTTTAATTCATTTTTCCTTTTAATTTTCGGTCACTTTTTTTTACCAAAAGAAAAATACACAAAAAACCTTTTTTTTTAAAAAAATAGAATCCTACGCATTTCAACCTCTTTTCTGAAAAAAAAAACAGTACAGCAACAATGACCTTTTTTCTGTCGTTTTCCCATTCCAATACTGATTTTCAAATTACAATCTGAACCAAAAAAAAGCTTGCCTGCATTTTTCTACATTCATCTTAAAACCCTAAGGTTCCCTCAATATAACAGAGGCCATACACAGAACGATAAGGGGGGAAGAAATTTTTTTTTGAGAACGGCAGAGAAAAAGAAAAAACAACAAAACAAAATTAAGAACAAAACCTTCACCAAAATCAAACCCCTAGCCTCCTCACAAGAATCATACATTTATCACTTTTTCCACTGTCACAAATAACCATGAAAACATAGATACCAAAATCACGATTTTCAATTCCGATCAAAAACAGATAACAAAAAAAAAACAGTAAAATAGAAGAAAAAGAAAAGGGAACGAAGCAGATCAAGGAGAAGGAATATAGGAGCAGTCCACCACCACTGTTGGCGCGTGCGCACACCCCTCCGTTTCCGGCCACCACCGTCGATCGCGCAAAACCGCCACCGACCACCACTGTCCGCCGCCGTCGCAGCTGCCACGTTCTTTTCCCTCCTCCACTGTATGTTTTTTTTCGTTCAACCCATATACCATGCATCTTCTAGTTTACTTGCAATTTTGTTTAAGATTTTAGGCTTAGGGTTTCAATTTGGGGATTTAGGTTTTCGGACCCCTTCCGATCCGGCCGTTTGGTTGGATTTTTGGGGATTTTGATCATAGAATCGTGTTTAGGAGGAAAAAATAGGTGGGGTTGGTGAAGAAAGCTTTCAGATCTGAGGCTTTTTCCGGCGCCGGCGCCGCCACCTTGTTGGCCGGCCGCCGCGCCGGAATCTGGGTTCGAGGGTGGTCCGGTTGAAGCTCAACCGGAAAACCCATGTGTTCTTGAGTTGTTCTTGGTTTTTTCCAGGAAATATGAAGAAAATGTGAGAGAGAATTGAGAGAAAAAAATAGAAGAGAGAGAATGAGAATGAAAAATGATTTGATTTCTCTGGAAAAAAACTCATATACTCCCTGCTGATTCCCTGTGCGCGCGCACAGCATAATTTGCGTGCACCCTTTTCCGAATAGATGTTGATCTTTGATCGTACGAGTCTGCATTCCTTCTGATCTAGCGCGCGCGCGCCCACGATGGCTGTTGTGCACCCCTTTTGTTTATTGATCTATGATTTCAATCAGATGGCCCTGATCCTCCCATCAATTCTGAAATGGTTTGGGCCTCTAGGAGTGGATTTGGGATTGATCTTTTCTTTATTCACACCTTTACTTTGCTGTTTGCACTATATTTGTTTATTTTTGTGTGTTTTTTGTCTCTCTTTATGAAAATTGAGAAAAAAATGATATTACATGCTTATGATAGAAATTTCTTTTAAATAGATAAAAATTAAAAAAGGGTTTTTTTTTTTAAGAAATAATTTTTCTCTATTAGAAAAATTAAAAAAAAACTTTCTTTTCTAACAATCTTAATATCAAAAATAAAATAAAAAATGTTTGTTTATTTGTCATGTCTTCCCTTTTTTTTTACTAGTTATTTAGAATGCAAAAAATATAAAAACAACAAAAATACTAGGAAATTTAAATATGCTATGTTTGAATTCTTTTTGTGATGATTGATTATGTCTTTGTTAATTTCATTTTGTGGAATATATAACATGCTTTTATTAAAATTTTCATGCATACATGCATTTAAAAATCTTACATTTATGCATTTTTCATGTCACATAACTTTTTTACAAAAATTCTACATCATATCACATTTTTCATTACATTTACACTACACATTTCTTTTTTACACTTCTACATTACATTGCATCATAATCTACATTTTGCATTTCACATGACATTTGACACTAATGTTTGCATCACACTACAATCTCACATTACAATTTTACTTTACATTTTTCTACATGCATACATGCATTGCATTTAGACTAGGACAATGCATCATTTTAAAAATGCATGTTAGAGACAATATTTTAATTAATAAAATCATTGAGCTCTAACATTAGCATTAATAGTTAAGGGCCTTTTGGCCTAAATTCATTATCTTCATAAAAATAAAAAACTTTTCTTTTGATAAATAAAATTGCATGTTGCTTGTGTGCCTAGGTTAGAATTATTTGTTGTTGTGAGTGGCCTCCAAAAATGTATTATCATGTTTTCACCTCCGACACCTTTTTACACACACTTCACTTTTAATTTGAGTGTTATATTTCGCTATTTTTAGTTATCCTCCTATGTGCATATCATTATCATGTTTATTTCTCCGTACTTGCATTTTACTTTTATGCATTGTCATTTATTTATTTATTTATTTGCTTGTTATTATTATTTATTCAAATTCGATATGGTTGTAAATATTAATTATTCAATTGGGTTGTAATAGCGTAGGATTTTATTTATCGCTTTTATTGCTTTCTAGTTCACACATCACACACAACGCCAAAAATTCATTTCCAAGGGAGAGGACTCGTAATTGATTTTAAATTGATTACGAGACTTTTATCGAAACAAAAAACCTTTTTCAAAACAAACATGCGATCCTTTTACAAAACAAACGCAAGCTCACCTTACAATCATCTTTAATATGATATTACTTACAATTTGTTTTTCAATACAATAATTATAACACTTTCAAGAAAATCTTTCTTTACAAACAAAAAATATATTTACAATTCTTTCATTTTTACATCTTTTACCTTTTACTTACACTTAACTTTTTATTTACACTTTCTTACTATTTCTTTTTTTTAAACATTTTCTTTACAATACAACAATTACATTACTCTCAAAAAACCTTTTTTTACAAAAAAAATATATATTTATACTTCTTTTCTTTTCTTCATTTCATGAAACAAAATTCCTTTTACTTTTACCCACTTTCTTTTCTTTCTTCTATACAACTTCTCCCTCCATTCTTAAAGCATGTATATAAAAAAGCACAAAAACATATAAGAGGTTACCATGGAGTACCATGGGCGCTTGGGGTGCTAATACCTTCCTCAAGTGCAACTAACCCCCGTACCTAGAATCTCTTTCTTTTAAAGGTTTTCAATTTTTCCCCTCCTTTGGAAATGAAAAATAAAACTGTAGTGGGGTATGTCTCAAAAATCCCGCAACACAAGCATTCTGAGTGAACCATAAAAAGTAGACAAGAAGATAATCAATGAAACAACACTGGTCAATAAGAGTTTTATTGAGAAAAGTGAAGTGCGACACCCTGACCATCCTTTAGTTCCTAGCAACGAAGACTTCCTATATAATGTTGATTTCCCAATGATCTCTGAGGGTGATGCTGAGCATGTAAATCAATTCATGATCAAAGATGCTGCATCAAGGGGAGTTTACATTGACAGAAGTCAAATTCCTACACAACAAGAGTATGAAGAGGCTTTGGAAAAAGCAGGATATGGTCTTAAAACAAGGAAGAAGAAGAAGATTGTTAAGGAAAGCAAGCCTGTTGTGAAACCTAAACCAAGAAGAAAACCTACAGTGACTGCACCTGTAGTGGAAGACAAAACTTTGAGGTTTGGTAAGAAGATTCATTTTTCTTTAGAAGAAGAAATTGCAGCAAAGTCTAGAGAAGCTGCAATCAACAAAAGGAAAGCTGATGAAATGTTGTCAAAGAAGCAGTGATGAATCAAGTGATGATGAAGTACATCTTAATCAAAGGAGGAGACTTGAAGGAAACACATCAGGTATACCTTCTAACCTCACTTCTGATAAACCTGTTAATGATCATAATTTGGATAAAGACTCAAATCCTAGGGTAGAAACCTTGATTAACATTCCTGTTGGTTCTGATGTTGTACCCATTAGTACTATGCTAGATAATTCACCCATAGCTATCCAACCCTTGAATGTTGCTGATGCATCACTTGTTCTTGAACATAATGTCATTACTGATACCATTATGTCAGATGTTCAGCCTCTTCAATCACCTCTTCCAACTCAAAATATTGAACCTACCATTCATCAAGCAAAACCTTTTCATCCTTTTGATGACACCCCTGTCTCTCCAGAAGAAACATGTCCTATTCCTGATCCAACCATGATGCCACCACTTACAAATGAACTAGAAATGATCAATCAACCAGAAAAAGCTGTTGAAACACCTGTAAGTGAAACTGTTAAGGACCATGTTGTTGAAACAACTGATCACGACCCTACTCAACCTCCATCTAAACTCCCTGGCATTCATAGTGTGTCTTCAGACTCATCATCATCTGAGTCAGACTCATCTTCATCATCATCATCCTTTGAAACACCTCCACCATATGTCAAGAAAACTCAAACTGAAGTTGAATCCTCTCCACCAACTGAATTAGCTTAAAATGAAAACCTTGCACTGGAACCCCATCAAACCCACTCTGAATCCCAAATTAGTGAACTTCTTTTCAGACAAGCTCTACCCTATGAGGCCCTGATTGCTAGAATCAATGGCTACTCTGTTGAACCATCTGTCCCATTTTATGATCAATTAACAGAACTTATCAAAAAAGATGGTTACAAGGTAGAATTTTTTGCATCAAAATCAATATTTGTTGCTAATCAAGTGGCTTGGAAAACGGAGGAATTGTTAGAAAGTGTGGTTAGGGTTAAGCAAGCCATCTCAAGGAGAACAATCAGAAAGCTAGTTTTGGCTAAGAAAAGAGAGTGTGAGGAATTAGAAAGAGCAAGTGTCACTTCTACAAGTGAGGTTTTACTGTTGACCAATAAGACTCATGAAGAAGTTGAAAGAGAAAAGCTTGAGGAAGCTATAAGACATGTTGCTGAACTGGAACTAAACTAGCAGAAGAGGCTAGGCTAGCAGAAGAGGCTAGGATAGCAGAAGATGCTAGACTAGCAGAAGAGGCTAGATTAGCAGAAGAGGCTAGGATAGATGAAAAGGCTAGATTAACAGAAGAAGCCAGGATTGCAGAAGTAGTTAAGTTAGCAGAAGTGGCTCAACCAGAAGAGGTCATACCAAAAGTTACTATATCAGATGGTCAAGGTACTTCTGTGGATACAAATATTGCTGAGATGGAAGCAAGACAGGAACAAAGGTTTGCTGCATTGGAAGCAAAACAGGATGCCCAAGCTACTGAATTTTCAGATATGAAACACTCCTTGAAGGCTATTTTGGACATCTTGCAAAACAAGCCTACCTAACCCTTCTCTCATCTCAAACCTTAGGATATCTATGCACTTAATTATTTTCTTTGGATATTTTGTTTGTTTTGTTAAAACTTGGCGTTTGTGTTAAAACTGAATGTTGTTTTCTTTAATTGCATGGTGTTTGCTTACATGGTTGTGATTTTATATAACTGTTTTTTAAATATGCATGATAAAGAAAATCAGAAGTAACTATAGTATGAAGCAAAGATAACCATTTTATTGAAAACAATAGAATTTAGAGTACATAAGAATTCAAAAGCTACTACTTAGAATCTAATTCAGACACGGCCAATCCTTCAGATGAAGAGGGTTCTTCTGGAGGTACATAAGTCTCCAAAAACCTTGCATAATCAGGATCTGTGCCATTTGAGTCTGAAGAGGATGATGAGCCTTCAGCAGCTATGGGATCATATGTCCTCAAAAATTCTGCATAATCAGAATCAATCTCATCTGAATCTGTTGAGGAACAGACAGTGATTGGTTCTGACGGTTTTATCTTTGAACGAACTCTACAGCTTCTTCTGAGTGGCTCAGATGAAGAAGCTTCACCCTTTCCTTTACCATTTCTTGGTCTTGGACTTGGTGGTTTCTTAGTTTTCTTCTTCTCTGCCAATTTCTTCCCGTTGATATCTCTTCTATCCTTGTCCATTTTCCTACCTCAATGAAAATGTGGAAGTGTTGAGATAAATGAAATGGGAAAGCGTTTTATAGAGATAAATGAGATGGGAAAGCGTTTTATGTGGAAGTGTTGAGACATAGGTTAATAATAAAGGTTGAGATTGCATCATTCTTATTTCAAACAATGTTTATTACAAAAGTACTATTCTGTCTTCTACTCATAATAGAAATTTGATCCTACACTCTCCTCCTTAATTATAAGCCTATCTCCTTCTAACACGAGACTAAGCCCATTATCATTTATTGGCTTCTTCTCCTTAGCTTCTGAGCGTGCAGTTGATTCCACTGATGAAGCTCTGCCATCTTCACGTTTGGCTTTTGTAGATCTTCTATCAGCTGGATTTTTCTTTCTTGCACTTTCTGAAGCAGTATTCAAAAAGATTTTAGTTTCCTTATTCATTGCTTCTTTTAAAAATGTATTTTTGCAATGGATAACTCTATCAACGGTTATGCGTTTTTACAGTCATATTTGTGTTGTTTTTCAATACACACCGCTCACATAACCAATTGTTTGCTTATACATCTTTTCAAACTCTTCTCCTCTTTTCACGTAAATGTTTTTGTTGATGACAAAAGGGGGAGTAAGGGTAAGGGTAATTAATTTTAAATGAAACTTAAATGCACTTATACTAAAACTGTCATTACATTTAAGTTTAAGTTATGTCTTATGCAAACGTATTATTTTTTTATCTGTGGAGAATATATGTTAAACTTGAAAGAATTCTACATATGATATCTCAAAGAAAAAGTGCAATTTTTGTTAGAAGTATCAGACATAGGGGGAGAGCTTGCAAAACTCTTTTCCCAAGAGTCAAATATGTAAAAATTAATTCAAATTTAAAATATAATCTTATACTGAACTTAATTAATCAATGTTTAACTCAAGGGGAGTGTGCAAAACTCAGAAACCTGTTTTAAATCTTGATAAATTAATTCAACAACCATTGTAAATTAATACTTAGTTTGTCATCGTCAAAAAGGGGGAGATTGTTGGAACAAAAGTGGTTCTGACAATTATCTGCTTAAGTTTTGATGATAACAAAGTATTAATGAACAATAGGGTATTTTAATATTTAATCTAAGCATGCAGGAACATTAGTGAAAAGTCAACATGCACTGAAGCTTAGAAGTTCTGATGACTTGATCAGAAGCATCAACGCAAATTCTGAGGATATTTCGGAAGAATGATCATCAGAAGCATAAGTCATCAGAAGCACACAACACCAGAAGCTGTACTGGGAGTGCAGACTTCTGAGATCAGTCTTGCGCTGGAAGATTCAAGAAAGGATATCACATGGTTAACTTAGGGATCATCAACGGTTAAGTTCAAATATGTGTGAAGGAAAATCAAAGCACGTTATAATATTATCTTGGGAAGATAATATATGCATTAGTCATTTTCCCATTACCGCATTTGGACACACACAAAGTCTTAACCTGCAAAGTGAAGTCAACAAGTTTCCTTGTTGAGCTTAATCACATGTGACCACCTAGAAACTGCTCCAGTAGACAAAACAACTTGACAACGGTCAAATCTGCAACGTCTCTATCTTGTCATATATATAGAGACCTCGTACTTGAAGTCAAGAGTGGATTACAACTTGCAAAACTGATCAAACACACAAGAAAGCAAACTGAGCTTCTAATAACAAAATAGTTTTGCTTTATTCACTTACTGTTCGTTAGAATTCTAAGGGTTGTTCTTGTGTGTTAGTGTTATAATTTGCCTTGAGTATTTGATTCTTATCAAGTGCTCAAAGGTACCAAAAACTACATATTTTATCTTAGTCTATGAAGTCTCTTGTTTTTATACTTGAGCATTGGAAGTCTCTTACTAGTGTGTTTGAGCAACTGTAATCTTAAGTGATTTTAGTGAACTCCCTTGGAAGTGCAAGGGGACTGGACTACTCTCAACTTGTGAGAGGAACTAGTATAAAATTGCTTGTGTCTCTCTCTCTCTTTACTCTCCTTTATTGTGTTATCCGCTGCCAAACCTGATAAGTTCGAAAGAACTTAGAAGAAGTTTTTTAAACTACCTAAAACACAATTCAACCCCCCTTCTTGTGTTTTTTCACACCTTCATATAAAATGTCCACTTGACATGTGTCTTGCCATCTAAGCTTCATCTTTGAATGCCAACAGTCATCAGTTTGAATGAAGCGTTGCAATACTTTGATTTTGAATCTTCAGAAAAATTCATTTGTTTAAGTCACAAAACCTATTCGAGTTCGAGCGTTCCTGGTGATTACTCGAATTGTTGGTAACTCGAAGTCAAACTTGATTTATTTCTTGGACTTGTGAATACTTTCTATTTCTCCAGATCCATGGATATTCTTGATAAGAATCTTCCTTGTTCTTGAAAACATTTCCCTTAACTTTTATATTTAAAATTTAAGGCTTGGAAACATTAATTTCCACGATTGAAGGTTTATTAAATGTTT
This sequence comes from Trifolium dubium, assembly GCA_951804385.1. Lineage (NCBI taxonomy): Eukaryota > Viridiplantae > Streptophyta > Magnoliopsida > Fabales > Fabaceae > Trifolium > Trifolium dubium. Next base: position 46,538,826 of record OX638062.1, on the reverse strand, counting down.
TTAGAAGAACATTTAATATTAGCCAAAATATTGGCTAACAAGATGCGACTAACATCTGCTTCTAGTCAGGAAAATGACTACTAGGATTGTGATATTTCAGTTTTTGTTTGAAAGGTTGGTCCAACATTACGTGATTTTTAGTTTAAAATATAAGAATTCATTAAAATGATTTTATTTTTATTTTTTGAAATAAAATCATTTATTAAATTATCATTATTAAATTTATTTAACATTTATTTTTTAATTGGTAATAAATCATAAGATTTTATTAAGTCTAGGTCTTTTTTTTTTTATAAGGCGAAGAGGAGTCTAGGCATTAGGTTTCGCTCTCATTCTTTGTCTATTTCTCTTTATTACATTAAAAACAAAGAGAAAAAAAAGAAAGATATACAAAGATTGGGGGGACATAAACCTAACCTAGTGAGCCCACACAAAAGCACGTAGGACAAAAAGAGAAACCAACTTCTATTAAGTATAAGACAAAATAAAAGTCCCTAAAATATAAGGCGAATGAACCAACCGTTAACACGGAATGGTCCACGTGCCCACTACTCTCTGCAACTTGCAGCAAGATGATTGGCCTTTTCAAGCTAAACTGTCTGAAGTCAAGGAATGATTCAGATATTGAGATATACCTATCATATCAGTACACTGTAACAACCTCTAGAGAAACAAATTTGTTGGAAGCAACCAAACCCAAATTCAACTGAAAGCCATATCGAGGGATGATCATTCAAAGGGGTTGAGCCTCACGAACATAGACATTACCCTCAACACCAGCAACTACTACCGTCAACACGGAGTACCTACACACCTAGCCCTTTCGAGCAAAACAGGCCGATTTGGGTCATGATTAGTCCAACTCATGTGTAGCTTCCACCAATATTGCAAAAAGCGCATAGATATATTAACCCATGTCAACACAAAAACGATCTGATTAAAACTCCTGTAAGACAATAGAGGCGAAGGAGGCGATCTCCTTTCCAAGTCCAAACCAACAGTGAACAAAATATAAGTCACTTTCTATCGAGATGCCCTTACGGGTTAGAAAACCAAACCAACAACATGTCAAATTCAACCATTAGAGGCGAGAGTCAACAAAACGACGTGTTGTCCATAGAACCATGAAGCACCTGCGGTGTAGCACATGAGTCAATTCAGATCGGACCTCAAGATGTGCGAGAATCGCGTCGCCAAAATTCATACAGTTTGCTGTGTATAAATCCAGATCAGTGATAAAATGATACACCGATCAACAAAACCCGTGGACCGACTGGCCCAGAAGAAGGAGACCAGAAGCCTTAGTCTGCGGCGAGGAGAGGTTGTGCAAGAGGATGAGAGCTAAGGGCTTTGGAAGTGAGGGTTTAGGTCTAGACAGCGACCAAATCCAAAATTAGTTCCAATATTCAAAGGTTCAAATGTTATAGTTGTTTAATTTGAATTTTTTAAGAATATTACGGTTGTGGTCTCATTATTTATATTTTTTTTGTTCTCCGAGTGCAATTGTATGGACTAAAATTGTACCAAAAAAATTTGACAGATAAAAATTACATTTAAACCACTATAATTCCATGTTTTTTCATATATAGTTGGTCCAACAGTGATTGACGTGGGACTAGGTAGTGAAGATCACGATTCGATCTCCGCAACTGCGTTTGGGAGGGGTTGGAACCACTTTATGTTAGAACTGACTCCCGAACCAGATTAAACTGGTGGTGAAAACAAAATAAAAACTACGAATACGAAATTATAATACAATTTTTTTTTTACCAATTTAACTAATGCAAAAACTTCTAAACGATGTCAATAATCTTCTAAAATTGGTATCAATTGTTTTTTAGACAACAAATTATGAAATTTAATTATTTATATATATACATTTGTATATTAATATAAATTCTTGAAAATAAATATAGTATGTATTTTTTTTTAAATAAGTGATGGAGAAACTTTTTTAGAAGGCAATATTAATATACAAACTTTCAAAGTAGTCTAAAAAATCTCACAATATCGGAATCAATTCAATGTTACAAATTTTAGGCAAAAAATAAAAATAAAAATAAAAATCAAGAATCTCATAATATATGAATCAATTTGGTTTGAATAAATTAATGGCTCATAAAGAAAATTAAAATTAAAAAGGAATATTTATTTGTAATTTATATTTCTGTTATAATTTTTAGGATTGATTTATTATTTAAAAATATGATTTAAAACTATATTTTCAAATTCTATATAAAGTTATATTGTTTGGGAGTTATAACAAATTGGAAGCTAAATCACATCAATTTTATTGTTCTCTCAACAATGGCTACAGATTCTTTGATTTCAACTCTTATGATTATGCTATGCATATCCATCCTTGTATTCATTACACACGGCAAACCACTCAATTTGCAAGAAATCACTTTCCCAAAAGAATTAGCCTCAAAGATTAGTCTTAACCCACAAGTAATTTCACAAGCCTCAACTGATTATGGCCACATTATTCATAAAAGCCCTTTTGCTGTTTTAGAACCATCGTCAATCAGTGATATCGCTAACTTGATAAATTATTCATACTCTCTTCCTTACCCTTTTACCATATCTCCTAGAGGACAAGGTCATTCACTTCTTGGTCAAGCCATGGCACAAAATGGTGTTGTGGTCAATATGACTCATCTTAATAGGCATAGGAATGGGTTTGGAATTATTATGTCTAATTGTGATGCGAAAAGCTCATTGGGTTGTTATGTTGATGTTGGTGGAGAACAATTATGGGTTGATGTTATGCATGAAACACTTAAGCTTGGCCTCACACCTCTTTCTTGGACTGATTACTTATATTTGACTATTGGTGGTACTCTCTCTAATGCTGGAATTGGTGGTCAAACTTTTAAATTTGGACCTCAAGTCACCAATGTTGTTGCATTGGATGTTATTACAGGTATAATTTTTTTAATTTATTTTTAGGTTAAATATGTTTTCCATTTTATAATAAATTTGGACCTCAAGTCACCAATGTTCTTGCATTGGACCTCAAGTGACATGACCCCGACATTTTATTATTTTATAAGAAATAAATTAGGTCATATTGATTTGTATTTTACTTATAAAATTGATGTGATAAAATTTTACACTAAAATATATTTTTAAAATACCAACATTAATATAGTATTTTCAGAAGAAAAAAAAAATTATTTGCAAAAATATTTGCACCATGAATGTTTCCAAAATACCTATTTTATATATATAGAAAACATCTTAAAATATTTGTAACTCACTTATATGATATTATGTACATATATATATATATATATGCGAAAAAATTTTGTGTTCTAATACGATACTATTTTGATTTATATATATATATATATATATAATTTAATTACATATGAATAGAAGATAATCGGACAACAAGCTGCGTCGCTACCCCTTTTTGAATTGTAAAACTCATTCTTTTAAAAACCAAATCCATAGACTTAGGAGAAACAATGTTGCTGTGCATGACCTTTTGAACCCTATTTAAAAGATCTACAGCCTCTGGTGCTAGAAAACTAAAAGTGTCAAATGCAAATGGGATAAAAGCATGTTGATTATCCGAACATGATTTTTCATGTTTAGCAACTTTGCTTGAAGCAACTTCGAGAGCTGCTTGTCCCAAAATGATATTGTGAGTCCTCAATCCCACAAGTGGAGAAACCCCAGTCAAGTCTACACACGCAAGTTTTCCTCCAACCCATCCATACACCAAAATGTCTGTTGGCCTAAGCGTCGATCTTCCTTCTTGAGGGTCAGTTAAGAAGTTCACAGGCGCCTCTATTTTTACAGATACTCCTGCTCGTCTAAATATATTATAAAGGACATCTCTCACAAAGTCATGCCTATATTTAAAGCCTGGAAGTTCCTTACAATGAACTGCATGTTCCCCAAATGAGTCCAAACATGCCTTACGACAAACTAGACACACTTCATCAATAGGAAATAAAGGAATCATGAGGTGATATCGCAAGATGGTACGATACTCAACCGGCGACATATGATGGCCTAAACCATCAATGGGAATAGCTAAAAGAAAATATTGAGCATGAGCAGCCCGTAAACACCCAAAAATCGCTTTCTGTCTTGGTGTCATGTCAAAGGTAACTTCCATGTCTTGAACAATTATACGATAGAGACATACTGATACAGTCGATATTTTGAAATTTTTAAAATTTATTTTAAAAATACCAACACTTCTATAAAAAATAATGTGAATTTTTTTTGTAAGATTTTAAAAATTTGTCAAATACCCAAAGCAGTATCTGAGGTCGGGCAAGCAAGGCTAAGTCCCCGGAGCCTCCAAAAATTAGGGGCCTCAAAAAAATTAAAATTTAATAGTTATACCACTTAGTTGAAACAAGGGGTCCAATCAATGACTAATTTTAAATACAATAGGCCCAACCAATAGCTTTCGTTTATGTTAATTACACATATAATTGACTATTTTTGAAGTGTTTGATGCTATTTGTAATTTAAATAGATGATATTCTTTTAAAAATATTGTTTATTACTTTTTTGGTACAATTTTTTTTTATTAAGGGTCCATATTAATAATTTGTTCGGGATCTCTAAATTGTCAACTACAACTCTACAAATACCCCCTTTAAATTTCAAGCTGGTATTTTACAAATTTTTAAATTTCATAGGGAAATTTGGTATTTTACTCGATTTTAAAAGTGAATTTGAAAGAGCAAAAAGAATAAAAATCAAAAGAAAAATTATATCGGAAGTGATTCTCAATAATACTCATTTGTATTGATATGTTTATGTTTACACATAGTTTATTAATATAGGACAAGGAGAAATGGTTACTTGTTCAGCTGAGAAAAACTCAGAGCTATTTTATGCCGTTCTTGGGGGTCTAGGTCAATTTGGAGTGATTACAACAGCAAGAATACCTCTTAAAGCCGCACCGACAAGAGTAAGTATTATAATATACTCTTTCAATTATTCCAAAAAATTAAAAAAAATTAAAGAGATGCATATAATTTTTGCATGTATTGCAGTTTTTATTAGATGAAAATTTAGACATGAATATTTTTTTTTCAGATATTCTAACTTTATATATTCAAATGTGTGTGCACACATTTCTTTTTTCACAAATATGACAAACAATTAAAAGTTATTTTTATTTATTTTATGTATATATAAATCTTATTACGATAATTCCTTGCAATTATAAATTTATTGTTGGAAATAAATCACAAATACATGCTAAACATAGGAGCATGTATAAAATTATACGATCGACAAGTTGATCTTTAGGAATACCTGGATCCATTGAGATGAGTCCTTTAGCAGTGATCCTGAAACGCGAAGGTTTGGCGGCTTGTATGGTTAACTAGGACTCCTTATGCCCTTAGCACTCTTCAGATGGGGGGTGAAGAGGAGATATGCAGTGTGTCCGGTATATTGAGGAACATAGCCTATATATAGAGTAATGGCCCATTAGGGTTCCCATTATTCCGAAGTGAGTTATCCTGGCTTCCACCCATTTTATCCATACCTAATTAATTAATTAAATAATTAATTAATTTATTAATAGAAATCTAAAATGTCTTTTAATTTTATTTGATCACCTAATCAATTAATCAATTAAGACTCTTAATTCGTATAACATGACGGAACCCGATGACCACCACATCAATGTACTTGACAACATAGATCGATATGGATGAGTGACATGGAAATTTCATGCAATGTGACCACCACATGCAATGTACTTGATGACTTATGTCACAATATAACTTGAAATTTCTTTCAAAACATTTTACTATATGAAATCAAGTGACATAAATATTTACATTTATTTCTTGAATTAAGATGTTTATTACACACAAACATTCAAAAGTCAAAGTCTAACACATTAATGATCTCTAAGTTTTCAGATCTCTGATGTGAGCATAAGTTATTTTGTTCTCCTCAATAACTTATTTAAGCAATTCAAAATTGCTCAAGTATCTGCCAAATGATCTTATTATATATGTTATTTTTCGGACGTATATAAATAAGAGCATACCTGAGTTTCCCAAAATTGTTGTTCTAGTTCTCAAGGGTGTTGAGTTTGATCTTCATGAATCAATTTCTTAACTTAACAGAGAGAAATAACACCAATTTCCTTACGAGGATCCAAATTTGTTATATAAATAAAAATCATATGAATTGATTTAGAATCTTTTTTTTTTTCCGCTCAATTTTGTTATTTAACTGTATCTCTCCCCAAAACTCAATATCCTCAAGATACGTTGCACTTTCTTTAATTGTAAATTAAAAGACAAAACAAGATATCAAACGCACCATTAATCCACAATCTTTGATTGCAAAGAATTAACTGCAAATGCTACTCTCAACATAATGATCAAAATTGGTAATAAGTCCTCTCAGACAGTGTGCGTCTTTGACACCAACCATTATCCACATGGATAATAAAAACTTTAATAATTACCACATATTAATCATCACAAGTATGTAATTATCCGGCCAAACCGTGTCTTTCTTTTGGCCGACTAACAGTTCGCATGAACAATTTCACAATACATCTTTCGTAATTCCAACCGAATCAAATCTTTTCAATAGATGTTACTTTTGTAACTTATTAATTGTTTCAATCAACCCAATTAAAATTACTAGACAATTTAATAAATAGAATATACATGTATGTAATTATTCAGCCAAATTGTGGCTACCTTTTGGCAGACCAAAACAACATGCATGAACAATTTTATACATATTTTGTGATTCCAATTGAATCAAATCTACGCAGCAGAGGTTACTTTTGCAACTTGTTGTTTCAACCAACTCAATCAAAATTACTTGGCAATCTCTTAAATTTAAATGGGAAAATTCTTTAATTTACTTGGCAACAAAATGTAGGCCGAATCTGTATATTTGTCGCATATTTCTCATAATCATAAGATTAGTTAGCGACCCTTAGTGTGAGAACAAACTCACAAGCACACAAAAATAGCATGAAAAAGTATCCAAAGAGCATGACAAAAGAAAATTATTGTAAAAACGTAATAACAATAAATTTAAACATCATAATCATGCTACAAATTAAATAATTAATTTCAAATAAAATTAAATTAAATATTCATATATACCAAAAAAAATGTCACAATTGATTCAGATGATTCCTTAAATAAATAAATAATTTTAGAATGAAGAGGAAACAAAACTTTATATTCTATAAATAAATAATTTAGAATCTATATTTTTCCAAAATGTAAATAGTAAAAAAATAATTATTGTTTAACCAAAATCTTATATTTAAAATATATGTCATATTCACATAATAAACCAAAAACTGATACACGTAATGAAGACAAGACAGTCTGTCAAATTAGTTTTAACAAGACTGTAGAATGTCTCAAACACAATATCACATTCCAAAATCAAACAGAATGTTACTTTAATTTTAATTTTCTTAATTGGATTAATTATGTGATCTCACAATAATTGATTCAAGTTTCATATTACATGTAATTTTTACACCGAATAAATTCAAGTATCAATGTATCAACAATTAAATAGAATTTAAATCTTATGTAAAATTCTACTTCCCTTGGGGAAAGATGTTTTAGGCAAGATGCTTCAACAACTTGCTTAACTTTATGTCACAACAGTATAACAATAATAAAGTGCAGAAAATAATAAAACAACACAAGTAATTGTTTACCCAGTTCAGTGTCAAAACACTTAATCTGGGGGATACTAATCCAGGAGAATTACCTGTACTATTTTTTATTTCCTAGTCTCCAGGTCTTAATTGAATATCCCCTATTCAAAGCCTCTCACTAAAACTACCCCAGTAAAATTATTTAGGACTCCCCCTAACCAATTAATCAAGTTTGAGGAACGAAATTAGACTCAGTATAACAGTGCAAAGTGTTGCACGAAAACAACAACCACAAGAACGAAAAGACTTAATAAAAACAACTTAGAACTATAACTATAATCTTGAGTCGTACTTTGCTTCAATGTTTGCACCTCAATTTATAGTATTTGATCTGAGTAGAGGCCAAGCCAAATAATAGGAAAGTTTGTTGAAGTTTGTTGAGAATAAATCTTTTATCTTCAAAAGATAAAATATTTGTTTTTGAATCTTCTTCAAGCTATTCCTATAATCATAGAATGCGCAAACAAATAATCTTTTTGTTTATTATTTTTTTGGTTGAGCTGATAAACTTGTAACAAACTTTATTTGTTTGGAATATTTAATTTTAAATCTTCATCAAACAAAAACGCGTCATAACAAACTCACGTAATAGATATACTTCAACTAGGAACGTTGGAGTATTTGATTCTTCATCTCTAAGTAATTAACAAACAAATCCTGAGGGTTTGTGATCATAATTCGCACACTCTGAATTTCTGAACATGTCACAGCCCTCGGTTGACAAGAACGTCAAGACATCTTCTTCAACATGTTATTTGATCAATATTCATGACAACTAAAGGAACAACAATCTCGACCTTTGTCAAATTTTGTCAAACAACATATTTGACTTGTTGCAATAATATGTCTTCAGTATTGAGTCAAATTAGGCTTATAATCTTCAAAAATATCTTAACCAATTATTCCAAACTAGGTAATTGGTTAAATAAATGCACTAAGAATTCAAAAAGCCTCATAGTGGGCTGCAGCGGATAATGCTGATCTAATCTACTAAAATCTTAAGTCCAAATAAAGTACCTAAAATTTTAATTAATTATATATGTCTTAGGTCCAAAAAAGTACCTAAGACTTTCTTCATGAGTCATCAGCAAAATAGGTTGTATCAGAGCCTAAAATAACCATATAGAATTACCCATATGATAATTATAAATGCTTTGGCATATAGAGGATGCCCAAAATATTACAGACAATAAGAATTCAAATGTATCAGCAGCATAATAAGAGAACAATAACAGCAGCAATGAAAAGGATAAAATCACAAAATTTTGTAGTACTCCCCCTGTTTAACATAATTTGACAAAGATATAAGAATATCAGGGGGTCTTGCATGTTGTGCTTACTCAGAATCAAAGATTTCATCACCTTCACTTACTTCCTCCTCAACAGTACTACCATCATCACCATCTTCTTCTCTTTCCTCACTAGAACCATTATCAGTTTCATCTTCATCCTCACCAGACACTTCCTATTCTCCTTCATCCCCATTACCATTTTCACCTTCTTGTGCTTGCAAGGAATGTATCAAAACCTCTAAGTTTTTCTTCTTTAGAGTGTTCACCCTGATTGTTTCACCTAGAACAGAGCATGCATCAATAAGTTCATCTATTACTTGTTTCCTTGTAGCATCTGACATAGTTTTTGAGCTTGAGGCAACATGTTGAGACTTGATGTCCTTGACATTTTTCCCTTCAAGTAGCATATAACTGTATGACAGAGGGGTTGCCTTGATCTTCTCTTCATCACTTGCAACTAAAATTCCTGGGTTCTGCTTCAATATTATCGCAGTGATGAGAGAGGGAAAAGCTATTGGGAGCTTTTTAGAAAAAGTCTTAGCATGCTTCATACTCTGCTCAAAGACATAACTTCCAAAATCCAAATTTGCTTTTTTCCCTACAAGATATATGAGTCTCGCTTGTGGCAGAGAAATGTTGAATCTGTGACTTGTTGGTGATCAATTTGCAACTGCGATCCTGTTTAGGATAGCATATTTCACACTTAACGTTGAGCTTGTACGTGTCTTCTCTTTTGGCCATAATTTTATCTATCCACTAGTAATTTCTTTGATGATTTCAACTTGTGTAGGTATAGCTTCAACTGAGTACTTGGTTTTTCTACCAAGGTGCTTGTTGATGATAGTTGGTGAGAATTTGATACATTTTCCTCTCACATATACCTTATGATAGTCATCTTTGTCTGGTATTTCACATTGAGCTTATAAGTTCACTATAAATTCTTGTACTAATCTTGGATAGCATCTTCCCACACTGGTGATTGTCTTCAGTAACCCTACAGCTTGTAGAAGATCATTGATTTACTCACATTTTAATGCTTCAAGACTCAGCTCATGTTCTTGAGCTATTTTTCTTTGAACAACGAATTTCCACTTCATAGTATTGTTGGCAGAGTAAAAGGATATATTATCAGTTGAGACATCAGGCACGTTCTTTGGAATTTTCTTCCTTTTTATTCTTTGCCCTGCAGAAGGAAAAATTCAGGATTATAAGACACCATAGCAGGGGAGATTTTACCTTTTGGTCTCAAAAACTTAGGAACATTTTGATACAAAGGTGTAAAGGGTCTCTTAAGTTCTGTGAGTAGGTTTTCTGAGATCACAAACCTAGTTTCAACAAATGGGGTTTCAATTCTACGGTTCATAGTTTTAGGTTCTACAGCTACCCAGTCAAAATCTTTCATTAGAGAGGAAGTATCACTAGAGGAACTTACTTTCTTGATAGTCTTTGTTTTGGGAGTAAGTTTCTGAGACCGAGTCTTCTTGAGATCGAGTGTGTCCGGTATATTGAGGACCATAGTCTATATATAGAGTGACTGCCCATTAGGGTTCCCATTATTCTGAAATGAGTCATCTTGACTTCCACCCATTCCAACCCATACCGAATTAATTAATTAATTTATTAATAGAAATATAAAATGTCTTTTAACTTTATTTGATCACTTAATCAATTTAGGCTCTTAATTCGATAAATAACAAATATAATTAATATAAATATATAAGCCCACATAATAATTATTGGAATATAATAATTAAATAATATTTAAATAAAATATTCCAACATTTATGAGTTTTGCTAGAAATTTTAAAATATGTTTCTATATGAATAAAATAGACCACAGCATCGATCATGTATAAAGTTTTATTAAACTCAAGTGAGATTGTCAAAGATTATAGAAACACACATATTTAAAAAAAAAAAAACACATATTTCAACATACTCTTTTTTTATTATTTAAATTTCATATGAGGGCCTACAAAATTTAGATGGGTCCAAATTATTTAATAGATCTTATATAAATTTCGACCTATAAAAAAAGTTTTTTTTAGGTAATAAAAAGGAGCCTATATTAGAATGTGTATTGAATGTGTTTCAAGCATTATTCTTATCAATAACCTCGACAAAACTTTGTTCAATCTTTGTAGGTGAAGTGGTTACGTCTAATTTATAATGATTTTTTGGCATTTTCAAATGACCAAGAAAATTTAATCTCATTTGATAAAAAAAATGACAACAATGAAGTAGATTATGTTGAAGGCATGCTTCTATTAAACAATTCACTATTGGATCTTTCCTTTTATCCATCTCTTGATCATCCAAGGATAACATCTCTAGTAACTCAATATGGCATCATCTATGTCCTAGAGCTTGTCAAATATTATGACACAAAGTCTGAAGCACATATCAATGAGGTAACTTCAGAATATTGTAACGAATTATCAATTTAGTCTTTAAAATATATGAAACATTATACTTTTGTTTATAAATTCAATTAATTTAGAGATTAAATTATAGAGAACTTTTTTATTTTATTTGTTTGGTCTGTAATTTAATGGTTAAAATTTCACTTTATAAGATAAATAAGTGGGCCTATAATTTCGATCCTACATTCAATATCTTTTCAACTGAATTACTCTAATGAAGAAAACTTCATTTTTATTATTTTTAATTATTTATAATTCAAATACAAATCAAATTTTAATTATTTATATTTTTGTTTGTTGAATAGGAAGTTGACAATTTGGTCAAAGGATTAAAGTTTGATCCTACATTTATGTTCCAAAAAGATGTGACATACGAGGAATTTCTAAATAGAGTTCACACTGATGAATTAGTTCTTAGATCAAAAGGGTTGTGGAATGTTCCTCATCCTTGGTTGAACATATTTATTCCTAAATCTAAAATCTCAGAATTTAATGAAGGTGTGTTCAAAAATATTATTCTAAAGCAAAATCCTACTGCTGCATCGGTTCTAGTCTACCCCGTGAATCGAAACAAGTAAGCTTGTTATTAGATTATTTATGTTTTAAGATACCAGTTATTCAGTTAGTTAAAAATATGTTTTTTTTATATTCAATTAGAAATACGTTTATACTACATAAACAGTTTAATTAACAATAACAAATTAAAGAGGAAAATTATGAATTATTTTTTTTATTTTTTTATATGATAATGGTTATTTATTTAAAAGTTAATAAGTTTTGATCTGTTGCCTACAATATGAGCGAACTTTGATTTATCCCCTGTAAATTTTTGTTGACATGTCAATGAACTTTTGTTAATGTAGCAGTTTTTTTTGCTTATCATATCAACAGAAAGTCAACATGAGATATAAATGATAGAATCTTTTCATTTTAGGGATGATAAAAAAAATTTAGAGGATAACTAAAACTCATCCATTATAGATAAAAGTCTATTAATATTTTTATTTTATACTAATAAAAACATCAAAATTAGCATTATAAATGTACATATTTCTCCATTTTTAGAGATATCAAAATTGAAGATCAATTTTATTTTTCTTCTCTTCCAAGTTATTTATATAGCTTGGTGACATGTTAGTTAATTTGTATAGCTAGGAAGTGAATAGGGGAGTTTTTTGTGGCTAGATATTTAATCACAATTTCAAGTTATTTAGGTCTAGATTTGGGGGTTTACTACTAAACGTATTGTACCTTGTACTGCGGGTTGAGTACTTGTACTTTATCACTTTTTAAAATATATATATGGGGGCTTCTAACTTTGACAATGTGAGTCGAAGTTAGCAAGTATGACCCATGTGTAATTACTAGGGGGTGCATGCGGGGTGCGCGAAGACAATGGGGGTGCACTAAGTAATTACATGTGGGTCATACATTACTAACTTTGACCCACGGTCGAAGTTAGCAATCCCCTATATATATATATATATATATATATATATATATATATAAATAAAATTTGAATCTACATATTTATGTGTTACTTAAATTGAATCTAACATACGTTTTGAAAATTCACAGGTGGAATGATAGGATGTCAACAACTATAGTAGATGAAGATGTGTTCTACATTGTAGATATTTTTAATGCTGCAAATGGGTTGAATGAGGTGAAGGCATTTGAAGCTCAAAACAATCAAATATTACGTTTTTGTAATGATTCAGGTATTAAGTTTAAGGAATATCTTACGGGAAACAAAACACATCAAGAATGGGTTGAACACTTTGGATCTAAATGGAAACTTTTTGAAGAGAGAAAAAATAAATTTGATCCCAAAAGATTATTGTCACCAGGGCAAATGATATTTCAGTAGAAAAATGTAATGATTTGGAACTTAAAATTTGAAATAAATATTCATATGAATTTATGAAAAAAAATATTTAATGATGAAATTCTTCTTGTTTTGTAGAGTATTTTTTTTTTGACATCTTATTATTTTGTGGAGTTGTGTGTGCAACGAAGTAACATGTTTTTTTACTCTACATTTTTTTTTCTTGTATTTGGTAGAAAAAAAAAATTAAAATAAAATAAAATAAGATAATCGAATGGTAAACTTAAAAAAAAAGGACAAATTACATTGATCTCCCTAGAGGTTTATTCAAATGTATCACATACCAAAGACTTTCTTTCCTTCCCTTACTCTGTCGTTTTGCACAAACCCAAGACGGGTGAGAGGTGGCTCAAATAACTTAATTTGTTTGATATTAATTTGATTTGAGTAATAATTTTAAATTTATGATGAATCAATCATGTTGGTATGCGAATGTTTTGCCTCCAGACGTAAAGTTCTTGCAATTTCTTGCCAAATGTTTTAGATTGTGGGTTCTAAGGAAAGAGACAATGCTTATGTTAATTGTTAGCCAAAAAAAATGCAAAGGGATCAATTGACGAAAGCGGTCATTAAATTTTTTTTTCTTTTTGTTTAACTATAACAGTGTTATAACAAAATCAAGGTATAAGGAAGGTAAATGTTTTTCAACAAAATATAGGGGGTGTAAGATACATTTGAATAAAACTCGGAGGAGGTTAATGTAATTTGCTCTAAAAAAATCACATTTGTCTGTTTTGCTATCACAATTAATTTCACATTTTTTTTCTGTTCAAAATATGTAGCTCATATAGTATTTATGATATTATATTACTCATACAAATTTTTTGCACGAATCTATTTACATCTTTTTGGATAAAAACAATTGTAAATTTGTTATCATGCAATCGTTTCATTTTGAAATCAAACAATAATTATGAATAGTAAACATAAACATTATTATACAATTTCAATTCAATTTAATTCATACTATATCTGCTTCGGTTATCTTTTCATGTGTTAAGCCAGTACTATATTTGCTTCAGTTATGTTAAGTATGTAGAATGATCTTTGAAGTGCATAGGTAGTATGCTAAAATGATCTTGACCCAAATATTACCTCTTCAAAATCCTCTCTCTCTCTCTCTCTAAATTTTCTCCTTCTTATTATAGTCAATTTTTCACTCATATGTTCTCTCTCACTTCCTATTGTTCCATCTACTATCATTCATCTATCATTGCCCATTTTTCTTGTTATTTCATAAGAACAAACCAGTTTCTTTGAGGTTAGATATATTGATAAACTAAGAGATCTTTGCTTCACTACATCTCCCACTTAGAACTTTACTTATTTATCTCCATGTATGAAAAAAAACCTATATGTAACCTCTAGTCTTTCTTTGAAGGAAAATGTGAATAAAAAAACATGCCCTGATGATGATAGAGATAGGTAGGATATTCTTGTCCAAAAACTATAAGATCGGAGGGTGAGAGTAATGATGTTTGGGGGATGGCTATTGCCCCTCTAAAACGTATAACTTGCTAATTGTATATTCCAACTTTGCATGTGGTCTCAGATCGGAGGGTGACAGTAATGAACGTTTGTGATTGATTTGCGTAATCAGCATCTAAGTACAAAATGATAAGATATATTTTGGAAGATAGATTAAGAAAGTGAGTAGGCTCACTTTGGTCGCTTTCTTAATCTCTCTTCTAAATATCTCTTATCAAATTGATTTTACACTTAGATTGTATGACCCGTAATTTTGTACCTGCTAAGTAATTAAGGCTTAGATATAACTAGCGAATTACTACCGTTTTTGTTGTTTGTTTTCTATTTATTGTCTGTTGTGCCAGAATTTTTGCAGAGATTGAGTCTGCGCGTTAGTTTAACATTTGAAAAATGGGCACAATGATTTTATTAAATTTAAATGGGTTTAGAAAGATTTTTGTCACGTCGCAATTTCGAAAATAATTTACTATAGATTTTTGAGTAAACGAGCAAGATATACCCGCAGTTAGAAAATATTTTATTGTATCAGTTTTCCGTCAAAATTTAAACTGAGACTTTATATATCGATGGTAACAAGAATTTGATCTAATTATATTTTTCCGAGCTAAGGAGCGAAAATTTATTCAAAATAAAATTTATTCGAAAAATTATGAATTGTTTTAATTAAATTGTTTACGGTAGAATTTTTCTGTTTTCGTAAACTTTATCGGTACGCGAGATACGACTCGTTTAAGAACGAGCGCGATACTGAGTGAGATGAGGTGGCAAAAAGGTAGATATTTTGTGAGGATACTTAGTGACTAAGGAAAAATTGATGGCTAGGATTCAATCTTGAACCTTTTTACTTTTGATCCAATGGAATAAATTAAATGGCTTGATGTATAAGAATGGAACTTAGAAAAAATTGGGAGATCACTTTCCTTTCTCTCTTCTTACCGTGGCTTTCCCCCTCACATATAAACCTTCACCACTTTGTCATTTCTTCACCAAATCACTTCATTCCAAGCTTGTTAGATCATTGGAATAGCAAGGATCATCATCACTAAGGTAACTGAGCTTCTATCCTTTCCTTAGTTGGCCAAACTTAGAAAGATTGAGGATTTTGATTATGTGTTCTTGAGAAAAAAATTCTTTGTTTTGATCATTGAAGTTAGAATGTTGTATGTTTGTGATAGAGTAGTAAGTTTAAGAATAGTTAGGTTGATTTTCATGAGTTTTGCTTGAATCTCATGAGAGAGTTTGCTTAGGGTTTTGAGGAAAATTTCTAATTGATCAAGAACATAAAATTGGTTTGATTTTTGTGTAATCTAAATGGTTTTAGGACTTTTAGGAACTTGAAGTTAATGATGAATGGTTTACAAATGAAAAGCCCTAAAAATAATTTTGTATGTTCTTGAAAGAAAAAAAATGTGAGAAACCTTCAAGAGATTGGAATGATGTTAAAATGTTTCTTATGATCAATTTGATGAAATTGATAGTAAATTAGTTTAGACTATGGTTTTAAAATGAAAAAAAAAATGTGAGAGCTAGCTTTGTTTTTGTGTCTTGGCCGTGGGGCCATATTAGTTGAGAGGATGTTATATTCAACTCTTCCTTTTGAAAAAAATAAATATAGATCCATGAGTCCCTCTTACTTTTCAATTGTTAAATTTACTTACATTCTTTTGAGTAAAATTGATTAGAAAACTGTGTTTTTGTGATTCATTGGTTTTATTTGATTCTATTTTAATTAGAGCTAACACTAGATAATTTAGTGGATCAATTTTTTGATTGAAATGCAAAGAAAAGAAAATGCCCAAGTTTTGTGATTGGTTTTGAAGTTAGAGTTTTAGAAAAAAATTGTTAAGTGTGGAATTAAATGAAATTGAGTTTGTTTTTGACAAATTAGTAATGGTATAAGTATTTTAACTATGTTTGAGTTTTGAAAACAATGATTTTGGTGTATTTTCAATTCTGGCCTAAATTGAGAAGGGTATTTTGATCATTTTAAAATTGATATTTTGTCCCAAGAAGTGAATTATTAGATCCGCCTTTTTAAAACGATGAATTTGATATATGGTTTGCTCTGATCGGACTAAGGATGACCGAATTATGGTCGTTTCAAGTTTGTAACTATTTATCGTCGTTTTTGGATTTAAAATATAGTCGTAGAAATATAATCGAGATAAATTATTTTTCTATGAAAAGAGAAAAGAGTTTTATGCTTTGATTTGAAAATGATTTGGTTTTGGACAAAGTTTTTGAGATTTATAAAGCAATGTGTTTGCGAATAAAACTATTTATTATAGTGATAATGTTTTCAAAAGAATTATTTTAAAAATGATTCGACCCAATATAATTGAGAGAGATCAACCCTAAGCCTTAATCCATTAGTAGCCGAGCTAGGAATTTTGAATGACCAATTAGTTTGTTTATTAACTTAATTAAGTTGAATAATTAAGGTTGAGAGAGTATTAGCCAGATCGGGGACTTCATGGAGAGAGAGACGGACGTTGGTCGCGTAGCAAAAATGAACGTGCTGGCAGCTTGCTAAGGTAGGGGCACTTTCTAACGATTTCATATACCTCGAAATATCGAGTGCTTTTTATGCATGTGTAATTGTTGCTTGAATATGTGTAATTTCTTGATGTGATGCAATGTGAATTATGAGCATGTTTATTTGGTGATGTATTCTCGTGACGAGAACTTGTTGAGAACATGCTATATTCTACACATGTTTGACTGGTGGTTGTGAATTTTATATGATTGAATAATATAAAACGTGGATGCATGTACTTGATTAAATATCTTATTGTACATGATTTATAGTTGTCTTACATATGATTTTGTTATAAATATATGTATTGACTTGTCATTGTGAATTACATATGCTTGTATGATATGTAAATTGTTGCATGAGCATATACAAACGTGCATGTCAGATGGGACTGCACAGGGTCTGTTAGATGGAGACTGCCCGATATATGTGAAAATGATAGTATTATGCTCATGCATTTCATAGTCGTGTATGTCAGATGGAGACTGCACGGGGTGTTCGTCCTGGGGACTTCACCTAATCCTACGGGATTTTATTGAGTCAGTGTTTGTCAGATGGAGACTTCACCTGCCCTGCGGGGTTTAGTAGGAGATGGACCTACGACTCTCTGCGGAAAGGTTAAAGTCCGGAATTCATGCATATGACGAACAATAGGAGATGGACCTATTGGCGCCACATTTCATATAGAGTCTGCATTGATAGGCTAAATGTGCTTTTGAATACTGTTGTGTGTTATTGATAGATTATCTGTGCACTTATATTTTATGATGTGTGATTCACGTGTTAAATGCGTAAGTGATGTCATGTATTGTGTATCTTGTACTGCGTATTTTTAGTTATATGTTATTTTTTAGTTGGTGACCCTCAACGAGCATTTTTAGGTAATCACTTGTAGCGTGTTTAGAAGCGGCGAAGCTTGAAGTTGTCTGTGGGTCTTCGTCACCCAATCATCTTCAGTTAGAGTTTAAAGATCAGCTAAGGGGTAGTAGTTTAAGAGTCTCATTATGCTCATTTATTGTCCGCTGTATTTATACTCTGAAATTGTATTATATTATATTTTGAAAACTATGGTACCACTATGTTTGTTAAAACATAGCATTTTGGCTTTTAATCTTAAATTTTGATTCGTGAAAATGATTTATAAAGGAAGGATTTTATTCCGATCGCTGCTTTGAAAAATGTTACTCTGATTTAATTTTAGAGTGATGGTGAATGTTCTATTTCAAAGGCTTCGTTTATTTTAAACATAAAAAAAGACCCACTGTTGGGCTATGAAAAACGGGGTGATACATTGTGGTATCAAAGCTCGGCGGTTGATTCTCGCCAAGGGGTTCTGAGTCGGTCCTAAGCTGATCAAGTGTCGGGTTTAGTGAGTATAAGTTTAAATAATGTCCCCATAGTACTTTAGTGATTTGAATAGTTAAACCCCTAAAGCATTGGTCGACTTTGTTCGATGAGTATCAACAAATTTCTTAGACACAGTTGTCTAAAGAGGACGAGCTGGAAGCAGATAATAACTCTATGGGATTCTTAGAAGTAATATAATAGAAGTGACGGTTGCAATGGATGTTGTCACTTGGCGGTGCCGAGTGTGGACGAGTGGGCGTCAACTGTTAAAGAATTGAAAGCAATGACTTGAATTGGAAGACCCTTTGAGAGGAATTTAAGATGTTGTATGGTTATTTTGGGATGACACTAGACGAAGTGTTTAACTGCCGAGAGGATGTAGTCATTGTTGAATAGTGGAGCAGATGAAGTTGTCGATTGGAATTAAATACAATGTTTGGATGATAACTCGGGCAACTCATATTGGAATTAATTAAAGGGTGTGGCGCATCAAGAGCGAGCAAACCTATTGATGTTTGACAATGATGATGCGAATGGTCGATACCATAAGGGTTAAAGAGGAGTGTTTGAGATATATTAGATTCTAAAATAAGATTTTAAGGACGAATCTCGTGATGATTATAGGTAAGAGACCAAATATCACGTAGATAAGTGGAAAATTATATATAGTTCAGCGGATAGTTGGTTTAGAGGTTAATGTGAGATGAAACTATAGGTGATTGACCAATTGGATATGTGTGGATTTGGAGATGTGTTTAGATAATGATGAGGACTTCAGTGATACTAGGGGTAAAAAGTATGTAAATACCTAGAAAATTGTATCAGTGTAAACTAAAATGGTTAGTTATTGGCATATAAATCCTAAAAGAATATAAACATATTGAGTAGTTTGACGGGATTAATCAAGAGTTGAGTAGAAACCCTGTGTCGAATGACATTTAAGTCAATGATTGAATCGACCGAGGTAGTTTAAGGACCAAGTAGCACCTTGAATTTATGGAATCATATAAGTAGAGGTAATAAAGTGTTAAGAAATTCAAGTTATGGACGAGAGTTTTTAGAAATTTTCTAGAAATATCGTGTTATGAGTAGATAAAGGTTCATTAGTGAGGGTGCTAAGACAATGATAGTTGACTTTGGGAAAGGCGATGTACGGTATATTAAGATTAAATGGACGAATTTAGAGGGTGTAGTAAGTATTTGGATTTCTTGAGGATTATATTCAAGTGTTGATTTGGGTATCAACGAAGTGAGGAAATAATAGTAGTTTTAATGTTTTGGTGGGTAATTTTGAGAAGTCGAGTGTTAAGATTTGAGATAAGTGCTCATTGGCTATGTGGATGATTAAACTAAGCTAGTTTTGAAGTGATTTATAGTGAATTATATGAGAATAAGTTTGGAGATAGATATGCATGAGATTGATTATTAATATTAAAGGATAATATGACTTTAGAATAGTCACGATGATTAAGGATTAATCGAATATAGAAGGGTATACTTGAATGGACACAAGTTGAGGTGGAACGAGAATTTTTGGATTGTGTGCGGAGAATTAAATAGGTTGTTTGGAATCAACGAGATAAAGATCTTGGTGTTGGGAATCAACTTTGAAAAGTTGTTGAATTTTGAAGTTTTAAATTATTAGATGTTCGAGGAGAACCAGTTAAAGGAATTATAACGACTATGGCTTCGACACGAAAGCGAAAAGAAAAGTGGCGGTTGTGTGCAAGCAAGGAAGTAATAAGGTAAGCCACATTGTTGAGAAGGTCATGATTTAATTGGTAAAGTTAAAAGAAACAGTAATAAAGACTACACTAATGTAACTTGTAAGAAGTGGAGGTTAAGAATTAACTGAGGAGTGTATGCTAATGAAAGTGGAACTAGGCATGTTTGGATATAAGCACAAAAGAGTAGAGATGAGGAAAAAAGTTTTAAATTGGAAAAAAAATGTTACAGTTGGTATCTGGACGATTAAATTACTAAGTGGAAATGAAAATAGTTAAGCTTTAGTCTATCGAGAAAAATTGAGTACATAATGGAGAAGTTCCATGGAAACCATAAACTTTTAAGATATTGTACTTGTTAAGAAAGACATGGCATAGTGCGAAATGCGCGTTGAGAAAATATAAGATTTCGGAGGTTGATAACATGGACAGTTGAGCAGCAGTGGTAGTGAGAAATACCCAGAGATGCATTTTGGATGTAGGAATTTATACTGAGGATTAGATGTTGGAACAAACAAGAATGGTCAGGGTGACAAGCTCTTGTGAAGGAAAGAGAATTTAATAGTAAGAGGGAAGAAACTTTATAGTTCTGAAATAGTGGGGGATATGATGTAAGATGATGTGTGCCAAAAATGGTAGACGCATAAGAGATTGATTTTTGGGAATTGGAGATTTGAATAAAGGAAGTCAAAGAGATGTAGATGATAAGTGTCATACCCCAAGTTTTACCCTCCAATTGGTACATATATTTCTTTTAATTCAGAGTAATATCAAAAAAAGTAATGGGGTTGAACTGGCAAAAGGGGAGGCGCGTTTGAATTGGTGGTGGATAAGGTCAGGGGTTCGATCCCCGCTATATACTTGTTGAGTTTAATATAACACTTTTTATTTTTGGTGATATTTTTATATTTTTATTTTTTACACGAAAATCACTAAAAAAATGTATTTTCACCGTGTCAAAAAAAAAATGTATTTTCACCAAATTTTTTATTATTGTTCCCCAAGGGAGTTTTTTGTCCGAAAATTGCAAAGAGAAATATAACCAAATATTTTTAGACCAAATCTTTGGTCTTGAGCATCAAGAAAACAAATTAACACTAAAACATATTTTGGTATTCAATCAAACATAAAACTGTAGCAAATCAAACACAAAAAAGAAGCAAATCTTCTAAATAGAGAATTACTTGCAAAGGTTACATGAATTCATTCCTAATTTATACTAATCAAATCAAACCAAATTGATCTAAAACATAATTTCTCAAGACCTAATTCAACATTATAAATAGAGGATTTTACAACCAATTTGAGGAGAAGAAAAAATCTGCAAAAACACAATTCAAACACACACGCAGAAACCATAAAACACTGCAGAAATTAGAAAGAAAATCAAGACCAATACATATCCGCCTCTATCACAGTGGAACCATCATCAATAACCCTTTCACAAATCAAATAGCAACCACTACCATCTTCAATCACAATAACCACAAAAACCATTACCAAATCACTCATCCACATTACTCACCTTCAAAACCATCTCTAACAACACTACCAATTTTTTAAAAAACCTTCAAACAGAGAGACCCAAACAAAAACCGAAAACAAATCAGAACAAGAGCGGAAGAAGAAGAACAGGACCGAAACAGGGGAGCAAAAGGAAACCGTCGTCGCCGCTGCAAGCAGAACATCCAGGACGCCGCCGTCGTTACCAATTTCGCCGTCGCCGGTCCGCTTTCGTCTTTCAACCGGTTTTCTTCTTTCTCTCTCCCGATTGCATCCGTTTTATATGCTCTGTATGTTCTTATTTTCTTTTTGAATTTGTTGTTGCGTGTGTGACTTGTGTTATGGCTTAATAAGTAATGCTTGTCTCTTTAAACCCCTACATGATAGCTTATTTCTTCATTTATATATATAGATGTATGTATGTATTGGTGTTGTTATATTTATCTTGCATGCATGTGTTTTGTTGACAATGTTTGGTTAAGTTTAGATGTCAAGCTTCTATGTCATACACGTTTTCTTAATTTGTTTGTTAATGATAGATAAATAAATAAATGTCATGATTTAGAAATTAACTAGTGTTACACTATTTTGAGTCTCTATAGAATATTAGTAGTACAATTTTAATTCTTTATTACTAGCGGGCCAAACGGGCACGTTCCGTGCCCGTTTGTGTGATACGTGTATTTATGATTTTTTTTGAAAGACGTGTATTTTATGATGTTAACTGATATATACAAA
Source organism: Trifolium dubium (assembly GCA_951804385.1). Lineage (NCBI taxonomy): Eukaryota > Viridiplantae > Streptophyta > Magnoliopsida > Fabales > Fabaceae > Trifolium > Trifolium dubium. Next base: position 46,516,188 of record OX638062.1, on the reverse strand, counting down.
ATTGTGTTCTCTAAAAATTATATTGTCAACCATATTAAAATTGATAACATAAAATATAATTTATCAATTTTTTTCACGATCCATCCTATACTACCTGATAATCACTTCAATTTTTTGCCACAACTTATAGCTCTAAATTGAATAAATTAAGATTGAAATATATATTTAATTAGTGATTAAAAAGAGTCAAGAGAACTTATTAGATGATTCAATGTCATGCTTAGTTCAACCATAAACACAAAAATAATTTGATTTAAAATACTCTCAAAATTTAACGTAACTTGTTTAAAATAGAAACCATTTATTAAAAGAAAAAAAAAGAAGACTCATATCATATGATTAAATGTCATGCTTAATGCATCAAAATATAAAGATGCAGATTGAAATCAAATTTGTAAATGTTAAAAAATAAAAAGAGTACCGAAGAAATAAATTTCTAAATCTCTTTACAAATAGTACCTTTATATATTGACAGATCTTTATCTCTCGTTTTTTGCCTCTATCATAAAAGTTGTGACTTTTTTTTTTGTAGTGTCTATTCTATGCTATTCATTCTTTTGTATCCCTCATCCCCTCCATCTCTCTTCGATATGTTGGTCATTTTCCTCCTCTTTATCCTATTCTCCCTTTCTCCACTTTGTAATCATGATAATAAGATAAAAGGTATTGGAGAATTTAAATATGAGGTATTAAATTGTAAGTGTGGGACCACTCAATCATTCATAAAAAATCATTTTACTATAAAGACTAACCAAAAATAAAAAATTTAATAGCAAAGAAGTACATTTCGAATAATTATCATCCACCAACACTATCATTATCAAGTATCAACCCTCCCTTTCTCTCTAGTTCTCTCTCTCTATCTCACTTTTCTTCGTCTCCTTGCATCTCTTGTTGCAAAAAAAACAAATTTTCATTTGTAAAAAATATCCATTATTGTTTTTTGATATTTAATTAAATAACAAACAATCAAAATTTTATGATGCCATTACTTCCAAGGATATACCGGGCATTATAGAAATAGGCTACACCAAATGAAAACTTTTCCCTTTATTATTGGTATTATTGGTATAGATAACATTCTAAATATCGAATACATAAAAATACTAAAATATCATTAAATTAAATATCGATTAAAAATGAGATGGCTGGATGTACATTCGCCTATCTCTCAAATAGTCGAGGATTAAGTGTACGCTTTCACTAAATGGTTATTTGTCTTTCATAAACAAAATTCTAACAATTTGGATTAAAAATGAGATGGCCGGATATACATTCGCCTATCTCTCGAATAAGCGAGGATTAAGCGCACGCTTTCTCTAAACAACTATTTGTCTTCCATAAACAAAATTCTAATAACAATTTTAGAATAAAATTGAGATGGCCGGATATACATTCGCCTATTTCTCTTATAATTGAGGATTAAGTGCACACTTTCTCTAAACAATTACTCGTCTCCCAACATTAAAAAATACCAACACATTCAAATTAAGTTTTCGCCTTCGGGCCAATTAAAAATCAATTTAAAAATCTTTTTCATAAAACGGACATGGTTGTAATCAATTCAAATGTGATACAAACAAAGCTTAAGCCTCCACCGTGCGAGCATACAAGCGGCGTTTAAACCACAAGAATGCGATTAAATCATCGTTCAATAAAAAACACCAACAAACAAATTATACCCAGAACTACATAGCTTTGAATTCCTCATCGCACCGGAGGATACGTAGGAGCAAGATCAACATCTTGTCAAGCATAATAATAAAAAACCCAATTTTCCTTTTTTTGTAAATAATATTTAATAATATAATTAAAATAATAATTAAAATCATGTAAACAAAACTCTACAAAATCACTTAATACCCTAGAATTAATTAGGAGGTTCCCGTTGAGTACAACAGATGTGAGGGGTGCTAATACCTTCCCCTTGCATAACCAACTCTCGAACTTGGAAATGGTTGAGATGACCATCCTTCCATTATTTTAGGTTTTATCGATATTTTTCCTTTAAAATAAAATTCGGTGGCGACTCTGTGTCATACCGAGTGTCCTAAATGCTCGGGCGATTTTCGCGGCGCGACAATAAGTTTGCGAGTACAAAAAAAATTTGTGGAGCTTTGTTTACCAACCGGATGTTGGGATGGTGTTATTAAGACTGTGATTAGAACGAGATTTAAAAGTGAAAGTTGACAGTTTTACACAATTATGACAGTTTAAGTGACTTGTTAGCATTATGTCTCGTCAGCGGGATCGAGGTAGTAAGAGCTCGAGGAGACGTGTAGAAAACCTCGAAGGAATTATTGGACCATAGTGCCTCGGATGACTTTGATCACATGTGGAAGAGAGCATTATTAAATTTAGGTAAAGATGGTCTAAGCCACCATCATGATTGTCGGCTATCTATTGATAAATTGAGGAACTGATCACCCTTAATATCATGTTAATAATAGACGGAATCGTGTTGACTGGAATCGACTAAATTTGCAAGTTTTGGTAGCGCGTAAAGAGTTTGGTGTTCTTTTTGGAGGGTAGCCCGTCACCATGTCGTGTGAACCAAGTGGGATAATTTATGCCGCGGAGGCGGAAATAAAAAGTGACCTTGAAAACCTTGAGTGTTGACCTAGGATCTTTTAGGACTTAGAGTTTATCAACTTTGGTTTGTAAAGGTAATCTTTGAGTGGTGAAACTCGTTGTGGGATGTCTAACTTTGTGTCTAGAGTTTGAGACCGGTGCAATTTTGTTGAGAGTTGCAATAGGTGCATGTTTTTGCCAATTTGGGCATTAGTAATAACTAGTTGAGTTGTTACTCTTGCCTTTAGTTTCGAGTACGAAACTTCTTTTTGGAGGGTAGTAATGTAAGACCCGTAATTTTGTACCTGCTAAGTAATTAAGGCTTAGATATAACTAGTGAATTACTACCGTTTTTGTTGTTTTTTTTTCTATTTATTGTCTGTTGTCCCAAAATTTTTGCTGAGATTGAGTCTGCGCGTTAGTTTAACATTTGAAAAATGGGCACAATGATTTTATAAAATTTAAATGGGTTTAGAAACATTTTTGTCACGTCCGAATTTCGAAAATAATTTACTATAGATTTTTGAGTAAACGAGCAAGATATAGCCGCTGTTAGAAAATATTTTACTGTATCCGTTTTTCGTCAAAATTTAAACTGAGAATTTATATATCGACGGTAACGAGAATTTGATCTAATTATATTTTTCCAAGCTAAGGAGCGAAAATTTATTCGAAATAAAATTTATTCGAAAAATTATGAATTGTTTTAATTAAATTGTTTACAGTAGAATTTTTCTGTTTTCGTAAACTTTATCTGTACGTGAGATACGACTTGTTTAAGAACGAGCGCGATACTGAGTGAGATGAGGTGGCAAAAAGGTAGATATTTTGTGAGGAGACTTAGTGACCAAGGAAAAATTGATGGCTATGATTCAATCTTGAACCTTTTTACTTTTGATCCAATGGTATAAATTAAATGGCTTGATGTATAAGAATGGAACTTAGAAAAAATTGGGAGATCACTTTCCTTTCTCTCTTCTTTACCGTGGCTTTCCCCCTCACATATAAACCTTCACCACTTTGTCATTTCTTCACCAAATCACTTCATTCCAAGCTTGTTAGATCATTGGAATAGAAAGGATCATCATCACTAAGGTAACTAAGCTTCTATCCTTTCCTTAGTTGGCCAAACTTAGAAAGATTGAGGATTTTGATTATGTGTTCTTGAGAACAAATTCTTTGTTTTGATTATTGAAGTTAGAATGTTGTATGTTTGTGATAGAGTAGTAAGTTTAAGAATAGTTAGGTTGATTTCCATGAGTTTTGCTTGAATCTCATGAGAGAGTTTGCTTAGGGTTTGAGGAAAATTTCTAATTGATCAAGAACATAAAATTGGTTTGATTTTTGTGTAATCTAAATGGTTTTAGGACTTTTAGGAACTTGAAGTTAATGATGTATGGTTTAGAAATGAAAAGCCCTAAAAATAATTTTGTATGTTCTTGAACGAAAAAAAAAGTGAGAAACCTTCAAGAGATTGGAATGATGTTAAAATGTTTCTTATGATCAATTTGATGAAATTGATAGTAAATTAGTTTAGACTATGGTTTTAAAATGAAAAAAAAAATGTGAGAGCTAGCTTTGTTTTTTTGTCTTGGCCGTGGGGCCATATTAGTTGAGAGGATGTTATATTCAACTCTTCCTTTTGAAAAAAATAAATATAGATCCATGAGTCCCTCTTACTTTTCAAAAGTTAAATTTACTTACATTCTTTTGAGTAAAATTGATTAGAAAACTTTGTTTTTGTGATTCATTGGTTTTATTTGATTCTATTTTAATTAGAGCTAACACTAGATAATTTAGTGGATCATCAATTTTTTGATTGAAATGCAAAGAAAAGAAAACGCCCAACTTTTGTAATTGGTTTTGAAGTTAAAGTTTTAGAAAAAAATTGTTAAGTGTGGAATTAAATCAAATTGAGTTTGTTTTTGACAAATTAGTAATGGTATAAGTATTTTAACTATGTTTGAGTTTTAAAAACAATGATTTTGGTGTATTTTCAATTCTGGCCGAAATTGATAAGGGTATTTTGGTAATTTTAAAATTGATATTTTGTCCCAACAAGTGAAACATTAGATCCGCCTTTTCAAAACGATGAATTTGATATAGGGTTCGCTCTGATCGGACGAAGGATGACCGAGTTATGGTCGTTTCTGAAGGTGTGAAAAACACAAGAAGGGGGGGGGGGTTGAATTGTGTTTTGGTATTTTGAAAACTTCTGCTAAGTTCTGAAGCCTATCAGAAGCACCAGCGGATAAAGAAACACAATTAACACACTCACACAAAAGAGTAAGGATAGAAAGAGAAGCGAGACAAGCAATTTTATACTGGTTCCTCTCACAAAACGAGAGTAGTCCAGTCCCCTTGCACTTCCATGGGATTTCACTATAATCACCTAGACTATTACAATGCTCAAACACACTAGTAAGAGACTTCCTACTTGCTCAAGCACACTTGCAAGAGACTTCCTAATATAAAAGAATTAAGATAGAAAGTGATAAACACTTGATTATAAAATCAAGAGTTTTCTTAAGATTACAACTCAAGACTCTTAAGACTCTAACACATAATTCCTAATGAATTAGAAAAACAGAGTGTCAGAAGCACAACAGAAAATAGTTTCAGAAGCAGTGCTTTTAGTCTTATGTAAAGGAGTAAAGTTGTATCAGTGCGTGCGTTGTTGTTATATGTTGTAACCTTGATCTTCAAAGAGAGTTTCTCTATTTATATGTGAAGAAGAAATAGAGACGTTTGAAGATAATGACCGTTGCAGAGGTCATTTTCAAGCCAGCTGTGAAAAGGACAAGGTAACATGGGATATTTGCCAATTCTGGTAATGCTTATCCTGTTATTCCTTTTGCTTGAGAATATTCGTCCTTATGGAGTAAAATAGAACTAACGTCACAATCCTTGATGATAAGGTTGTAGTACTATGATGTATCAATCAATCACAACCTTTAATTCAAATGATTTCCAATCATTGAATCAATATCAGTTAACACTGACATTCCTGGCTTGTTATTCAGAGCCTATGTATTGGACATATGCTTCTGATGTCTTCAGCTTCTGAAACTGTTGGTCTTCTCAAAGCGTTGCTTCTGATTCAACATAGCTTCTGAGATGACTTGCTTCTGATTAGCTTTTCTTCTGATATCTTAGCTTCTGATGTCCATGCTTCTGATGTCCATGCTTCTGATATCTATGCTTCTGATATCCATGCTTCTGATATCCATGCTAATGCTTTGTTTCAGAGCTTATTTTAATCAACATAATAATTTTAATCTGCACACTTAAAATTAAACATTAAAATACCCTATTGTTCATTAATACTTTGTTATCATCAAAACACTAAGAGTCAGATTCTGAACATCCTTTGTTCCAACAGTTTCAAGTTTGTATTTATTTATCGTCGTTTTGGGATTTAAAATATAGTCGTAGAAATATAATCGAGTCAATTATTTTTCTATGAAAAGAGAAAAGAGTTTTATGCTTTGATTTGAAAATATTTGGTTTTGGACAAAGTTTTTAAGATTTATAAAACATTGTGTTTGCGATGAAAACTATTTATTATAGTGATAATGTTTTCAAAAGAATTATTTTAAAAATGATTCGACCCAATATAATTGAGAGAGATCAACCCTAAGCCTTAATCCATTAGTAACCGAGCTAGGAGTTTTGAATGACCAATTAGTTATTTTATTAACTTAATTAAGTTGAATAATTAAGGTTTAGAGATTATTAGCCGGATCGGGGACTTCATGGAGAGAGAGACTGACATTGGTCTCGTAGCTAAAATGAACGTGCTGGAAGCTTGCTAAGGTAGGGGCACTTTCTAACGATTTCATATACCTCGAAATATCGAGTGCTTTTTATGCATGTGTAATTGTTGCTTGAATATGTGTAATTTCTTGATGTGATGCAATGTGAATTATAAGCATGTTTATTTGGTGATATATTCTCGTGACTAGAACTTGTTGAGAACATGCTATTTTCTACACATGTTTGATTGGTGGTTGTGAATTTCATATGATTGAATAATGTAAAACGTGGATGCATGTACTTGATTGAATATCTTATTGTACATGATTTATAGTTGTCTTACATATGATTTTGTTATAAATATATGTATTGACTTGTCATTGTGAATTACACATGCTTGTATGATATGTAAATTGTTGCATGAGCATATATGAACGTGCATGTCAGATAGGACTGCACGGGGTCTGTCTGATGGAGACGGCCCGATATATGTGAAAATGATAGTATTATGCTCATGCATTTCATAGTCGTGTATGTCATATGGAGACTGCATGGGGTGTTCGTCCTGGCGACTTTACCTAATCCTGCGGGATTTTATTGAGTCGGTGTTTGTTAGATGGAGACTTCACCTGCCCTGCGGGGTTTAGTAGGAGATGGACCTACGACTCTCTGTAGAGAGGTTAAATTAGGGAATTCATGCATATGACAAACAATAGAAGATGGACCTATTGGCGCCACATTTCATATAGAGTCTACATTGATAGGCTAAATATGCATTTGAATACTGTTGTGTGTGATTGATAGATTATCTGTGCACTTATATTTTTTGAATACTGTTGCGTAAGTGATGTCATGTATTGTGTATCTTGTGCTGCGTATTTTTAGTTATATGTTATTTTTAGTTGGTGAGGTAATCACTTGTACCATGTTGAGAAGCAGCGAAGCTTGAAGTTGTCTGTGGGTCTTCGTCACCCAATCATCTTCAGTTAGAGTTTAAAGATCAGCTTGGGGGTAGTAGTTCAAGAGTCTCGTTACGCTCATTTATTGTCCGTTGTATTTATACTCTGAAATTGTATTATGTTATATTTTGAAAACAATGGTACCATTATGTTTGTTAAAACATAGCGTTTTGGCTTTTAATTTTAAATTTTGATTCGTGAAAATGATTTATAAAGGAAGGATTTTATTTTGATCGCTGCTTTGAAAAGTGTTACTCTGATTTAATTTTAGAGCGATGGTGAATGTTCTATTTCAAAGGCTTCGTTTATTTTAAAAAGAAAAAAAAAGACCCACTTTTGGGCTATGAAAATCGGGGTGTTACATAGATGCTAATTACGCGAACCGATCATGAGTTTTCAACGCGATTCTGAGACCTCATGGAAAGTTGGAATTTACAACTAGCATGTTAATTTTCAGAGGGGAAATAGTCGTCCTCCAACATCATTGATCACTCTCATCCTCCAGTGTTATGTTTTTTCGGCAAGAGTATTAGTTATATCTGTCTTCGTCGATGTGTGTTTTTTTATTCACATTTTCATTCAATGAAGGGCTAGAGATTACTGTTTAAGCTGAATTTTAGTAAACACCCGCTAGTTTAAATTAATTGCTTGAAGGCTCAACTAGTAAATCCTAGAACATGTTTGTGCAATCATTGTTTGATAAAAATCATTAATGCTCAACAAACAATTATTGTTTTGAAAAGACAAAAATATAAATGAAGGAATTAAATGCAATAAAAGTAAAGTTCTGATTCGAATATAAATGCAGAAACTTTAAAGGAAATCAAATAAATTGCATGAATATGTAAATTGCATTGAATTAATTAAATGTGATCACAAAATCATACATTTTGCTTTTTGCACTCTTTTCTCTCGAATCCTTTGATACTTTGAGTTTACAAGGATTTTCTGTATGTGAAAATTGTGATCTTGATTTCGACAAATAAACTAGTATTTATAGAGAAACGTAATAACTACCTAACAACGTCTCTGAACTAGTCATTTGACGCGTGTCTTGCCACATACTCTTCAGCCTTAACCGCTTGTAAATGCTCCCTAAAGTGAACCATTGCAATGATTCGAAATCGAAGTTGAGATTAAACAAAGACTCTGAAAATCTTCTAAGTTAAAAACCATTATATTTCTTCGTTTAACTGAAGACCTGACCTAAAGTCCTGAGAGACCTTATATTATATTGTAGTGGATAGTAAAGGTCAAACAACTCAATCATTCAACACAAATTTTATATATTTCATAAATACAATATAACTTAAATTGCATATTGGATCATAAATACAGATAATTTGAGACACTATTCGGTGGTAATTTATATATGAAACGTGATTGAAGAGCCAAAAAATGTAAATTACATTCTAATTATCTCAATTTATTTATATTCTATTTATTCGTATTTGCACATTAATATTTGGATTAAATATGTTTATGGTCTTTATATATATATATATATATATATATATATATATATATATATATATATATATATATATATATATAATTTTGATTTTAGTCCCTATAAAATATTTCTTCGACTTTTAGTCCCTATAAAAATTTAAATCACCACTTTCGGTCCGTATTTTGGAATCAACTCATGTGTAGCCTTTGTATCTTTTAATAAAGTAGTGCAGAAATGTGTAAAACTAGTTACAAACCCGTGCAATGCACGGGAGACTTCAAGATCTATGTTTCATTGTTGCTTTGCTTACAATAGGCTGTTTCAAATCAATTTACCATTTTGCATTTTACATCAAAAAAGGAATTCTAAAAAACTGATTATATACAAATACTTAAAAGTATTTTGACATATAATAATTAACTAATAATTAAGCTATTACTATTAAATTATGCCTTTTTTTGCATTAAATTGAATAAATATAAATAGATAGAGACTATTTTAGTAAGACAATGTGTAAACAAACTTATATTAAACATGGTACTTAAATAGTGTCAAATCTTGACAATGTACTTGTTAAAAGATTTAATATTATTACACAACCAAAGTTAGGCAAAACATCAAAGTTAAAACCATTGTCAAAGAGAGATTGAAGATGTTCATTGATTATGAGCACCACGCCTGATAACATTCACCTCCAAAAATTGCGGAGGCATTGATATAGTACACACCAGCTTATCTCCAACCTCCAAGTTTGCATCCCTAACAAATTCATAAAAACTATCCTCAATGTATGGAGTTGAGTTTGAAGTATTGTCGTCCCTCAACATGTTGCATTCATAATGTTTGTCAGTTTGATTATCAACCAAAGTAATTGCCGGTTGATTCACATCCAAATATTTGACTCCTAAATTCATTGGGAAACTCTGTCACATTAAAACAATAACTAATATTACACATCATAAAATAAACATTAACACTAATCAAGGAAATCCTAAAATAAACATTAAACTTAGAAACACATTATAATAATAGTCCAAACTAATAAATTGACTTACCAAGACCCTTTTTGCTTTGGCCATCGACTTTGAGACAAAAACCTCCCATGTACGAACAGATTCATGATACACATCATTAAGTTCGACAATATTTGGGTCATCAACAACATTGCCATCTTGAGTAATTTTCAAAAAAAGTCGATCAAAGTCATAGGAAGGATCTGAAGCTTTGGCATCATGGTGGTTGTAGTACCCGGCGCAAAAAATATACAGATATGCAATGATGAAATGCAGTGCACAAATGTAAACAATGAAGCCGCCACCATACTTTATTTATCCCGTGAGGGGAAAGGAAAATAATGATAAAACCTTGAAAAGATCGGGTTCGGGAGTTGGTTACATGAGGGGAAGACGTTAACACCCCCTCATATCCGTTGTACTCAACGGGAACCATTTGAGGAATTTGGTTTGCATAAACAGAAATTAACCGCATATAAAGAAAAGATTACCGCATATTGAACAGAAACGAAAAAAAGAGTTTTTTTATTATTTGACTTGACGAGAGAGGCTCTCGCTCCTACGTATCCCCCAAGTACAATGAGGAAGTCAAAGCTCACGTAGTTCTTCCTGAAAAGAAAGATTTGTTTGTTGGTTGTTTTTAGTGAACGATGCTTAGGTCGCATTCCACTGATACAACAGTATGCTTGTATACTCGCTTCGGAGGCTTAAGCGTTTGTCTGTAGCAGGGGAATGGATAAAGCGCCATCCATTTAGGAAAAAAAGAAGTTGAAAAAAGATTTGACTGCACAAGGGCAGTTGAAAAAGAGTTTGACTGCACAGAGGCAGAAAAAGAATTTGAAGTGAGTTGAGTTATTTTTATAATTTTTTAGAAGTGTTCAGTGAATGGGGATTGCACGCCACCACAAGATGTACATCAGGGGTCGGGCTCATCCGGGCCGAGAAAGATGTACGTCAGACTCCCCCTTTTACCACTCAAGTTTAATTAAGAACCTTAATTAAGATGAGAATAGTGCACCGTCACGAGACGTACGTCAGAGACTGCACTATTCGGGCCGAGAAAGATGTACGTCAGACTCCCCCTTTTTCACTTTAATTAATTCATTTTTTTAAAATAAATCCATTGATTAAGATGAGAATAGTACACCGTCACGAGATGTACGTCAAAGACTGTACTATTCAGGCCGAGAAAGACGTACGTCAGACTCCCCCTTTTCCACCTTAATTAATTAATTTTTAAATAAGTATCCATTGATTAAGATGAGAATAGTACACCGTCCCGAGATGTACGTCAGAGACTGTACTATTCAGGCCGAGAAAGACGTACGTCAGACTCCCCCTTTTTCACCTTAATTAACGAATCTTTATTTATTTTTAGTTATCTTTTTTTAAAAAAGAAGAAAAAACAGAGAAGAAACCAATCCAGAGAAAAAGGATAGAAGAATACCTGATGCTGTGACATATGCATATGAATATGCAATGTATGAGAGATATAATAATAAACATAAATAATACGATGGTATAATCAATTATATATGCAAATTATCAATTAAACGAACATGAAATAATCATCAAATCATAGCATAAGTCTTAATCGGACGCTAAAAGAATTTATCAAATTATAAACAAAACGGTAAATAAATTTAACGAACATTAAATAAATTTACCGAACGATAAATAAATTTATCGAACAATAAATAAATATAATGAACATTAAATTTATTATCGAACGATAAATAAATTTATCGCGTGATAAATAATTTAAGCGTGAAAGCAGGGGTGCAGCAGAAAGAATGAGTGCAGCAAACAACAATAACAAAACCAAACAAAAAAAATAGAACTGGGCCCTAAAGTTAGGCCCAAACCTAATTAAACGGACCGGGCCGGGTCCAGTTTTGAACTGGGTCAACCGACCCACTCACCAACCCAGCTGGGGGGTGTGGAGAGTAACAGGGGGCGCGCGCGGGAAAACGCGTCAGCCAATGGGAGAGCGCCACGTGGCGCATCTCCTCCTTCTTCACAGACAGAAACAGGAACGGCAGAGCGCGGAGGGGGGGACGGCCGGCGGCGGTCACCCTCACCGGTGACTGCTCCGGCCACCAAAACTAACATGTGACTATACCATTTTGACCGAAATTTCGCAAGGATTCTAAAACTACGATCAATTTCAACAAACAAAGCACAAATAAAACGAATCGAACGAAAAACAAAACGGGATTCAAAATGTTAACCGAGCTATTCCGGCGAGATATGGCGAAATTGCTTCATGGAAAAGGTTCAGAGAAGCTCCAGGAACACAAATCCAACGTCCTTTACCTTCGTTGGTGCACAATTTGGCCGGATTGAACCCCTCTTTGCTCGGCCGCGACTTCGAGTTGGTTTCGGAGCTTTTTCGTTCGTTTTTTGACAAATCAGAGCTTGGATTTGAGTTCAGAAGTGTCCGAACTATAATAATTGAGTATTTGATTGTTGATTTTGTGTGGTTTTAGAGTAGTTGAATTTTCCGGCGAGGGTGGCTCGGATTCCGGTGGTTTCCGGCGTTTTTGGTGAAATTCACGATGAATTAGTGATGAAAAGATGATTAGGAAGCTAATGGTGTTTTCGGATTTTGATTTGGATGAGTTTTGAAAAATGGGTGGTGGTTTTCCGGCGACCACGGTGGTCGCCGTAAAAGTGTTGGTGGAGGAAGGAGGAAGGATTTTCTGATTTTTTTTTTGGGAATTGTGATAAAATGATTGGTAATGAATGAGTGATGTGAGGTGTGTATTTATAGTGATAGGATTAGGTGAGTGGTATTTGTGTAATAAAATGATTATGAGGTGGAGATGATGAGGTGTCGCAATGTGATTGGTCAAAAGCAAAGAATTTTTATAAAATGATAAAAAAATGGAAAAAAATAATAAGAAAAATGAATAAAAAATGTAGAAAAATATAAAAATAAAATATAAACTTAAATAAAGAGATAAAAACTATTTTTGATTATTTTTGTTATTCTTCGTATAAAAAGATAAATTGCGACAAATTAAAAAAAATAAAGGAAAAAGAATAAATTGTAAAACAAAATTATCAAAAATCTATTTTTTGGGTATTTCTTAAGGAAAATAAGAAATAATTTTTAAATAAAATATTTATTTTAAAAAGCTCAAAATTAGGGTATTACAGTTGCCCCTATTTAATTGTCTTATACTCGAATGCGTAAATGACTTGCGCCTTTATGCGTTCGAAGTAAAAGATAATTAAATACAAATGCCCTAATTTTGTGGTGTGAATGTGATGTAATGATAATGAATGCATATGGAAGATGAAGGTGGAAACATACCTGGAATGATTAGTAACTGAATACCTGAGAATGAAATAATCATTACCCACCCTATGGGTGTATAGACCATAAAAAGCTAAGTCGCCTCCCCTCAGGGTGCGTTATCTTCCAAAACTGATCATTACTCGCCCTATGAGTGTATAGACCATAAAAAGCTGAGTCACCTCCTCAGGGTGCGTTATCTCCAAAACTGATCATTACTCGCCCTATGAGTGTATAGATCATAAAAAAAACTGAGTCGTCGCCCCCCCTATGGGCGTATTACTCAAAAAATGAATCTGAAAGTACTCCACTAGTGCTTTGACATATCCTTGGGTAAAGAAACTTGCGAGGAGTGTGAGCTGAATATTCTGCCAGTATCTTTGACAAAATTCACAAGACAACTGCTTGACAATTGTTTTGCTGAAGAACTTAATCCATCAATTAACTTGTCGGAGATGCAGTGTACTGTCCGCATTGGAATATGGTTTAAAAACCAACTTGCTGGGGAAACTGTTTAACAAACAATTTACTTGAATACAGCATTTCAACTATCTTACTGGAGATAACCATCTCAACTGAATCACTGAAGAAAATATCTGTTTAACTCTTCTGACCGAGGAAGTTGTATGTAAACCGATCTTCAGTATATAGCCATTACAGAATTATTCACTGGGGAAAGGATCATCAACCCTTTCTAGTAGGTATAGAGTGAAGATTCGTCTGACAAGGAAGAAACTCTGTTGACCAACTTGCTAAATATTAGTGATCAGTACCAAATAAGTTCACTGGGAAGATTCAAGATCCACCAATCTTTCTTGTCAAGAAATTACAATTCATCAACCATCTTTCTGAAAATGCGGCGTTCCAACCGACTTACTGGGATGAACAATTATTAACCGCCTCACTGGGGAAAGAAACAAACACTCAACCTTTCTCATTGAGAATATGATGCACTGACTGATCTGCTTGGGGATGGCACTTTGTTGACGAATTCATTGGGGAACAGATTCATCAACCCTTATTGCTGAGAGGTTACGCTTCAATAACCGTTTGGCTGGAGAATTAGGTCCGCAGACCTTTATTACTGAACAAAAGATCCAAGTCTGCAACCTGTTAAGACAATCATTTTAAACATGTACTTCATGGATGCATGATTGTGCACCTCTAATGCCTAAATGCAGAACTAATGCAGATGAAATATCTGATTATATGCAGGATTTTGTGTGATTCTTTTTTATGCATGAGCCTATATGCGTGAATGCATGAATTTGTATGCATGAGTGCATAAATTTCTGAGCTTGTTTTGAGGGGAGTTTGAACTTCCCGGCACCGAGAATCTGAGTAACTCTGATATTGTTGAAACGAGGACCCTTGCAAGCTTCTGTTGCAGGACGGGTGTTCAAACAGACTTCCAAAGAGGAGCAACAACTTTCTTTGATTACGATAGCGTGCACTGAGAGTGGAAACTCTTCACCATCCATGTTTTTGACAACCACGGTTCTATCAAATTTCACCACTTGTAACCTTTCAGTAAGACATAATCTTGACATAGTATGCCCCAAGCACTTGAATCTTTGAAGGGTATGTCCCTGACCAACTGATATTTACAGTGTAACCAACTCTTGAACCAAATGACTCTTAATAAGCGGAGTATTCAACTTGTTTGCCCCTGATTGGCAGAATCCATAGATGACTTGCCCTTAGCTAGGAACGTCTCAAATCATCTTTGCCCATGATCAGACCATAGCTCAGATTTCTTTAATGTCAAGTATTAATTTGCAAGTAAAATCATTTCTTTTGAAAATGTTTTGAACATAATGCACATGCAAGTTTTTTTTTGAAACACATATGATGTGTGGAAAAGAGAGATAATTACTCAACAAACTGGAGGAGTCAGCTTAACAATACATTTGCCGAATGCTTTCAAAGTGAACTTAGCTTCAATTAAGCATTGTGAGTATTATAACATGCAATTAGGATTCATGTAAATCAAGCCAGAAAATGATATAAATTTGTGTTATCAGATTCCCCATACTTGGACCTTGTTTGTCTTTAAGCACATCAATAGTAACTCTCTTTTTTAGTCACAGGGTTGAAACAGACCACGACAACTTTAATCATACGTGGTTGTCGGCTAGAGAAGAAAATCAAGTAATATAAATCAATACCAAGGGTATTGTAATAACACAAAACAACATAATACCGTCAAAGACTCTCATCATATGAAGACAAATCTGAAGTATTTTATTGTGACTCTAACTTTTGCTTAAATTTTATTCACCCTTTTCATTTAGGCGCAATCACATTAAGCCCGTTATCTTGTACACGCTCATGGTAGAAAAATCTGTTAGTGATTATGATCATATATCGAGGGGAGCTGGTAAAATCAGTTTGGTAAACCCCTCTTTCTCTTCCAAATGCAGTTGTGGCGGATCGGATAGCAACCCGCCCTACCAAGTTCAGAACCAGACTCCTCTGAACCAACTACTAAATGGGTATACTTACTATGGTTTTTCAACAACTGCTGAGTTAAAAAACCGAGTGAGGGTCATCTAACTTAATAAGTGCATTAACCAAAAGTATGCAAATTTTCATTTATGGATCATTCACTTATGTTCATCGATTTCCTACTTAGTTTGTGTACAAGATGGTGCCGACTGCTAGGATAAACTACAGAGGGTTACTTAAAAACTTATGTTCAGGTCTTCGTAAAAATCAGTACTCAAATTAATCTTGCATACTTCTGAGAATCTAAGATGTTAAGACAGTACCGATTTTATTGAATCATTACTGGACCTTCATAACGTAGCCTGAAGTGTAAAACAACCTATATACTCTTAAAGTGTCATGTCAAGTGTCAAACCAAAATTGCTTATTTTCTTAAAAAAAAGATATATCTCAAGAAACTGGGAAAATCAGATAACAACAAAACATGTGCAAGAATGGCTCGATTCAATTTTTTATTTTATGAAATAATTAAAGAAAGTGAAACAATGCCTTACATCATCAACTAGGTTTTTTCACCATTGAAAACATATATCAACAAGGATCAGTTATTTGTTTTCATCATCCTCGCTCCAAGTTAGTAAGTAATAAATCAAGAGAAAAGAGATGAATACAAATGGATTGATTCCAAAAGACATAATTTTAAAAGCAAACAAATGTTTGACAAGAAAGAAATAAAAAGTCTGGCGATCATAAGGATAAGCATCCCAGTATAACCGACTTTGACTAGATAACTTCTTTTCTGCAATACCCAATTTGAACAAACCCTTGATCCATCAGTTTTTGCAGACACTCTTTCATCTTGATGTAGTGATCAAGATTCTTTTCACAGACTTCACAATCCGGAAGCAACCCAAGAATTGGTCATAAATGAGCAACATTTTCCTAACAGATGACTTAAGAGTCTTGACCATAGAAACATCCTTTATCAAGCTTGAGCATTAGCTGAAGAGGTATAACCAACTGGTGAACCAGAACGTGGCCGTGCCCCAATTGATGCTGAGGGTCCTCTTCAGATTTTCAAAACCACGGGAACTGCCCCTTCATTCATAGCTAACTGTGTTTGTAGGTTCAGACTAGCCAACATCTTAAGTATCTGATCCACTTTTGGCTAACTGAGTTGCCTTGCCTCTCAAGACATCACACTGATCTACCAAGTTATCCATGATGAGGTGAAAAACCTTTCTTGTCCAAATACCGGTGCTGGGAAGGTAACTGTTGGAATGAATGGATGAAAATGAGATTTTTAATCGATAAAAAATGTACGATTTCTTTTTGAATGAATGGAAATGCATGATAATTTTTCATGCAAAAACTTTTCTCATATTTTTTTGAAATGTATGCGAGATGAATAGGCATGATTATTTTTATGAATGCATGGATGTCATGAATGTAAAATGCATGGGTATGATCACAGTAACATTATATCATCTGACGAACTTGATCTCAAAGTCACAAATCTTCCATATTCATATCAACAGGGTTCTCTTCAAGATGGAATCTCTGAGGCCAAAAGTTCAAAGTTACCTGTAACCCATCCCTCTCACATGTTGTTCTAGGTTGACACAGTTACCAAAATCCTCGATTACTTTTCCCAAAAGCAACCTCATCTGGTCGAGATTATAACGCCAACTGGATGAGTGAACATCATAACCTCGACACGGGTTCTAAACAGTGGTCCCTAGACAAAAGTTCGGATACCTTGACTGGATAAAAGGTCCCCAGAGTCCTGAACCCAACACGAAGCAACTAGCGCTCAAAGACGTACGTCAGAGAACCCAACCACCTCGAGAGAGTCTACTCTGGTCGGAATTTTTATGTCGGCGCTCAAAGCTGTACGGCAGAGAACCCAACATAAAAACCCCTCAACTAGCCCTAAGCTTTTCTCAAGCTCTGGTACAGAGCTTCACGCAGTAACCAAGAACCAAGCCATAAAGGCAAAAGGAAGAAAAAAGAGTAGAAGAGAAGACAAAGCCAGCAAATCCAGACAGTTCAATATTTTGCGATAAAGTAAAAGATAGGACAGATACGGCTAACTTGGAATAAGCAAACCAAAAGCCTCAAACTAGGCTTAACTCTCTAAATCATTATCCCCAGTGAAGTCGCCAGCTGTAGTACCCGGCGCAAAAAATATACAGATATGCAATGATGAAATGCAGTGCACAAGTGTAAACAATGAAGCCGCCACCATACTTTATTTATCCCGTGAGGGGAAAGGAAAATAATGATAAAACCTTGAAAAGATCGGGTTCGGGAGTTGGTTACATGAGGGGAAGACGTTAACACCCCCTCATATCCGTTGTACTCAACGGGAACCATTTGAGGAATTTGGTTTGCATAAACAGAAATTAACCGCATATAAAGAAAAGATTACCGCATATTGAACAGAAAAGAAATAAAGAGTTTTTTATTATTTGGCTTGACGAGAGAGGCTCTCGCTCCTACGTATCCCCCAAGTACAATGAGGAAGTCAAAGCTCTCGTAGTTCTTCCTGAAAAGAAAGATTTGTTTGTTGGTTGTTTTTAGTGAACGATGCTTAGGTCGCATTCCACTGATACAACAGTATGCTTGTATACTCGCTTCGGAGGCTTAAGCGTTTGTCTGTAGCAGGGGAATGGATAAAGCGCCATCCATTTAGGAAAAAAAGAAGTTGAAAAAAGATTTGACTGCACAAGGGCAGTTTAAAAAGAGTTTGACTGCACAGAGGCAGAAAAAGAATTTGACGTGAGTTGAGTTATTTTTATAGTTTTTTAGAAGTGTTCAGTGAATGGGGATTGCACGCCACCACAAGATGTACATCAGGGGTCGGGCTCATCCCGGCCGAGAAAGATGTACGTCAGACTCCCCCTTTTACCACTCAAGTTTAATTAAGAACCTTAATTAAGATGAGAATAGTGCACCGTCACGAGACGTACGTCAGAGACTGCACTATTCGGGCCGAGAAAGATGTACGTCAGACTCCCCCTTTTTCACTTTAATTAATTAATTTTTTTAAAATAAATCCATTGATTAAGATGAGAATAGTACACCGTCACGAGATGTACGTCAAAGACTGTACTATTCAGGCCGAGAAAGACGTACGTCAGACTCCCCCTTTTCCACCTTAATTAATTAATTTTTAAATAAGTATCCATTGATTAAGATGAGAATAGTACACCGTCCCGAGATGTACGTCAGAGACTGTACTATTCAGGCCGAGAAAGACGTACGTCAGACTCCCCCTTTTTCACCTTAATTAACGAATCTTTATTTATTTTTAGTTATCTTTTTTTAAAAAAGAAGAAAAAACAGAGAAGAAACCAATCCAGAGAAAAAGGATAGAAGAATACCTGATGCTGTGACATATGCATATGAATATGCAATGTATGAGAGATATAATAATAAACATAAATAATACGATGGTATAATCAATTATATATGCAAATTTACAATTAAACGAACATGAAATAATCATCAAATCATAGCATAAGTCTTAATCGGACGCTAAAAGAATTTATCAAATTATAAACAAAACGGTAAATAAATTTAACGAACATTAAATAAATTTACCGAACGATAAATAAATTTATCGAACAATAAATAAATATAATGAACATTAAATTTATTATCGAACGATAAATAAATTTATCGCGTGATAAATAATTTAAGCGTGAAAGCAGGGGAGCAGCAGAAAGAATGAGTGCAGCAAACAGCAATAACAAAACCAAACAAAAAAAATAGAACTGGGCCCTAAAGTTAGGCCCAAACCTAATTAAACGGACCGGGCCGGGTCCGGTTTTGAACTGGGTCAACCGACCCACTCACCAACCCAGCTGGGGGGTGTGGAGAGTAACAGGGGCGCGCGCGGGAAAACGCGTCAGCCAATGGGAGAGCGCCACGTGGCGCATCTCCTCCTTCTTCACAGACAGAAACAGGAACGGCAGAGCGCGGAGGGGGGGACGGCCGGCGGCGGTCACCCTCACCGGTGACTGCTCCGGCCACCAAAACTAACATGTGACTATACCATTTTGACCGAAATTTCGCAAGGATTCTAAATCTACGATCAATTTCAACAAACAAAGCACAAATAAAACGAATCGAACGAAAAACAAAACGGGATTCATATTGTTAACCGAGCTATTCCGGCGAGATATGGCGAAATTGCTTCATGGAAAAGGTTCAGAGAAGCTCCAGGAACACAAATCCAACGTCCTTTACCTTCGTTGGTGCACAATTTGGCCGGATTGAACCCCTCTTTGCTCGGCCGCGACTTCGAGTTGGTTTCGGAGCTTTTTCGTTCGTTTTTTGACAAATCAGAGCTTGGATTTGAGTTCAGAAGTGTCCGAACTATAATAATTGAGTATTTGATTGTTGATTTTGGGTGGTTTTAGAGTAGTTGAATTTTCCGGCGAGGGTGGCTCGGATTCCGGCAGTTTCCGGCGTATTTGGCGGTTTTTTTGGTGAATTTAACGATGAATTAGTGATGAGAAGATGATTAGGAAGCTAATGGTGTTTTCGGATTTTGATTTGGATGAGTTTTGAAAAATGGGTGGTGGTTTTCCGGCGACCACGGTGGTCGCCGTAAAAGTGTTGGTGGAGGAAGGAGGAAGGATTTTCTGATTTTTTTTTTGGGAATTGTGATAAAATGATTGGTAATGAATGAGTGATGTGAGGTGTGTATTTATAGTGATAGGATTAGGTGAGTGGTATTTGTGTAATAAAATGATTATGAGGTGGAGATGATGAGGTGCCGCAATGTGATTGGTCAAAAGCAAAGAATTTTTATAAAATGATAAAAAAATGGAAAAAAATAATAAGAAAAATGAATAAAAAATGTAGAAAAATATAAAAATAAAATATAAACTTAAATAAAGAGATAAAAACTATTTTTGATTATTTTTGTTATTCTTCGTATAAAAAGATAAATTGCGACAAATTAAAAGAAATAAAGGAAAAAGAATAAATTGTAAAACAAAATTATCAAAAATCTATTTTTTGCGTATTTCTTAAGGAAAATAAGAAATAATTTTTAAATAAAATATTTATTTTAAAAAGCTCAAAATTAGGGTATTACAGTGGTTAGTGGGATAACAAAAACCTAAATATAAAACATCATTTCCATGTTCATCAACTGGTTTTATGTCAAAGTGGTTATCAAGTCCTAAGTATTGCAAGAATACTCTTTATGGTTTATCAAATCCACAATGCTTTGCGATGACTTTTCCACCAAATAAGTAACCATTATCACCCTCTTCAATAATCTTAACTCGAAAGAAATCGCAAACAGGATCTCTCAATATAGCGTGTTGCATCAGTGAGAAGGTCATCTTTTTCCTTTTCCCAAAAACGTTGAGACAAAATGATTTTTAACTACAATAGTATAAATTTATAAAAAATTATTTCTAAATATGAATGTGTAAATGACCATAATATAGTATAATAAAATTTTTATCAATACCTCATTAGGGTTAACTTCAGTATAAAATTTGTAATGAGCAGGATATGCAGATGTAGCTGTTGCACCCCTAAAAAAAATTTGTTATGTATACCTATATACACTGAAAAAATACATTTCTTATAAACTATTTGTGAGAAGTGGTCCTCTAAAAAACGCAAAGGCATTATTGAACAATATTGAACAAAATAACCAAAAATAAACATCAGGTAGGCTAGAATTTGAAATATGTGGGGTATGTAGTTGTGTATTATTGTTTGAGGACCACTTGAATTTGTATATGTAAACTGTATAAACTATTTAGCATTGGTGATTCCTAAAGTGGGGTATGATATTGAACAAAATAACATATCAACATCAAATAGGCTTGGATTTGGGAACATGTGGGGTCTGAAATTGTCTATTGTTGCTGAAGGACCACATCAATTTGTATATAATTTGTGCAAAAAAACAAATATAAAGTACATACCTCTTAAGTTTATCAACCAAATCAGGGTAAAACAAAGCAAGTGGAAGACTCAGTTTGAAGCAATGTTGAAAGAAGTTGTTAGAGATCAACACAACTCAAATAAATATTCCTTCAAAATCTGCTTCTGTATCCACACCCTAACCCACGGCTGCAACTGGTATTGTGCTTCAATGCAGAAGAAAACAAAACCTATTTTTTGATATAAATAATGGATTTAAATTGGGCCGGGTTTGGACTTTGTTATTGGGCTTATATTACATGTGTTGTATAATATAACTTAAGCAATGATATCCAACTAAACTTATTTTGTGCCATGTATTTGGTTTTACCTGTCACATGTATTTCTATTTCATCAGCAAGCATCAACACGTTATATTTGGTGCAGATAACTCTAACAGCATTCAAATATCCATCTGGGGGAATTTTAATTTTTCTCAAGTGTCATGCAATTATTGAATAACCTGTCTTTGGCTCTTTTTTTTCTTCCCATTGTTCTTGCAATTTGATTTTTGGGTTCCTACAATACTGTCATGAAAAGACAGAGGATTACAATATAGTTTAGACAAACTTTACAAACTTACATTACTTTGCTAATATGCTGAACTGTGAGTCGACATAATTTTATCTCTTTGGCATGCAGTTTACTTTAAATGGTGTATCATTGCCTATTTCATGTTCTGCTAGCTGTTTGATTATGGTTAATTCATTTGCTGTCAATATGTTAGACTGTTGTGCTTTATGGCTGCGAAACAAAATACATATAATAGTGTCAAAAATTTCTTATTAAATGCTTATTTCATTAAGGCTTACTCCTACCACTTTTCCTAATCTATTTATTTCTGTTTAATTGCACTTCTGATGGATCGGATCACATCTGTAATTTTCATGCTTCTAACATTGATAGTATAAAAAATAAACCAGACTTTTAAACTCTACATCACCACACCATGAATGAATGATTCAATAAATGTACGTTTAAAAGGGATACTCCGGTGAAACATGTCCAAGTGCACTAAACAGGAACAGTAACTTGATAGACCTGGGACCAAGAAACTTTGGCTAATACATTCAATTACATTCAGAAGCAATACATTCAATTACATTTCTTTGTCTTCTTACATTGCTTGTAGGATTGGTACGTGTAGATGGTAGTAGAATAAATGCAATACAACTTACAAAATAACATTGCTTCTTTATTTAAATCTTGTTCTAGTTTTGATAATTATAACTAAAAGGAATGGGACATAGCTATTTATCTGACACCAATAAGCTTAATTCACCTTGTTAATATATTATCAAGAATACATGACTTGAAAATCATCATACGAATAGCAATCTAAGGATTATAGTAAGTAATTTAGATTCACTTTTGTCATACATATATAGCCAGGATCATGTCAATAGCAAAAAATCGTAATGATTACTACCAACCAAAAAGAACTATATCATCGATATGATGATAAAAACAAAAGACTATTACGTAAGTTCTATACTTGTGGTAGAAGCTTCCATCTGCAAAATTTGCTATTACTATGACTCTCAAAAAGGTGCACTTCAATATAGCTGCACATAACTGCCAATAATGAAAAAACAGTAATGAATCAAGTTTGTTAATAGCAAGTTATATAGTTCAGTTGTACATTGATTATTAACCTTTTAACGCAGTGAAAGTAAGCGGTTTTACCTTATAGATTCTGAAAAATTTCATGATAGACAACATTGCTAGTTGTGTTGCAAGGTTGACCATCCTCATCAAGAATTAACATTTTCAAACCTCTAGTATTAGTAACTCTTGAGACTGCAACATACAATTGACCGTGTGTAAAAACTGGTCTAGGTAAGTACATCCCAACTTTTGAAAGAGATTGTCCTTGAGACTTGTTTATAGACATTGCAAAACAAAGGCAAATTGGAAACTGTCTTCTTTGAAACTTAAAAGGCATTCCAGAATCATTGGGTACTAAATTTATCCTTGGAATAAAAATTGATTCACCAATATTTTTTCCTGTTATTACAGTAGCTGTTATGATATTTGTTCCTAAATCCTTAACCTGCAACCTTGTACCGTTACAAAGTCCATTTGCTTGATCAATATTCCTCAACAACATTATGGGAACACCGACCTTTAGAGTTAAACGATGATTTGGAATACCAGAACATTTAATGTCATTTAAGAATTCTGATGTAAACCATTGACCTTGTATTTCTTGGTCTTCATCTGATTGGCATGGTGTATCAGCGCTCAAATAATCGTTTGATTCACCAGGAGGAATAAAAGACAAAACTAGGTCATTCACTTCTTGAACAACATCCAAGGTTGGACAAAGAATTGCTTGGTCTTGAAAAATATTTTCATTTTGGAAATTTTCAACCACTTTTGGATAAACAAATTCAATGAGTGAAAGTAAGGGGTTTGTACCTTCAAAAATGCAAAAGTGACGGGGTATTTCAATTTGAGAAACACCATTTTCATCTGATTCCATGATACCATCTCCAATACTCAAAATCCCATCTGCAAAGTATTTAATATCATCATATGATTTCTCTGTTTTGTCACCAATCAAACCCATGTTTTTTGTCAACTTATGAACTTTGCAAAACTTCCATAGTTTTGAAGAACTAACAGTTGCCTTAATAATGTCTGCCCTTGAAGCTTTTCTAACAACTGGCAGAATTTGTCTAAAGTCACCACCCAATACAACCACTTTTCCGCCAAAGGGACGATTGAAATTGTCTTCATCAATGACTCTCATAACATCCCTCATAGTACGATCAAATGCCTCAAAGAAATATCGATTCATCATTGGATCTTCATCCCATATGATCAAACTTGCTTCTCTTAGAAGTTGGGCTCTAGGACTTTGTTGTGTAATATTGCAAGATGATTTATCATTTATATTTAGAGGGATGCAAAAGGTGGAATGAGCAATTTTCCCATTTGGTAACAATAAAGAAACAATGCCACTTGAAGCAACATTAACTACAATCTTTACTTGAGATCTAAGGGCAGCGGATAGAGTTTTCCACAAGAAAGTTTTCCCTGTTCCACCATATCCGTACAAAAAAAAGAACTGACCATCACCAGTTAAAACAGATTCCATTATTTGTCGATAGACATTGGTTTGCTCATCAGTCAACATACCAATTAACTCTAAGTGCAAATTAGCTAATTCAGTTCTATCATAATTTAGTTCATCTGCTATCAATTTATTCTCATAAGTAAATACATCTGAATACACAATAGATGGCATGGTTTTATAATCCTCGATAGTTTTTCCATTTGCCATCAACAAAGTTTCCAACTCAAGTAGACAAAGATTTTCCAATTCTTCATCTTCAATTTGTAAACCTACAATTATTGTTGAGTAAATGGATTTTAGACATATTATAATGTTTAAATTGTATACAGAATTGACATAAATGTAATGCAACACATTAGGCTTGTGACCAGAATATATACCCAAAAGACAGAGAATTAAAATAGTGTAAAAAATTCTATCTTGAAATAACATGCATGATAATGGAATTTTTGTGCTATTGTGAGATATATCAGGTTTCTGATAATGAAAAATTCTAGCTTTAAAACTGTCATCTCTGTACAATTATATTTTTGTAACTAAAATTGAAATAAACATGTATACCTGGCATATTGAGACTTTTTCTTCTATGATATACAATTCCATCAGCTAAAAGTTTCCAAGTTGAATTCCATACATTCCTTGGTTTAGACATTGTGCTCATCATCAATAATCTAGAAAACAACAACCTCATCTGAAAACGTGATGCTACACGACTTGCTTCAATTATAGCATCGATGAATTCTTTGTCATCTTGTAACAAACCCAAAGCATTGCAAGCGTCTTGGAAAGTAGGTAACTCAATTCCATTGACAGTTCTCATGTTCAAATATGATGTGCATCCTCTAAGATCAGTGAATAATATCCTCCAGTAATATAATTCTCCAGCTCCAACGGGAACATAAGAGAGCCTACCAATAGTGTATCCTGACTTTCTTGGTGTCCACTCCCTATCTCGTTTATAATAAGTGAATTTGGCTGGGAACTCAGCATAAGTTAGATTGTGACCTTCTTCGTAAATTTGATTTGCCTTAAACCAAGCAAGAGACATGGTTCCAATGTACTCATTGTATTGAACAACATTTTTTAGCTTTTGAGACTCTTTGTAATTGACAGATTGTTCATTTTCCAAATGAACTTGCAACCTCATAACTGCTGGAAACTTTTGATGAATGTCAAATCCTAATATCCTCCAAGCTGCCTCTGATGGGGACAAATATTGACAATCATACCAGCGGTTGATTTCATTAACTGGTTCAGACTTAGAAGTATCAGTTTTAAGGCTCCTAATTTCAATATTTGACCAATCGAGCCCCTTGTTGACATATTTAAATAGATACTTGATGGCATTTGATTTGTTACAATACTCAACATTGACATGACCTTGATACCTCATTAGTAAGTATGGATTGTAGGGTACAACCCTCGTATTGTCCAACTGAACTCCACCTTTTTTGACATAAACGCCTAAATCACGGCGTCTATAAGTTGGATAACCATCTTGATCTGTGAGTGTTGAACATTGAGTTTTCCTTGGAAAAAACTTAGTGCATCTACGCCCATTCATGCAAGGGGAATTGTAATTGCAGCACCACAAGGTCCATGCATAATGAATGAGGAAACACATCTATGAAGTTTTGGATATAGATCTAGATGAGGAATCTCTGCTAATATGATCTTGTCAATATCTCTTGGTGTAATCAATTTATTTTCACCATCCAA
This sequence comes from Trifolium dubium, assembly GCA_951804385.1. Classification (NCBI taxonomy): domain Eukaryota; kingdom Viridiplantae; phylum Streptophyta; class Magnoliopsida; order Fabales; family Fabaceae; genus Trifolium; species Trifolium dubium. The sequence goes on along the minus strand of OX638062.1, from coordinate 46,489,928 downwards.
CCACAAAAGAATATGTGCATGGGGAAGCCCTCTCTTCTGAAATTCAACTGTGTACATACCTATGTCAAAAATATTAATTAAGATTGACTATTTGATGTGTAAATAAGTTATAATAATACAAATAATCACTTAAATAATATAACAAAAAAATAGATAAAGCTACTTGCTTGCAATAACCTTCCCAAAGATTTGTTTCTTCTTAAAATCAGACATCCTTTCATCTAACTTCATTTTAAACACTCTGCATACAATATCAGGGCGATCTGATGCATTGAGACCTCTCTCCGTAACAAAATCACGTATCTCAGTCCAATTGGAATTACACGTAACACTAATGAATAAATCTGGGTAACCAAATCTCTTACAAATACCCATTTTATCTTGGCAATTATTGAACATATATCTTGGACCACCGGTAAATGAATCCGGAAGAATAACACTTTTTCCAACTGATGACGGTAGAATGTCTCCTTTTTCAACTGCCTCTTGTAAGCAACAAAGAAGATAATTCCGTATCTTATCTTGATTTTCCCTTAGATATGAAAGACGTTGAGCTTCTATCATGGTATAACAATCAACCAAAAATTGTTGGAACAATCTCTTTGGATAGACAATATTGCCAAATTCAGTCTCCCTTTCTTGTATCCTAAAAGCCATAAAATCCCTTATTGTTACTTTATCTCTTGTTCTCTTAGGTTTATCAGGTTCAATTACTCTTAATGGACTGTCAGGTTCCCATCCATTTTCTCCATATGGAAATAGAAGAGGATACTTCAGTGCAAGGAATAATACATGTGTTTCATGAAGCCTAGTCAAACCATAAAATGAATCATGTACAACAACATATCTGCCAATATCAGAACTATCAAAGTCACCGACTATCAACCAAGCCACCTCATCCAGTGTGGGAAAATTATGCATTCGTGAGTCATTAGGTCGTTTCCTAAACAATCTGAGACTAAGCTTGGGGTGATTGCCTGCTTCTACAATATCTCTAACCCTTCTAAAACTTTTTGCTAATGGATTACAACCATCAATCATCTCTTTCAAGTCTTGAACTAATGAGATATCAATATTATCTGAATTAGGACCAGACCTAAAAGTATTAAATCATGTATTTAGTATGGATAATGATTTGATATGTACCTCAATATACAATCACAAAATAAATCTAAAATAACAATGGTTTTATACCTGAAATGACCAGCTCTATTCTCCACTTCATTTTGTGTGTCATAAATATATAACAAAGCAAATTTAGGTGCAGTTCCTTGATGAGGCATAAGTGACCCTATTTTGTGGTAATTTTGTCCACCTAATATAAACTGCGGAGGACCACCACCATTATTAATTTCAGTGTTTATCTTACCTCCCATTGAAGTAAAGGCAAACATGTTGTTGTATGTTCTTATATTTTCTTTAAAATGTTTGCTTCTAGGATCAATTCCTTGAATTAGAGATAACAACAAATGTGGTGGTCTTGCAATAAGTGGTAGTTGAACTTGCCCTTTTGACAGCAAAGAGAAAATTCTACATCAAACGATCAAACATTTTTGTCCGACCTCTCTTCAAACCATAATTCAGCTGAACACCATTTGCATGATAATTCTGGTTGTCCCAAATTCAAAGCTCCTATAATTCATGAATATGCTATTAAAATTTTTATAATACAAATGAGTTTGGACTAATAAGTTGATAGTACACCAGAATTAAAAACTATTACTATGCAAAATTGATTACCTTGACTTTCTGCATATTGGTATATTGTCGATTGATGTGAAATAGTATGTGGTTGATTAATAACATCACCTACAATTTTTATATTAGAAAATGAAGAAAAAGAGATTTTGTGATTACAACATTGATAATTCTAAGAACATTAAAGGCACGAAATTATGGAAAGGTAAGTTATTAAAATACATACCACTAACTACATCAATGTCATCAAAATCCAATCTTTTGACACCAATATATATATATATATATATATATATATATATATATATATATTTGTCTTTGATGGTTTTGTCTTTTTAGGAACTGATATGGAAGGATTGACAATGACAGATGATGGTGAATCTACATTTGTTGATATCTCTGAGAGAGGTTGTCTTGAACAGCTAGTTTGAGACGACTGACAGCCAAATGAATCTCTGGTATTTAATACAACAGACATGGGAGTGAAGTTTTGTTTTTCTGGTTTTTTAATTCTCTTGGCTAATGTGTTTTGATAAACTAATGGTGATATGTTAGTAGTTGTTGTGAAAACATCTAAAGGTGATAGAGGAATTCTGTTTGCTTGTCTTTTGCCAGTTATTGAATTTGTGCTAGTTACTCCATTTGTACCATGTAAATTGTTCCCAAATGTTGATAGTTTCACATTGACTCCACCTATAACACAATAAATTCATTAAGTATTGCTATATAATTTTGTTACTTTACATTACTTCATACTTTGAAATCAATATCCTAATAGCTAATGTAAAAAAGTACATCATATAAATACCTTGGTTGATATTGTGCTTTCCACCCTTTGATGATGAATTGAAATTCACTTGATTAGGGGTGAAGTTGAGATTTTTTGGTACAATATTCTCTATAATAAAGTGAAAAAATTCAAGGTCAGTAAAGTTGATTAAATGGGTTGTAATCACCAAAGTCTATAATATATTGGCATAGAAAAATTCTAAATTTGTTGGTATAATATGAAATATTATTAAATTTGACATGGAAATTGTATTTAAAAGCAAGAATTAAGAAAAAGTACCATTCACTACTCTAAAAAAACATACCCTGGTTGATTAGACAATTTTCATTGTAAGATGAAGTATTGAATCTCACATGAGAGTTGGTGAAGTTGATATTTGTTTGAGCAACATTGTCTAATAATAAAAAGAAATTGCACCAAAGTTAGTGACAACATGATATTAGTTTATCAATTACTTCTAAGAAAACACCATGCTAAAATGTAAGAAGATTTTGCATTAAAACTAACTTTGAAATAGTTGGGTTTGGTGGGAGCGTTTTTTGTTGTTAATAATGTTCCTTCTTCTAAATCTTGCTATCTTATGCATATCATCTTCCATATTTAATAGTTGAGGTGATTAAATTAGAAGATATTAAAGTAAGAAAACATGAGCATGAAGGAAACAATGTGAAAAGTTAATGTGTGTTTTACAAAATTTAAACAAATGGTTTGGAAAGATAAGTGGAAAAGATGTTGACAGCAAATAAGGAAGAATTTGGTTAATGAAAAAGTCAACTATATGAAAATAATAGAGACAAAAACTATTATAGTTTGATGATATATAAAACTAAGTAAACAAACACCAAATTGAGAAGTGATAGAGACAAATCATAATATGAACTCATTTTATCAAGCCATGAACAGTGCAATCTTTACTAAAGCCAACTATGCTAGAATGATAGAGACAAAACAGCATACTCATGTCATAGTCTTAAACCCAATGTGTCTCATGTTGCACTAAAAGTAGTTAAAATGTGAGGGAATCTTTTGCACCAAGTTCAATTCACATAGTTTGGCAGAGGAAAAAATGCAATTTTTGATCAATGTGTCATACAAGACAATAAGGTTTAAAAATATTCAAGCTTATAGTCACAAAATCTGAACACCAATATCAACCTATTTGGATATAAAATAATCCCTATTGGAAATGTAAATACACACATGAAATGTGTACCATAACTTGACATAGAACTTGTTCAAGCTTTTGTTTTGATAGATCATAGTTGAAAAAAAGATGTCTCATCTCAAACGGAAAATAACCATAACATACATCATCGAAGGTTTAACATATTCGGATAACATACCAAAAGGCATCATGCCATCAAATAAGTTCAAACTAAAATAGCACAAGTCACACTGCATAAAAATAAAAACATAAAATGCAAGGTACCAAATTCATATTACAACCCAAAAGGCATCATGCCATAAAACAACTAAAAGCTGAACAACAAAGGAATTCATATTCTTCATGTCAAGCGTCGTCTCTGACAATCTTAATCGATAACATTGTAGGAGGATTGTTAAGAGAAAACTCCAATGTATTATTTTGGACTAGCTGCATGTTCCTCACAAATTGATACCACGACCCTCCTAAATGATATTCCAATCGTTCACGGTTCGACTTGACAACAACGCACTCTGTGGTTTCATTGGTTTCTTCATTGATAATGGTTAAACTTTGGCCCTCAACCAATGGACATTCATTGCATACAAATGTTGGAAAATGCTACAAACATACATATATTTTATCAAAATAATATCAAATAATTGATTCCTTGAATTTCTCTATTGTAACTCCAATATAGAAAAACAATGATAAGTAACATATTTGGGCATTAGCAAATACATTCATAATAAAAATTGTGATGATTAAACTTACCAAAATAGTCCTTCCTACAGTAAATATGTTGCTGACCAGAACCTCCCAACGGAAAGGTTCCTGCTCTTCATTTTCACGTGGTGCATCAGCAGCATCATTTTCATCTGATCTATCAGCAGCCTCATCATCATCATCGGCGTTTACATTAGGAATATCAAAGCTCAACTCCATATACTGCACAGGAATAAATGGCTCTTCAATTCCATCTATGATAATGCATATATATTGAGGCATGACTCTTCTGGTATGATCATCAAGCAACATCTGATGAAAGTTGATGGGATGATGTAATCCCAAATATTGTCTTTCAGTCCCATCATCGTTGAGAAACACCATGTCAAATTGGTTATATTGAGGCTGAGACTGAAATTTGATAGTTTGTGGCGCAGCAATTCCACAACATCTTGCTAAATGAATATCCTCATGGATACAATTTGAGATTCTTGTCTTCCTGGTATCAAAGTTGAAGAAATTATTTGCTGGATCCTTTAAAAAGGCAACAGGAGTAGCACATATTGTATCCTTCCATTGATTTAGAATAGGTTGCGGTATATCAATTGTATCCTAAATTATTAAAAAACGCAGAATTAATAACTTAGCATTCAATCAAATGAAACAATGTGTGTCTAAATTCAAATAAAATGTCAATAATTATAGCCAATCATACCCTATCCGGAAAGACAACAGACTGGAAAATCACTCCTTGATTTTTTCTGTATAACAATATAATTAGTGAATATCTTATCTCAATCAATGATTTACTACAAATATAATTGACCAAATTGTATTTATATATTTGTTACAGTAACACATATGGCTTAAAGGATTAAACATGTGGCTTTCTTTTGTCACTATACCAAGTTCTAAATCTGTTGTGGTGTTCACGAAAAATATTCATATTTATACAAAGGATGAAAATTGTACATATATGTCTAGTTGATGTTATAAACTAGTTTGCAACATGCCAACAATGTGGTCCCCAAAGCTATACCAAAAATAGTTTATCTTTCAACTTTACATAACAAAGCAAGTCATTCGTGTGAACTCATTAAAATATGGAAATGTTATTACAAAATGGGTCAATGTACTTGTAGTGGTCCCAAAAAAAACATCCCAAAATTGTGTAGACAACTTTTGTGGTCCATTTTTAACATAAATATGAGTCAAAAGGTTGAAGATGAAATATTCAAATGAATAAACATAATATATGTTTACAAAAAATGCTGAAAATGTCAACTACATACCCAATTTGGTTTGGATCTATGTTGCTGACCTTGTCTCCTTCCCCTTGTCTGCGCTGTGAATGGATGAAGTAAGAATGGAAGATGAAAATATAACCCTAGTTGAATGGTGAAGAGTTTTATCTTGGGTTTGGGCCGGTTGTGGTTAACATTGGGTTTAATGAGATATTTGTGACCAAAGGCCCATATGGTAAAGTCATAAAAAACCCACTCTTGGCTGTATTAGAGAGAAGGTATTTTATATGCAGAATTTTTTATGACAATTTGATTGGAAACATTGTTTTCTCTTTAAAATATAGCTAAATGAGATAATTGGTATTTTTAAAAACGTCTAAATTGATCAAAATGTGAAAACTAATTCAGTATTTGTTTCTCAAACAATTTTCATTATAATTTCTTTTATAAGATTACTAATTTAGATTTCTTTTATAAATTATATGGCAAGACTACCGCTTATATGTATAAAAAAACAAACCAAATAAATAATAATAGTAGATTCCATTTAAAAAATTTTGCATTACAAAGCATTTGACCAAATTACATCATATGGATAATTCCAACTAAAACAAAAGGGTCAATATTGGCTCCTTCAAATCACTACAAAATGCCCTGTAATAAAGGGTCTTAGCACTTAAACATCGTAGATTAAAAAAGATAACATAAGTTTTGACAAACTAAGGCAATAATGCATTTGCAATATCACAACAAAAAACCCATTGAAATCAGGGTGATAACATCACTTGGCCATTTGAAGATAGAGTAAAAAAAAAGCATATAAGTAGTTGGTTGAGGAGAATTTGAGATCATTCTTGGTCAGATCTTATCTTCTCAATCTTGATACCCCTCTTGAGGAGTTTGAGTGGCATGTTCATGTCTTCTTCTTTATCAGCAGTAGGAGAAACCCTCTTTCCTTTGGCATTAATGTTATTCTCCCTCTTGTTTTTCACATCCACTGTTTTGGGGGAGGGAATCTCATCTAAGTCAACAACATCTGATGAAAAAGAAGGCATCAAGTCCTGCAATTTGACAACTGTTTCTGTCAACCATTCAATAAAACATAGGTCTAAAAGACAATGTCAATTTCTATCAACCAAGAGAGAACTAATGATTCAAGTATTTGTAAACAACTTTGTAACATAACACATGTTTCTACACTAAGTTAATATGCACAGAGTTGTTACTATTTTTTTATTCCTGATATTGAACCCTCATATTTCACATGTAATGATTCTCATTCAATTACTCTTACAGAAATTAATTGTTCCTCTTTTGCTAAATTCACATGTATAGATGTCTGAAATGCATAGTTTACTAATATGAACTATTACATATTTTGATTATATACTTTTGCATCTACAATGTATAAGGGGAACAACAGAACATTGAGTCTGTATTCAGAAAAGTGTTTTTTTACCTGAGACAGGCTCACTTTGGTATCACTATCCAGCTTAATTTCTTTTCCTCTAACAGAGCTTACATTCAAGGGCTCCACTTGTTTGTTCAAAATACTACTTGTGCCAGCATCATTTGAGTAAATCAACCCACTCAGAGAAGTTATCTCCTATCATTCAAACTAAATGAATAATCTTAATATGAGACTTAAGCTTTTATGCATATAACTGTAACAAAGTAAAATGCAATATGCTTTTAAAAAATAATAACTTTTATACATTTGCATTCTTGAGTAACACAGCCTCTTCATGTGCCCATTTTGCCTTAAACTTGTTAATGATAACTATATCAGTGCATATTTTGCACACACGGAAGGACAGTTCAAACCTAGAGCTCACAGCAGCTTTGCATTCAACTTTAAACAGATAGGTGTAGTTCAGCAAAGCTGCAATCTCAATAGGAAGAACAAAAGTTTTTTTTTTTTGATAATCAGGAAGAACAAAAGTTGATCCCCTCTGCATACAATTTATAATTTAAAATTTTACTTCAATATTAAAGATATTTAAAGAGGGTAAGTTCATATGAAATATAGGACAATATTGTAAAAAAAGAGTTAGAGCTACCTTTTCACAAGCATGCAACACATCTGCACTGGTCTTGTTGAACAGCAAAGTGACGCCGCGGTCAAACATGACAAAGGTAGCACTGCTAGTGTCGTCCATAACCCGAACTTTGATGCTGAATCTAAGGAAAAACAACAACAGCAAAACAGGGTCAAAAATCTATTCATAAATCCATACATGAACTTCAATAAATGCATTTTTGATATATTCTGCAATAAATCTACCTTTGAAAAGCATTTTTGATATGCTTGTTACACTTCTCACAGAAATACATACCAGAATCAGGATAAACTGACTTGTTACAAACACATGCAATATAAGACCAATTTTCAGGGTTCAAAATTTGTGTGATTGTGCCAAGAACAACATACAAACCATCCTACATAAATTAAAGTATACTTAGTCAGAAGCAGTATTAACTTACTTAATAGGGGTCAGTTTAAATAGTTGAGTAAACTAAAGTAAGAATTGTTTAATACCTGAGAAGCATTAAGAAGTCCCATAATAGTACTCCTAGGAGTAGCATACAGAAACTCCTTAGCAGGGTCAGCTCTAGGCTGGGCAGCAATTTGAGTAAAAGAAAGAGGTGTAGGTGACTCAACATTTTGAATCATTCTATGTCTCAAACTCACAGCATCATCAATGGTGGGGTTAAAACACAACTTTGTGCAACCAAGACCAAGACAGTTCTGGATATGAAGCTTGTCTACACAATTCATATCAATAACTTCAAGCAAACATAGGATAAAAAATATATTAAATCATAATATCAAACTTCCTTAAATTAAAACAAAATCTTAACCAAAAGTCTGACTGTCATAGTTTGCTTAAAAAAATATACCTTGGAATGTTTTGACTTTAGCAAGCATGATGGAAACAACAACATTTTGAGTGTCACCAGAAGCTAGGAAGTTGTTATGATCATCTACATATGACCAAAAGAGTGTACACTGTATTTTGTTCCTAGTTAATGAAAGTGTCAAAAACCATTCAGATTATTTAAAAACAATTGCTTGAACATAAGTTGATTTTTGAGTTTGCATATTATGAGTTTCTTTAAAAACCATTGCTTGAACTAATTCCTTGTTAATAATTTATCACACAAACTAAGAGTATGCAGTTCCTAAAAGTCATTCAATTTAAGTTATCATATATATTTCAAGAATCAACTTATGTACTCAATTAATATGGAATTCCTATGTTACCATTCAACTTATGTTAACAATGAATGTAAATCAGAGAGAGTATGCAAAATGACAACTTATTGCAGAATTAAGGAGTAAGTTTTATACCCATCAACTTCAAGTTCAATGACATTAAGTTTGACTTGCTGGCCATTCCTTTCATATTGTCGCTCCTCTCCGACACCAATTAACATCCCAATTACATCTGCAACATTTCAGAAATCATAATGTTAAAGCAAGTAGAACCAACTTAGATCCAAATTGAAAGTTCAGCTTGTATTCATGTTTTGTGGTCTTAAAAGTACCCCCGTTGGTGGCAACATCAAGATTCTCAAATGCATAAACCTGGCCCTCTTTTATCTCATTCTGAAATTTGTAAAGCAAAGTCTTTCGCAGGGAACAATGAATCGGACCACCCTGTATAAAAAAATCATTGCAAAACAAAGCATTTTACATGTTAAAATACATTGATTGAACATTAACAAAAACTTCATACTTAAAAATAGTATAATTCTGCACCTCATCGTCCATAAGGACCATTTCAACAGAAAAAGGCAATGTGTTTCTGTTGAAATCACTCACAACCCACATTCTAATGACTTTTGTTTTTATGTTCCAATTTGATTTGGAAGAGTTAATTTCAGAAATTTGTTGAAAATTTCCAGCCATTATGAAAATGGTTATTAGGATTTCTTAATCAAATCAAATCAAATCAAACAAATGCAACAATTGTGTTGTCCGAGTAATAGTTCATCAAAATACTGAATTTATAGAATAAATATGACCTATTATCACAATAAAAAATGGGGGGGAAATCAAAAATGAAATTCAAATTTCAAACTCACATTTCCAACATTGGATAATTTGTAGGCTGGATCAATTCAAATCAAATTTCGATCCCAGCAATTATAGAGAAAAGAGGCAATGCTTAGCTGTGAACCTTCTGGGCCAAGATGCTTATCTAATTTGTGTTGCTTCAATTTGTGATAATCTCCAGAAGATGCTTGTTGTTGAAGACCAAAATTGATTCTAACCTAAGCTAACAACCTTGGACCATATTCAGCAATGGACAGAAGAGAAAGGGACAAGTGGTATACTTCAAAGTAAGAAAGGGACATGTGATAAATTAACATAGTTGACCTTGGTTCATGTGGCTTAATTTCTGAAGCGTGGGTTTTGAAATTAGAGGTAGAAGAAAGGGACGGGTTATTGAAATTTTGTCCCTGTTTGTATTGGTTTGGACCGTCTACCAATTGGGCCTTAAGCCTTTCAAGTTTCAGCCCAATATATTATCCTTAATTACTATTGGTTGATGAATGTTTTTGCTCCAAAATGTCAAACTAATTGGCTGTATTAAAGATTGATAATGCTAAGTGTCATGCTTCAAAAGATGACAAGTGTGATTTTTTGCCTATAATTGCTAGTGGTGAAGGTCTATTATTAAGATTTTATGATAATCTCTCCCTAAAAAAATTGGAATTTTTTAACAAAACATAAATTAAATATGAATTTTGTACCATAAAAAGTATAAAAATTCATATTTAATTCCTATTTTGTTAAAAAATTCTAATTTTTTTTGGAGAGATTATTATAATTTGATAAACTTTCCAGCAAAAATCATGAAGAAACATTTTGAGAAACTTGAAGAAACCAAGAGCAAAGAAGGAACGAAAGTTTTGCAGTAAGGAGTAAGCAAATGAGGAGTTGGAAAGTTTAAAATTTTCGCAACTTCCATCTATTTATAATACTTGGTCTCAATGGGAAAATAAACCAACCGTTCTGATCCAACGAATGCGATTCAATCACAAAAGCAAACAAAGAGACGTGAATATCGCATGCTCTCACGCGCCTTGGGAAAACACGAAAAAACAAAAAGACACTTGAGTATGTCAGACCAGGTGGACATGTGGCAGTAAAGAGTCATGTGAAACATCAAATCTAACCGTTCGTGATCTACGCACGTCACACCAATGTCGCGCAATCCAAGGCCACTCACGACGACAAAATCGTCACATATAAGGTCAACTAAGATCTTCGACAGTAAAACAAATCGCTTTATTCCAAGTAACCAGATCTTGCCTACTCAACACGTAAGTCATTCAGATTATGCTCGACATATACGAGGACACAAGCATACGAAAACGAGTTAGGCCTCATTATGCTCGACTTGTCTGTAAGGGAATATGACCCCAACGTATCCTCGAAATCTAAGTCATCACTCTCGCACTCGACAATGACGACCTAAGGGGCTTCTGTTCTAGACTGGACCTGATAGATGATCGGGCACATTTGGCTTTGTGTCGAGCAGGCCCAACAAAGTGGCGGCCCAATGCCACGTCACCGTCGCATTGTTGCAGAATCTCCATTCTGTAACGGCCGACCACGGAATGATGAACATTTACGGCTCATATGGCTCTTCAACCAGATTCCGACAACCATTGATGAACACGATGGATTTTCCTCCCCTCATCAATTGTCTTAGCCCAGCACTAGGACTAAATGTACATGTAATTCTTCACAATGGCACATGTATTATCATTTTAACTTGTACTTGGTTCTCCTTTATTCTCCTGACTTGAATGTCGGAGAACCTGCCAGGTACAAACCCACCCCCCCGCTTGAACAACCGCGCACAGTGGTGCAGACGACTGGTCGACAATTCTAGTGGGACAATGTCACTCATAGATACACTTGAAGAAGTATTAAATTAAATGTTTATATGAAAAGTACGTAGCTATGGGTCTAAGTAAGACTAAGAAGATTATGGTTGCAAGAAGATCTTCATATATTGGAGGTCATATCGGATAATTTAAGATACAACTAACATATGCTTCTAGCCAGATAAATGGTTACTAGGAGTGTGATTTTTTGGTTTTTGTTTGAAACGTCGGTCCAACATTAAGTGATATTTTGTTTAAAAAATAATAATTTATTAAAATTATTTTGAAATCAAATTATTTATTAAACTATCATGATTAATTTTATATAACAATTATTTTTTAATCGGTAATAAATCATTAGATTTTATTAAGTCTAGTTCTATTTTTTTATACGGCGAAGAGGCTCTAGGCATTAATTTTCGCTCTCATCCTTTTTCTATATCACTTTATTATATTAAAAAAAAAAAATATACAAAGACTGGGGGGACATAAATCTAACCCAGTGAGCCCACACAAAAGCACGTAGGACAAAAAGTTAAACCAACTCCTATTAAGTTTAAGACAAAATAAAAGTCCCTAAAATATAAGGCGAATGAACCAACCGTTAACACAGAATGATCCACGTGCCCACTACTCTCATCAACTAGCAGCAAGATGATTGAATTTTTCAAAAAAACACTGTCTATCAAGGAATGACTCAGATATTGAGATAGACCTAGCATATGAGACCTCTATAACAACCTCTAATGAAATAAATATTGTGAAAGCAACCAAACCCAAATTCAACTAAAATCCAGATCGAGGGATGGTCATTCAAAGGGGTTGAGCCTCACGAACATAGACTTTACCATCAACACCAGTGATACAACTGAAAATGTACTATTTATTTAATTAATTTAATATATGTTTTTATTATTTATTTCTACATTTTTGTTGTATCACCGTAATATTTTTATGTTTTTCAGTCACTTGTCCTAAAATCAACTTAAAAACACATATTAAACAAAACGAAGAAAATTAGATCATAAAAATAAAAATGGACGAAAAGAACAAAACCCGCCGAGTGGTAGCCCACCATGCCACATGGGTGGGCCACCACATTACAAGTGGTGCGGTTCCCACCACCAACTAATCATGTGCATCGTGTATATATATATATATATATATGGCCAAGCCAGCAGCGACCGCCAAACACAAAACATAGATAAATATTCCCTCTGTCCCATAATATAAGATAAAAAAGATAATTTTTTTGTCCCAAAATATAAGAGAAAAAACACAAATATTTACGTTTCCAAGAAAAATTTACTCTCTCTCTTACCAATTCCATAATTAATAACCAACCAAAATTGTTTATACATCTTTTCATGCAACATTTTTACTAAAAAGCTTACTTTTAATCATTATATTTTACTTTTTCTTAATAGGTGTGATTTTTATTTTTTCTCTTACAATATGGGACGGAGGGAGTATGTGTGTATGATATATGAAGCAAGCAAACAAAATCGTCCCTTTCCCGCTAACCACACCAAACAGACTTCCCACGCGCGGCTACTCAGCATCTCATAAGTCCCACATTGGCCAAAATTTGGTTTGATTGTGGTGGCATATTGGTATAAATATATGTATTTTCTTCATAATTGAAACACACTAAGATTACCAACTCCTTTGAGTTGATTAAGAGATAAACTTAAGATTTTTGTTTTTTGTTTTGTATAGTTTCAATATTGTAATCTTCCCAGTTGCTATTCTGGTATCTGTGCTCAAAGTCTTTTTATTTATTCAAGTTCTTATTTATTTATTTATTATTGTCTTTTATTTTATTGTTTTATTGTTTTTATTTATTTGTTTTTATTTTAGTGCTTTTATTTATTTATTTATTTTTGTCTTATTTATTTTTACTTTAGTTTATTATGTTTAGTTTAATTTTTGTCTATTTATTTTGTCTTTAGTTTTAGATTTAGTTATGTCTAGCTAATTAAGTATTTCTAGGATGTGTAATTAGGAGCTAATAGGGTTCAGTAACTGGTTTGTGCAATTAAAATTAACTAATTTTATGTATAAGTTTTTAGTAATTAAAGTTAATAATGTTGCACGACAACGAAAATTAATTAAGGTGTATATCAATAGCATGACAGTGTGAGGTTTGCACTAGATAGTAAAAACGGAACATTTTTATTTATATCATGCGGTACTAGTCAATAGCGCGAAGGTGTGAAATTAGTATTTTTAAATCAATTAAGTTTTGAGAGAACTAACTTTTAACCTAGCACAAATTAAATACTGAACCCTCTGAAGCAACTAAGATCACATCCTAGTAATTCCCAAATCATTTTTATTTATATTTAATTTATATTTGATAACGTGAAAACCAATCCCATAATTTAATCAATAGCCTTAGACTTACATAGTGACAATAGATAACGGTAATATCACATTGGTCCCTTGGGTTCGATAATCTTTTAAAATTACATGACGCGACTGTGCACTCGTTGTCAAAGATCTATATATACGCTATCCATCAATTCAGGGACTAATATTGTCCACACGGAGTACCTACACACCTAGGCCTTTTGAGCAAAACAGACCGATTTTGGTCGTGATTAGTCCAACTCATGAATCTCTTCTAACAAAAAAGCAAAAAGCGCAAAGAGAAATTAATCCACTGCCAACACAGAGACGATCCGGTTAAAACTCGTGTAAGACGATAGAGGCGACGGAGCGATCTCTTTTCCATGTCCAAACCAACAGTGAACAAAATATAAGTCACTGTTTATTGAGATGCACTTACGGGTTAGAAAACCAAACCAACAACATGTCGAATTCAACCATCAGAGGCGAGAGTCAACAAAACGATGTGTTGTCCCTAGAACCATGAAGCACATGCGGTGAAGAACATGAGTCAATCCAGATCGGACCTCAATATGTGCAAGAATCGCGTCGCAAAAATTCATAAAGTGTGGAGTTTATAAATCCGGATTGGTGATAAAATGAAACAACGATCTGCAAATTCGTGGACGAACCGACCAAGAAGGTGGTAACCTCCACAACCAACGGAACCGAACCGGCCGAAGGTAAAAAAACAGTGGTATAGAGGGCGACGACCACTCCTTGCACCACCATCGGCCAGGGTTACTGATCGACGATTTGTGTATCAATAGATTTGATTGACCGCAAGTGCACAGTCTCGTCGCGTAGTTTTAAAAGATATCAAATCCACAGGGACCAATAATCGAACTACCGTATTTCTACCGTTACGGTGTAAATCTAAGGCTAATGAGTTTTAGGGTTGGTCTAGAATATTTAGAAATTAAATTAAAATTAAGGATTGAATTAATTAAATAAAAGCGGGATATCGGTATGTAACTTAATTAACCATCGGGAATTTAATGAATTAATAGCGCGCGTGAAAAGGGGTTTATTTTTCAGAAGAACTTTCTTAATTTAAAGGTCTAAACCTCACACTCTCGTTTTGTTGATAAAAACCATACAATCTAGACTAGGGGTTTTGCTGTCACTTTTATAACACCTCAGTTTCGAAAGTATATTTTGAAAATCAATTAGTTCTAATTAATCCTAACGTGGCTCTCGCTCGTTCAAAGATTAATATCAAATTCCTACTATCTAGTTAAAACCTCAAACTCTCGCTCTATTGATTTTAACCTTAGTTGCTTTGTTTTTCTCACTCAAAGCATAGGAGTTTTAAAATTAGGAATTCGAATAAGAAAAATAGTTTAAGTGCGCGCGCTAAATCATCATTAAACTCCCTTCGGAGAATTAGTTTACATACCGATATCTAGGAAATTTAGCTAGACATAATTAAGAAATTAAATAAACAAAAACAGAAAATTAAATTGAACATAAATAAATAATTAAATAAAAACATTAAATAAAAACCTGGAGAGAATTGCTGAATAAACTTGCTTGAATTAAAGAAGGTAAAATTCTTGACAGGGAATTGAAAACGGAATTAAAATCGGACTTCCGATGTGGAAGAACCGAGACAGTTTACAATGCGGGAAATTTAAACTGACTGAAATAAAAGAAAATAAAGCGTAGTCTGTTCTGAGAATCAAGCTTCTATTTATAGAGGATTTTTAACTTCTACGATCCATGAAAATAGGAAAGATAAGCTTCACTTTTGATTTTATCCAATAGCCGTACGATTGGGGAAAACAGTTGATCAGACGCGTGCTTGCTCCCCACGTTGCGCAAAAAGCAGTTCCAATTGGATTTCGACCTTGTGGCGGGCGCCACCAGCCTGATGGGGGCAAATGCCCCTTTGTGTTGGGCTCCTTTGGTGGGCTGCGCGAATCTTGTGCTTTGCACCCCCTTTTTGCTGCGTTTTTGGCCCTTTTTGCTCAATTCTCTTCTCCGACCTATTTTATTAGACAAAACTAAAAACAAAACAAATACCCGCATAAAAAGACATAAATGAATTAAAAACATATGCAAATGCAACTAAAGTTCACCTAAACTAAGCTAAAAATACGATATGATTTCGTGTCATCAAATTCCCCCACACTTGAACCATTGCTTGTCCTCAAGCATGAAAGAATAGTGAATTGCATAGCACAAGTAAAAACACATGACACGATCATCCTACTCATACGTGGTTGCCGGCTAATCTATGAAAATCAAATAACAGTGCAAATAACAAAAACACCGCAATGACACAAAAGACTCCCATCACATGAAAACAGACCTGAAGTATTTCCTTTTGACTCTACCTCTCTCCTAAGTTTCATTTCCCCTTTTCATTCTAGCGCAATCACATTAAGCCCGTTATCTTGTACACGCCCATGGTAGGAAACCTGTTAGTGATTATGATCATCATATAGCGCGGGGTGCTGATAACATAAGTTTGGTAACCCCTATTTGCTTTACCCACTTTGCAGTTGCGGGGGATCGGATCGTAACCCGCCCTACCAAGTTCAGAATCAGACACCTCTGAACCAACTACTAATGAGTTTCTATACTATGGTATTTTTTTCCTTCTCATGTTTCAACTTTTGCTGAATTTTCATTTATTATTCCAAGGAATCAACCAATAGCATTCATAACATTTATAATCAAAATCATTCACTTATATTCTTCGGTTTCCCACTTAGTTTGTGCCTTGAGATGGTGCCGACTGCTTAGATAAACTACTGAGGGTTCATTAAAACTCAAGTTCAAGGTATTATCAAAACTAGTACTCAAATCAATTTTACACATTTCTGGGAATCTCGGGTGTTAAAACGGTATTGATTTTATCTAACCGTTACCCAACTTTCACAAAATAGCCTAGATAGTGCAAACAACCTATATACTTTCAGACAATCAACATCAAGCATCAGGACTCAATACTTTTGCTTTTCACAAGAAATTTTTTGGTATGGCTCAAGAAATGAGAAAATCGGACAAAACAAAACCAACACGCAAAAACTACTCAATCTAAGTGAACTATCCTAAGGTTTTTATTATGCATGCTAAAATAAATGACTGAAAAGTAAAGGAAAGCGATAAAGCTTCCTCCCCCACACTTAAATCGAGCATTGTCCTCAATGCAACGACTAAAGGTAGGAGAGAAAGTGAAAACCTGGACAGCTAAGCTTTCGCAACTGGAAAGTCGGTGAGCGTGCTATCTCTTTATTACCTGCAAAATTTAGACACACTAAAAAGAAAACATTAGACTCAAAAACAGCGGGTTGCCTCCCACCAAGCGCTTTGTTTAATGTCGGTAAGCTCGACTTCAAAGAGGGTGAACTTAATTCACGTTTTATCGGGCAGGGCGGATAGGTTAAAATTTGTAAAAGTGTTGTCACTATCCTTATGGTTGTAATGTTTCAGCCTCTGTCCATTAACCGTGAATGTATCACCGGAGTCATTCTTTATCTCAATCGCCCCATGAGGATATGTCTTAGAGATTGTAAAGGGGCCTGACCACTTTGAGCGAAGTTTTCCGGGAAAAAGTTTAAGTCTCGAATTAAAAAGAAGTACTAGCTCTCCTACCCTAAACTCTCTCCTAGATAGACGCTTGTCATGCCATTTTTTTGTTCTCTCCTTATAAATTCGGGCATTCTCATAAGCATCTAACCTAAGCTCTTCTAACTCATGGATATCCAAGATCCTTTTCCTACCGGCGGTGGTGTAATTAAAATTTAGTGCCTTGATAGCCCAATAAGCTTTGTGTTCTAGTTCCACCGGTAGATGGCATGATTTGCCATAAACAAGCTTGAAGGGAGTGGTCCCAATTGGGGTCTTATAGGCTGTCCTATATGCCCACAATGCCTCATTCAATTTTAAAGACCAATCTTTCCTAGAGGTTGCAACTGTTTTTTCTAGAATTTGCTTGATCTCCCTATTGGAGACCTCCACTTGCCCACTTGTTTGTGGGTGATAGGGAGTTGCTACACGGTGTCGGACCCCATATTTAGATAAAAGCCTTTCAACGATCCTAGAGATAAAATGGGAGCCACCATCGCTGATGACAAGTCTCGGCACACCGAACCTAGGGAAGATATGGTTTATAAACATTCTAATCACTACTTGGGCGTCATTAGTTGGAGAGGCAACAGCCTCGATCCATTTAGACACGTAATCAACGGCCACAAGTATGTATTTGTTCCCAAAAGAAGTTGGGAATGGTCCCATGAAATCTATCCCCCATACATCAAATACTTCCACTTCAAGGATGCCATGTTGAGGCATTTCATCGCGCCTAGAGATGCCACCAGCGCGTTGGCACTGATCACAACTCTTTATGGCGTTGTGGACATCTCTCCAAAGAGTGGGCCAAAAGAGGCCGGCTTGTAAGATTTTAGCACAAGTTTTGGAAGTACTTGCGTGTCCTCCATAGGGCGCAGAATGACAATGAGTGATAATGCTTTGCGCCTCATCTTCGGGGACACATCGACGGAAGATTCCATCGGCGCCTCTCTTGAAAAGAAGAGGGTCATCCCAATAGTAATGTTTTAGATCACTAAAGAACTTCTTCTTTTGCTGGTAAGTTAAATCAGGCGGAAGGACCCTTGCTGCTAAGTAATTAACAAAATCAGCATACCATGGCAAAGGGTCTCTTCTGAAGACAGAGTTGACGACCTCGATGTCATCTTGAGTCAAATGGTACTCGGAGGCGACACTTTCCATAAGGGCTACTAGCCTCTCATACGGAAAGTCATCGTTTATGGGCACTTCTTCAAGCGCCATTCCCTCCATTCTTGACAAGTGGTCTGCAACTGTGTTGTCGATCCCTTTCTTATCTTGGATCTCTAAATCAAATTCTTGAAGGAGCAAGATCCATCTTAGGAGCCTTGGTTTGGCATCCTTTTTGTTCACAAGGTACCTAATTGCGGCATGGTCGGTATAGACAATGATTTTGGCCCCTATTAGGTAGGAACAAAATTTATCAACCGCAAATACAACAGCCAGGATTTCTTTTTCTGTGGTAGCGTAGTTCATTTGCGCGGGGTCTAAGGTCCTACTAGCATAGTAGATAGCGTGAAGCTTCTTATCTTTTCTTTGACCTAGAACCGCGCCTATAGCATAGTCACTAGCGTCACACATGATCTCAAATGGTAGACTCCAATCGGGTGGCTGCATGATGGGTGCGGAAATGAGAGCTGCCTTTAATTGCATGAATGCCGTTAGGCACTCCTCATCAAAAATGAACTCGGCATCTTTCATTAGCAGCCCGGTTAACGGCTTTGTGATTTTGGAGAAGTCCTTAATGAATCGCCGATAGAAACCGGCGTGTCCTAAAAAGCTTCGGACCTTTCTCACAGATTTGGGAGGTGGTAGATTCTCTATGACTTGGATTTTAGCTCTATCTACCTCAATCCCTTTGTTGGACACTATATGTCCAAGAACAATACCTTGACGAACCATGAAATGGCACTTTTCCCAATTAAGTACAAGATTGACTTTTTCACATCTTTCAAGTACCTTTTCAAGGTTTGTCAAGCATCCTTCAAAACTTTGGCCACATACGGAGAAATCATCCATGAAGACCTCCATAATGTCATTGATGTAATCGGCGAAGATTGCTTGCATACATCTTTGGAAAGTAGCAGGAGCATTACACAATCCAAATGGCATTCGCCTATATGCAAATGTGCCAAAAGGACAAGTGAAAGTCGTTTTCTCTTGGTCATCGGGATGAATAGGAATCTGGAAGAATCCCGAGTAACCATCTAGATAGCAGAAGTAGGAATGATTAGCCAGACGCTCAAGCATTTGATCAATGAAGGGCAAAGGGAAATGGTCCTTGCGCGTGGCTTTGTTGAGTTTCCTATAGTCAATGCACATTCTACTACCCGTTACGACTCTTTGTGCTACAGACTCTCCTTTCTCATTGGTAACTACAGTCACTCCACCTTTCTTAGGCACGACATGAACGGGGCTGACCCATTTACTGTCGGAGATCGGGTATATTATTCCTGCGTCCAGAAGTTTCTCAACTTCCTTCTTAACTACTTCAGTGAGAATGGGATTTATCCTTCTTTGCGGTTCTCGAGAGGTTTTGCAATCTTCCTCGAGGTAGATGCGGTGCATGCAAAGAGAAGGACTTATCCCTTTAAGATCAGATATCCTATATCCTAAAGCAGCTGGGAATTTTCTCAGGACTTTTAGTAGCTTTTCGGTTTCTGATTGTCCTAAATTGGCGCACACAATCACAGGGCGCTTAAGCTCTTGATCAAGGAATTCATACCTTAGACTCTCAGGTAGAGGTTTTAGTTCGAGAGAAGATTGATCGGGAGACGGCGTCGGGTTTGGTGTAATCTCAAAGCATTCACCGAGCTCGTCATCCTGAACTTCGAGAGTAGGAGTTGGAGAAGATGTGAGAATTTCAGTGTAAATGGTTTGATCATTCTCCATTTCCTTCCTGCATTCGTCAATGACGTCAAGCAGATAGCAAGTATCATCTATGGCGGGCGCACTTAGGAATTGAGTCAAAATGAATTCAACTTTTTCATCTCCCACTTCAAAGGTGAGCTTTCCTTTCTTGACATCAATTATTGCACCGGCCGTAGCAAGGAATGGCCTTCCTAAAATGATAGGCGTGTTAGAGTCCTCCCTAATATCCATGACTATGAAGTCGGTTGGGATAAAGAACTGACCTACACGCACTGGAACGTTTTCTAAGACCCCTATAGGCATTTTGACTGAACGATCGGCAAACTGTATAGACATTCTGGTGGGTCTTATCTCGCCTAGCTTGAGCCTTTCGCATATGGTCATGGGCATCAAACTAATGCTGGCACCTAAATCGCATAGGGCCTTATCAATGACAAACTTCCCTATGACACAGGGTATAGAGAAACTTCCTGGATCTTTGAGTTTGGGAGGCATCTTGTTTTGAAGGATAGCACTACACTCGGCGGTGAGTGTAACAGTTTCATCATCCTCAATCCTCTTTTTGTTAGTCAAGATTTCCTTGAGGAACTTAGCATATGCGGGCATTTGAGTAATAGCTTCGGTGAATGGAATAGTTATATTTAACTGCTTAAGAAGCTCCATGAATTTCTTGAATTGCCCCATGCTTTTGGTCTTTTCGAACCTTTGAGGATATGGAATGGGTGGTTTGTAAGGTGGCGGAGGCACATAGGGTGTTTCTTTTTCTTTTGCCTCGACGCCATTCCCTTCTTTCTCTTTCGGTTCACTCTCTTTCTCAACTGGTTCATCTGGCTTTTGCTGCATGGCAGGCCTCTCAATCCTAGGGTCAATTGGTTCATCATACTGTGTTCCACTTCGTAGTGTCACAGCGTTTACATGGGCTTTAGGATTGGGTTGAGGTTGGCCAGGAAATGTTCCTGCAGGAGCAGCCATGGATGATTGCTGTTGAGCCACCTGTGCAACTTGTGTTTCTAGTATCTTATGGTGGGTGGTCAAGATATCAACTTTACTATTTAATTGCTCGAACAGCTTAGTGAAATGCAGGTTTTGATTCTTGATCCCCTCGTTAGCTTGCACTTGGGACGCCATGAAGGTTTCAAACATGGCGTAAAGGCTAGGCTTCCCAGGGTTATCTTGATTTGGCACAGGAGCTTTTTGAAAACCTGGTGGGCCAGAGGTTTGGCCTTGTCTAGGTGGATACAAGGCATTGTTATTCTTGTATGAAAGATAGGGACTGTTCTTCCAAGCTGGGTTGTAGTTGTTGGAATATGGGCCTCCTTGGGCGTAGTTTACTTGATCGGGAGAAACTCCGGTCAAAAGTTGGCATTCAGCTATAGCATGCCCGGGAGCGCCACATATTTCACAGTTCGTGACTGCTGCTGCTACGGTAGCAGCAGGAGCATTGAGTAAGCTGTCTAATTTCTGAGTGAGTGCATCAACCTTGGCGCAGACGTGGTCAAGGCCGCTTATCTCATGCATTCCTCCTCTCGATAGAGGTTTTTCCATGGAGGTTCTTTCGCCTCCCCACTGGTAGTGATTCTGAGCCATACTCTCGATGAGTTGGTAGGCTTCATTGTAGGGCTTGTCCATTAGTGCGCCGCCCGCGGCGGCGTCTATTGTCATCCTTGTATTGTACAGGAGACCATTGTAGAAGGTGTGGATAATCAACCACTCCTCCAGACCGTGATGTGGACAGATCCTTAACATGTCTTTGAACCTCTCCCATGCCTCATAGAGAGATTCATTGTCTTTCTGCTTAAATCCATTGATTTGGGCTCTTAGCATAGCAGTCTTGCTAGGTGGGAAATACCTAGCCAGAAAGACTTTCTTTAACTCTTCCCATGTAGTGACAGAGTTGGAAGGTAGAGACTGGAGCCAAGCACGGGCTCGATCTCTAAGAGAGAAAGGGAAGAGGCGAAGCCTAATTGCTTCGGGACTTACGCCATTAGCTTTCACTGTATCGGCGTATTGTAGGAAGACAGAGAGGTGGAGATTAGGGTCATCTGTAGGACTACCCGAGAACTGACTTTGCTGAACTGCTGAGAGAAGGGAAGGTTTAAGCTCAAAATTGTTGGCCTCTATCGCAGGGGCAACAATGCTGTTATGCGGTTCAGCATCAGAGGGGGTAGCGTAGTACCTTAGAGGACGGTTTTGAGGACCTATTTCCATTTCTAATTCCTCTTCGGATTGTTCCGAGTCTTCGTCTGTTTCGGGAAAGATGATTTGATTTTGGGGAACTATGTATCTTTCCCTAAACTGCTCAATTCGGCGTCTTACACTTAGTAGACGCTCAGGGTTGTCGATCGGGGTTTCTAATTCTTCGCTTTGAGAGCGGGTCTTTGGCATACAATCGACAAGCCAGAAAGGGTAATTTTTTTTTTAGATTTTTTTTTCTTTTTAATTTTTTTTTTTTTTCGATTTTTAAAATTTTTAACAGAAAATTAAAGTTGCCTTAGTCTCTACGTTGTAACGACGGAGTTACAATATCGACTAAATTGGTCCCCGGCAACGGCGCCAAAAACTTGATCGACGATTTGTGTATCAATAGATTTGATTGACCGCAAGTGCACAGTCTCGTCGCGTAGTTTTAAAAGATATCGAATCCACAGGGACCAATAATCGAACTACCGTATTTCTACCGTTACGGTGTAAATCTAAGGCTAATGAGTTTTAGGGTTGGTTTAGAATATTTAGAAATTAAATTAAAATTAAGGATTGAATTAATTAAATAAAAGCGGGATATCGGTATGTAACTTAATTAACCATCGGGAATTTAATGAATTAATAGCGCGCGTGAAAAGGGGTTTATTTTTCAGAAGAACTTTCTTAATTTAAAGGTCTAAACCTCACACTCTCGTTTTGTTGATAAAAACCATACAATCTAGACTAGGGGTTTTGCTGTCACTTTTATACCACCTCAGTTTCGAAAGTATATTTTGAAAATCAATTAGTTCTAATTAATCCTAACGTGGCTCTCGCTCTTTCAAAGATTAATATCAAATTCCTACTATCTAGTTAAAACCTCAAACTCTCGCTCTATTGATTTTAACCTTAGTTGCTTTGTTTTTCTCACTCAAAGCATAGGAGTTTTAAAATTAGGAATTCGAATAAGAAAAATAGTTTAAGTGCGCGCGCTAAATCATCATTAAACTCCCTTCGGAGAATTAGTTTACATACCGATATCTAGGAAATTTAGCTAGACATAATTAAGAAATTAAATAAACAAAAACAGAAAATTAAATTGAACATAAATAAATAATTAAATAAAAACATTAAATAAAAACCTGGAGAGAATTGCTGAATAAACTTGCTTGAATTAAAGAAGGGAAAATTCTTGACAGGGAATTGAAAACGGAATTAAAATCGGACTTCCGATGTGGAAGAACCGAGACAGTTTATAATGCGGGAAATTTAAACTGACTGAAATAAAAGAAAATAAAGCGTAGTCTGTTCTGAGAATCAAGCTTCTATTTATAGAGGATTTTTAACTTCTACGATCCATGAAAATAGGAAAGATAAGCTTCACTTTTGATTTTATCCAATAGCCGTACGATTGGGGAAAACAGTTGATCAGACACGTGCTTGCTCCCCACGTTGCGCAAAAAGCAGTTCCAATTGGATTTGAACTCTGTGGCGGGCGCCACAGAGTTGGTGGCGGGCGCCACCAGCCTGATGGGGGCAAATGCCCCTTTGTGCTGGGCTCCTTTGGTGGGCTGCGCGAATCTTGTGCTTTGCACCCCCTTTTTGCTGCGTTTTTGGCCCTTTTTGCTCAATTCTCTTCTCCGACCTATTTTATTAGACAAAACTAAAAACAAAACAAATACCCGCATAAAAAGACATAAATGAATTAAAAACATATGCAAATGCAACTAAAGTTCACCTAAACTAAGCTAAAAATACGATATGATTTCGTGTCATCAGTTACATCAAAAGAGATGGAGGCATAAACAAGGAGATCAGAAGCCTTAGTTTACAGCAAGGGAGAGGTTGTGCAAGAGGATGAGAGCTATGGGGCCTTGGAACAGAGGGTTTAGGTCTAGGCAGCGACCAAATCTA
The DNA here is from genome assembly GCA_951804385.1 of Trifolium dubium. Taxonomy (NCBI): domain Eukaryota; kingdom Viridiplantae; phylum Streptophyta; class Magnoliopsida; order Fabales; family Fabaceae; genus Trifolium; species Trifolium dubium. The sequence goes on along the minus strand of OX638062.1, from coordinate 46,465,489 downwards.
AAATTAGTTCCAATATTCAAAGTTTTAAATGTTACAGTTGTTTAATTTGAATTTTTGAAGAATTATACAGCTGTGGTCTCATTATTTATATTTTTTTGTTCTCAGAGTGCGAATGTATGGACTAAAATTGTACCCAAAAAAATTTCCAGATAAAAATTACATTTAAACCAATATAATTCCATGTTTTTTTTTCATATTTAGTTAGTCCAGCGGTGATTGACAATGGACTTGGTAGGAAGCATCACGATTCGATCTTCACAACTGCGTTTGGGAAGGGCTGGAATCACATGATATCAGAACTGATCTTCAAACCAAATTAAACTGGTGGTGAAAACAAAAAAAAACTACGAAAAACGAAATTTTAATATAAATTTGTTAATTTATACAAATTTATTAAAAAAATTATAAATTTTAGGTATATTTCTTTCTCCAATTTGTTGAACAGATTTTGTGAGTTCTATATATACTTCATGATGATGATGATATATATTGCTTTTTGACACGATGTTATTCACTTGGAGGTTCTATATATATTGATTTTGCGAATTTATATATATATATATATATATATATATATATATATATATATATATTGTTTATTGAACAGATTTTGACACGATATATATTACTTCATGATGATGATGTATATTGCTTTTAGTTTCTTAGTTGGCATGTAAATGAATTTCATCAATAATAGTGTGTTATCTCTTGTATAGGGGTTTAGGCTTTGTTTCTTGTATAGGAGTTATAAGACTTAACATTAATAAATTGGTAATTTCTTTATCAGATTTTGGCCTATTGTAAGTGCTTCTACATGCAGAACGTTTTGCGCTTAGGTCATTGTTTATTAATAAAATTGCTTTTGCTTTCTTAAAAAATACAGCATTGAGTTAATGCTTTAGAAACTAGAAAGTCGTGTTTTATTAAGGAAATTATCCAATGGAAAATTAACATTGTCTAGATTATTTTAGGACTTGTGAAGGTGGGCAGAATGATGATGAATTGGACATATTATTAAGGCTTATTTTTTGATTCATTTGTTAGACATTTTGACTTGTGCTTCTTTTAGGAATTTTTTTGTAATATAACTAAGCTAATGATTATCAAGATATATTTAAATACTAAACAAATTTTTCAATATATTTAAATGTTTTTTAAATGAATTTTTATGGTATTTTTCTTGTTTTTTTAGTATTTTTCTTGATTTTTTTTATTTTTTATAGTAATTTATTTATAGATTTTTATTTATTTATTTTATATTTTTTCCCTTATTTATAGCATTTTTTGCATTATTTTAGTAATTTTAAAAGAAAATAATTAGGTTGATAAAAATAATGCACATGTGTCACAAAAAAATAATAATTTACACATCATCATTGCCACATAAGCAAAAACATGCCAAATGTGATTGGGGGTGAAAATGTTTTGAAAAATCTAAAATAGGGGGGTTGAAATTCCGAGTTTAAAAATAGGAGGGTTGAAATTCTGAATTCATCATAATGAGAGGGTCAAAACTGCATTTAAGTCTTGTTTAAATTACATGAAATCAGAAATGGCAACATTTGTAATTCTAGATCCTTGGTGGGAAAGTTATTAAGCAAGGTGCTTCGACAAATTGCTCGGCTTTATGGTACGACAGTATAACAATAATAAAGTGCAGAAAGCAAATAAAGAACACAAGTAATTGTTTACCCAATTCAGTGTCAAAACACCTAATCTGTGGATTACCAATACAGGCGAATTACCTTCACTATGCCGTAGTTCCTAGTCTCTAGGTCTTATTTGAATAGCCCCTATTCAAAGCCTCTCACTAAACTACCCGAATGAAATTATTTAGGAATCCCCCTAAATATGTGACTCTCCCTCAACCAATTACCCTAATTGGAGGAACGAAATTGTACTCGTTATTCTACTGCAAAGAATTGCACGATGACCACAAAAACAAGAACAAAGAACAAATAAAAAGGACTCAATAAACACATAGAACTATAACTATAATCTTTAGTCGTACTTTGCGTCAATGTTTGATCCTCTATTTATTTGAACTGAGATAGAACCAAGCTAAATAATAGGAAAGTTTGTTGAGAATAAATTTTTTATCTTCAAAAGATAAAATATTTGTTTTTGTAACTTCTTCGATCTATTCCAAAAATCTTGTGGCACGCAAACAAATAATCTTCTGATTTTTTATTTGTTTGGTTGAGCTAATAATCTTGTAACAAAAATATCTTCAAAATATATTTTTTTGAAATATTTGTTTTCAATCTTTTCAAACAAATTCTTCAACAAAATAAGTCTTCAACAAATAAATTCAAACCAATCACGTCTGAATATATTTCTTCTTCTAGCAGTAACCAACTGTTGTCAATCTTAAACAAGTAACAAACTTATCCTTTTTGTTTGAAATATTTGTTTTCAATCTTTTCAAACAAAATTGCGCCAAACAAAAGAACTTAAGACATATACTCAAACTGAGCACGTATGAATATTTATTTCTTCATCTCTAAGTTAATAACTAACAATTCCTTAAGGCAATTCCTTAAGGCCTGTGATTGAAAATCGCACATAATTTCAACTGGTGTGCTCTGCAGAGGCAACATGTCACAGACCTCTGGTAGCAAGATGTCACGACATCTTGCCTAACATGTTGTTTGATCAAAATGCATGACAACAAAGAAAACAACAATCTCCCCCTTTGTCAAATTTTATTAAACAACATTTATAACTTGCTGCAATGATAAGTCTTCAGAATAAAGAGAGATTAGGCTATAACATAATCTTCACACGAACACTTAACTAAATAGACAAGAGTGGGTACTTGGTTAAACTGATGCATTAAGCATTCAAAAGCCTCAGAGTGGGCTGCAGTGGATATATGTCTTAGGTCCAAATAAAATACTTAAGAACTTTCTTCGTAAATTATCAACATTCAGAAGAATGTATCAGAGCCTAATTAACCACATAGTACCCATAATCTGCTTTAGCACATAGAAGATGCCACAAAAGGTACTCCAGACTATATGAACTTGATTGTTATAGCAGCAAAAAATAGTAGCAACAACAAGAAACTATAGTACTCCCCCTGTTTTACATAATTTGACAAAGATTGAACATAAAATCAAAATAATAGAGGGTTTTGCATGTTGTGCATCATTATTCTAAGTCACCATCACCATCTTCATCCTCATCAGATCCTCCATCAGTTTTAGTACCATTATCATCAGCACCATCTTCTGCATCCTCATCATTTTCTTCACCTTTTATCCTTTGCCCTGCTTAAGGCAAGTTGTCAAGAGCATCGTGCTCAACATCTTGCTCTGACTCAAAGTTAGGTATAATAATATGCAGTTTTCTTTTCTGTGATGACTCTTTTCATCTAGTCTTCCTTTCAGCTTGTTCTTTAGACTACATTGACTTAATCAGAGCATATATGTTTTTCTTCCTCATGGTGTTAATCCTAATTGTTTCTCCAAGAGTATTGGATCTCTCAATAAATTCAGCTAACACTTCAGCCCTTGCAGTAATAGGGAGTGAATTTGAGCTTGATGCAATAGACTTGCCAACATGTCATACAATAATGTCTTTGACATGTTTCCTGCCAAATAGTATGTGGTCATAAGACAGTGGAGTTGGTTTGCTACTCTCTTCTTCACTGTCAATCAGTATTATAGGGAGTTGCTTCAGCATAAGCTTAATGAGAGTACTCAATGTGCTTCTATCAGATACTTTCTTACAATCCTTACTCCCTCTAAAGCCAACAATCATTACTCCCCCTTATGCTTAGAGTTATAGCATAACAACAATAAACCAGTAGCATGACCAAGCTACTCAAGATCAATCATGCAATCATTCACATACTTAGTCATGCATGACTATTAACACATAGTAAGTATACGTAGCATACAACTCCACCAACTAATATATAACAGCGTGCAATCATTCACAACTTAGTCATGCACACCCAATCAATTAGTAATTGAAAACAGAGTATGCCTTGTACCTGCTAACAGAAAACATAGGACATCTCACACATCAACAGACCTGAGTCAAGAGTCATATATGATGCTTCAACATGAGAGCACGACATTAGAACTTTCCAACACTAAACAATTTTTTGTTGCTAGTGACATCTTTGTCTCATCCACATCACTAAACACAAGTCTTCAAGTACAGTAGCAGACATAATTTGAGATAGTTGTTAAATACCTCGAGGTTGTATCATCTTTCTTTAGAAAAAAATACAAACAACTCCAAGTTGATGTCTTCAATCACTCAGCAACATTGTAAATCCAAACTAAACATTATGCCTCAGTACTACAATGTGATGTTCTTTGCCATAAGACTGATAACTCAATGCACTTTCGCATTTAACTGATAACGAGGAGTGAAAACTTCATATACTTTCCTCTATCGTACACCATCCTGTACTCCTTGTTTCCACTATACTTGCTGAATAAGTTGAGATTTTCACTGATAGTGTTGGAGGGAGAAAAACCAAAAGTAATGATGAGGTAAAGTGTCTCCTGCTTGTGTGCAAAATAGTAACCAATGTGAATCATTTTGCATTGCACACCGTCCATAATTAATTGTTATTGGACATCATGCAAACATACACCAAGTGCTCCTCTAAAATTTTCAAATTGAGTTGCATTTGGTGAAAATATCGGCAAGTTGTTTCTCAGTGACCACATGTTCCAAATTCACAATTTTGTCTTAAACTAATTCTTTGATGAAATAATGTCTAATGTCAAAGTGCTTTGTTCTACTATGTTGAACATGATTCTTTGAAATGTTGATAGCACTCAAAATGTCATAGTACAATGTCATGACATTTTTCTTGACATCATACTCCTTTAACATATGCTTCATCCACAAGGGTTGACTACAACTACTACCTGCAGCAATGTACTCAGTTTCTACAGTTGTCAATGAGACACAATTTGTTTCTCACTGAACCAAGAAATTGGATTGTTTCCAAGAAAAAAGCATCCACCTGATGTACTATTTCTATCATCATCACTACCTGCCCAATCAGCATCACAATATCCTACTAAGATACGATTAGTATCGTGTGTATATAGAGAATCCCACAGTCACATGTACCATTAACATACTTGATAATTCTCTTGACTTGTAGAAGATGACTAGTTTTAGGTTTTGCTTGATATCAAGCACAAAATCTCATAGCAAAAGTAATGTCTGGCCTACTTGCAGTGAGATATAATAAGCTTCCAATCATACTCCTGTTTTGAATTTGACCTACATTTTCTCCTTTCTCATCTTTACTTAGCTTTATATGAGTTGCAGCTGAAGTTCATTTGTGTGTAGTATTCTCCAACCCAAATTTCTTCAAAATACTTTTAGCACACTTACTTTGTGAGATAAATATGTTGTCTTCCATTTGTTTAACTTGTAATCCAAAGAAGTGTGGGAGTTCACCAATAAGACTCATGTCATACTCTTATTAGACTACTTGGCTCCCACTTAGAAGGGTGGGTTGAATAAGTGGCCCTTTTAAACAATGTATTTTTCAAAAACTTTTCAAAAGGGAATGCGCGGAAGTTCCACCGGATCGGTAGTCTCTTTGCACCCACTTGATCAAAGGAAAGGTAGTATAAACCTTTGGATCGTATGATGATCATTTGATAAGGCAAATGTTTCGAATTCAAATTATCTAAGACCTAACCAAACAAGTTTCACAATCAAGTCTAAATCAATCACAATTCAAGTAGTTTTCAATTTACTTTTTATGAACATTTACGATCACAAAAACTCAATTGATTCGAAATTAAAAGAAATGCGTAAAGTAAAGAGTTAAGGAAGAGAATACACAAACGGTTGATTACGGAGTTTCCAATGGCTTTCGTTCGTCCTCGCGGTCGGCCGGGTACGTCTCCCCCCTAATAACCAAAAGGGTTATTTGAGCGTTTATTATTAAAAAAGATTGTTTGATACTAGTGCACAATTTACAAGACTCCAATAACCCTATATCGAATCTATACAAATTGAGCGATTCAACCTCAACACTTTGCGGAGCTTCTACCTCTGATTCCAACGATCAATCTTTACGTCGTCTTCAACCCAAAAACCCCTGTAATGATCGTCCAGCTGATTACCTCGCTCCCTAAGTGTTGATCCTTCAAGAATTACACAATCTTAAATGCTTGATGAGAAACCAAACCTTCAACGCAAATCAACTCGATCGTAATTCTGATTCACTGCGAATTACACCAAACGTTATCGACCAATCGTACTACCAATCTTCAATTGATCCCATACTCAATTTCAATTGAAAGCAAATTGATGGAAGATGATGAACTTGTGTTGAATGAAGCTTTGATCCAAAATTTCTCTCAAATTCTGATTACAAGTGTTTTTCCAATGGTTTCTCACAAATACAACAAAAACTCACATGGCTATTTATAGAGAAAATAGAATTGAGCAAATTTAGGCAAAACAGAACAGACTTGTATCGATACAAATGATGGTGTGTATCGATACAAACACTTGACAGCGTACAAAATTTGAAATATATCAGCTATGTATCGATACAAAAACGTGTTTGTATCGATACATACACCAGTATCTTGAAAAACTGACTGATACGTATTAAGATCAAAAGCATTTCTAACATAGTCATATCGTGCACTTACATTTATCGAAATGCACTTTATGATGAAATTTCCTAATCAAAATAAATACATATAAGATATGCCAAGATAGTTCAAATGACGAATACCAAATATCATGACAAATATGGAATGTAGAACGACAAACCAAAACCAACGCATGAATATCATAAAACATCAACATTACAACCATTTTCATATCAAAATATGGGACGATATAATTAAGGCAATGCAACCAATGCATAAACATAAAAATAATCCATACAAAACAAAATAATCCGAAATATCAAGTTATAAAACCAAAATGAATGTTGTCCAAAACATGACAACATTAAAAATATTATTTGTACAACCATATCGAATTAAAGAAGTCATAAGAAATAACCAAATAAAATTGTTCATGAGTTAAGGAAAATAAAATGCAACAAAAAAAAATTAAACTTCAATTTCATTCATCCGTATTGTTCGGGTTAGGGTTGTAGTAGGCTTGCAAATGAGCTTGCATCTCATCAAAGCGTGTAGTCATGTAAGTCCGGAGCTCATTGGTGTTGGTGTACAACTCCTAAATCCTAGCATTGGTGACTTGGTGGTTTTGAGTGTACTCATTGTAGAACGTGGTTTGTTGCATGCTCATATTCCTTAGCATGTCCATCATCTCATTCATATTACCACCTTGCTCACCTTGACCTTCACCCTCAGCTTGTTGCCTAGCATTCCTCCTTAGTCTCCTACCCCTTGGAGCAGCACCTTGATCTTCATTGTCAGAATCGGGACCATTGTAGTCATAGCCATTGTCATTGTTCAAGATCCAACCCATCTTCGCCATTTGAGTACCACTAAATTTTTGCAACTTTCCAGGAGAAGTGTAGTCAATAGGAAGGCTTTGTCCAAGCTTGAACTTTTTCAAAATACTTGCAATCAAACTACAATATCCAAAAGTTTGATCACGGCTTGAGTTTTTTAATTCAAACATCGTACAGACAATGTAGTGTGGCCAATCAACTCTCTTGTCCTCCATCAGCAGATACATAAGGTCAATATCTTTCTTGTCCATCCTAGAACTAGCACTCTTAGGACGCAAGATGTGACTTTCAATCCAATAAATCACTCTTGCATTAACAGTCAATTTTCCCGTTCCCATAATTTCCGGAACATTATCATTTCTAGTGATGGGGCAAGTAAACACATCAGAATCATAGTCAATTGTGCTCGCATCAGTATATGACAGAAGTTCTTCTCCGGTGATTCTAGTACCGGTATTTATTTCAAACAAATCAAACCATAAATTCGCAGTGACCTTATAAACCTTACGTCCCCAACGGAATTCAAACTCAGAACCATTTCGTTCCTACAACCCAGAATAAAATATCCTAACCAAAGTCTCATTATACCTAGTTCTCAAATCACAAAAGTTTTCAAGTTTCTCCGTTTCAAGCATCTGTGGAACATCATTGAGGTGTGAACTCTTAAGAGTTTCAGTACTAATAGCATTTTGATGCAAAATAATCCTAGTTCTACAATATTGCATATATGTAGTTACACAATCATTGTGAACGAATTCTTCCTCCCTAAGACCGAAATTAGTAACCACATTAGTAAAAGCCGTTTAGCGGGGAAAAGCCGTTTCCACCCGCACGCACCCACCCGCACCCGCCCCGAATTTAGCGGGGAAAATCTGTTTCCACTGTGTGCGGGCGGGTGCGGGGAAAAGCCGAATTTTGAATACCGGGTTGGGGGTGGGGGAGATATGACCTTCTACCCGACCCGCACCCACCCCCGCCCCCGCTCTGTCCAATTTAACAAATATTATTGTATATTTATCCTTCTAATATAGTAAATTGAAATATAGTAATTTTTTATGTTGGATTAAGTTTATTCATTTATTTATCTCTTATAAAAAATAATTTTGATACATGATATTTTTTAAACAATAAAATAAATAAGTGTTTTTTTATTATTATAGTTTATACGGGTGGGTGCGGGTGCGGGGCGGGGAAACCCGTTCTATGTTGAGGGCGGGGGTGGGTGTTCAACTTTTATCCCCGACTGAGTTTGTGGGTGGGAGTTGGGGTGGTAGAGGAAGGCGGGGGCGGGGTTGGTATTTCTTAAACCCGCCCTGCCCCACCCTGTTGCCATGCTGGCACATTACTACTACTTTCTACTTCTTTTCCTTTTCTAGACTTAGTCTTAGGAGCCATTTCTAAGAGAGTGAGAGAGCAAATTCCTTAAAAACGTTGAAGTACTTTAGCAATCCAAAAACCCCAAATTGAAACCCTTTCCTTGAATGTAGAATATGGAGAAGTTGAATCATGAAATTGATGAATGGAGATGAATGGGTATAGAATTTGAAGTGGTTTAGGGTTAAACTTTGTTGAATTTGGTTGAGATTTGATGGAGATTGAGAATTGAAGTGGAGGGTTCATAGAGGTTCTGTTCGTGTAGAAGGAGAGGTTTTGTTTGAATGATGAATGAATGAATGAAAACTGATTAATAAAATTGTTTCCGCGCGTTTGTATCGATACAAACTCGTGTGTGTATCGATTTAAATAGGCGTTTTGCAGCATGTATTGATACGTACAATATGTATCGATACATGAACCTGTGTCTGTCCCAAACTGAAGAGTTATGTATCAATACAACCACTTGTGTGTATCGATACATATCAGTTCAATTTGAAATTCTGCAGAATTGCTTATATGTATCAATACAAATTTCATTTGTATCGATCCAAATTGCATTATTTTCAAATTTTCTTAAAACACATGAACTTATAAGCTTGAAAAATGATTTTTATGACTTCCAAATAACATGTATGTATGAAACACATATAATCAACAAGGTACATACTTAAGCATGTGAGCAAAACAATATCAAAGCATATTATAACATGAGAACACATGTTAAACCATAGATGCAAGATAAAACATTCACATAAATGAATCAAAGTACCAAGATCAATCACATGTATGTAAGCATATAAAGTCACAAAAAAAAACATAAACAAACCAAGTACGAACTTAATATGGTACTTGTAAAGATTTTTGTCAAATCCCCATTTTAAACATATGAGTCTCAAAAACTTATAAATATTTTTGAGCAAAATTCTTGAAAATGGAGGATTAGACAACTATCAATGCAAACATCATATTAAGGTTAAAGATATATATGTATAAGAAACCAATGTACAAATGCTAAGAAAAAAGTATGAAAGCAAAGATAGAGAATAGAATCTTCCCTTAAGTGTTAAGTGTAGGAAGTGATCAATTTCCGAAACTTTTATAAATGTCGAGTTGAAGCTTTTCTCATCACTTTACTTTTTCATGAGTCTTGAACGTCAGTGTTGTCGGTGTCTTTCGTCAATGGTTCAAGACGCTCCTCCTACAAACTTAGACAATTGAAATAGGTCCCCAACTCATGTTAGGTCCTAGGTGGTTAGTAAAAAAACTATTGGTGGACTTAGGTATCCATTGCATTTTGCCTTTTGGCACTAAAGTTTTTCGAGCTTGGCATTTAGCAATGGTATGACCCTTATCACAACAATAGTGACAAACGATATTAGGATTACACTTCTTATGATTCTTTTCAACAAACTTATATTTCTTATTTTTAGGTTTCAAAGGTTTGTTGAACTTAGATAAATCAACGGAATATGTAATCTCCGGCTTAGGTGGTTCGTTTAACTTATCTTGTAGTTTTCTCAAATCTCTATACAAGTAAAAACAACCATCACAACCGATCCTATCGTTTTCATAATCATCAAAAGTTACAATTGGCTTTTGTATCATAGATTCCTTAAGAGTTTTCAATTCAAGTTCCGTTTCCGAAACTTTCGCTTCAAGGTATTTGTTAACTTGCATAAGACCCTTTAAGCGTTGAAAAGCCTCTTGAGTTTCTTTGTGTAGTTTTTCAAAAGCAACTTGTAAGTTTCCTACGAGCTCGAGGGATATGAGCTCGAGGGATTTTGATTTACCTTCTTAGAAGCAAGTTTCCTACGATCATTGGATGTTAAGCACACATTTGCTAATTCGTCTTCACCGCTTGAACTAGAGCTTGATGATGATGAAGAAGATGAGCTTCTGCTCTCCCATGCAACATAAGCTTTCTTTCCCTTGCCCTTACTTCCCTTTTTGAATGATGGTGACTGTTTCTCTTTTCTATTGAGCTTAGGACAATTCGGCTTGAAGTGACCAATTTGGCCGCACTCATAGCATGCCCCTTTCTTGGAGTACCTAGCACCTTCATTCTTCCGGTAACCACTATCTTTCCGAAACTTCTTAAGATTGTCTTCGGAATGCCTTATCCCATTCTTTCTCACATACCGGTTATAGCGTCGAACGTAGAGCCCCATTTCCTCATCATTGAAATCGTCTTTGCTTGAGCTACTTTCCACTTGCACAACCTTTTTGGACTTGAATGTGGAGGCCTTCAGAGCAATCAACCTCTTATCCTTTTCTTTTTCCTTATCTACGTGTTTCTCCTTTTTCCCACCTTTCTCATGCTTTTCCAACAAATGTAGCACTTGTTCATGTTCCGTAAGCTTACCAAATAATGTTGTGAGACTCAATTGAAGATCATTCGCTTCGTTGATTGCGGTGACCTTTTGTTGCCAAGACCAAGATAGACATCTCAAAACTTTATTGGTGGCATCTTGATTTGTGATTGGCTTACCTAAACCGTGCAACTTGTTGGTGATTTTCATAAAACGTTGTTGCATATCCGCAATGGATTCACCATCTTGCATATGGAACAATTCAAACTCTTGAGTTAAGGTGTTTATCTTAGATATTTTGACTTCATTGGTACCCTCAAAGTGAGTAACCAATGTGTCCCACATTTCCTTAGCCGATGTACAATGCGAAACATGATAGAATTGCTCAATCCCTAAGGATGAGATTAAAATGTTTTGAGCTTTCGCATCGTAATTGACTTTCTTTTTATCATCATCCGTCCATTGTGTCATATGCTTATTAGTGACAACACCTTGTTGATCGGTATTTGTTGGAACAAACGGACTGTTCTCAATGGCGTTCCACACTTCACCATCAAAAGAATTGATATGTATGCGCATACTACTTTTCCAATAATCAAAATTGTCTCCATTGAATATCAGAGCAAAAGCCATGTTTTCTAATAATTGGCACAATCCACCGAATTTTGTGTACAAAATCGAACCGGGATCGCGATACCACTTGTTAGACTACTTGGCTCCCACTTAGAAGGGGGGTTGAATAAGTGGCCCTTTTAAATAATGTATTTTTAAAAAACTTTTCAAAAGGGAATGCGCGAAAGTTCCACCGGATCGGTAGTCTCTTTGCACCTACTTGATCAAAGGAAAGGTAGTATAAGCCTTTGGATCATATGATAATAATTTGATAAGGCAAATGTTTCGAATTCAAATTATCTAAGACCTAACCAAACAAGTTTCACAATCAAGTCTAAATCAATCACAATTCAAGTAGTTTTCAATTGACTTTTTATGAACACTTACGATCACAAAAACTCAATTGATTCGAAATTAAAAGCAATGCGTAAAGTAAACCGTTAAGGAAAAGAATACACAAACGATTGATTAGAGAGTTCCCAACGGCTTTCGTTCGTCCTCGCGGTCGGCCGGGTACGTCTCCCCCCAAATAACCAAACGGGTTATTTGAGCGTTTATTAATAAAAACGATTGTATGATACTAGTGCACAATTTACAAGACTCTAATAACCCTATATCGAATCTATGCAAATTGAGTGATGTAAATGCACCAGTTCACTCCCATGTTTTAATAATTGTCAAAACCCATGAAAATAGTGTAGAACATATTTTGGCAACATTAGAAACAACTTGACAGCGAAAAACTATTTTTAATCTTTGAAAAATTGATTTTAAGGTTCTTTGCATCGATACATAAATAGTTGTATCGATACAAATGTCCTGAAACTACTTCAGACTGATTTTGAGTATTTTGTATCGATACACAGTTCATTTGTATCGATACAAAAACTGGTGTTCAGGGGCAGAGAATCACTTGTGTATCGAATCATGCTTGCATGTATCGATACACACCTAACTCTCTCAAAACACCAGAGAAAGCATTGTGTATCGTATCATGCTTGCATGCTTCAATACATATCAGTCAGGTTTTCAAGAAACTGATATATGTATCGATACATATTCGTGTTTGTATCGATACATAGGTCAAATATTTCAAATTTAAACGCTGGTCAAGGTGTTTGTATCGATACATACCATCATAGGTATCGATACATGTTTGTTCTGTTTTGCCTAAATTTGCTCAATTCTATTTTCACTATAAATAGCAATGTGAGTGTTTGTTGTAAGTGTGAGAATCCATCTGAAAAACACATTTGATCAAGGTTTAAGAGAAATTTTGGATCAAAGACTTATTCAACACAAGTTCTTCATCTTCTATCAAATCACTTCAAATTTGAGATTGAGTATGGAATCAATCAAGGGTTAGTAGTTGATTCGGTGGATAACGTTCGGTGCAATTCGCGGTGAATCAGAATTGCGATCGAGTTGAGTTGTGTTGGAGGTTTGGATTTTCATCAAGAGTTTCAAGATTGTGCGATATCTTGAAGGTTCAACATCGAGGAAGCGAGGGAATCAGCTGGACATTCGGTGCGAAGGTTTTCGGTACGAAGACGTCGCAAGATTGGGACGTTGGAATCAGAGGTTGAAGCTTCGCGAGGTGTTGAGATTACTTGGCTCAATTTGCATTAGATTGAATAGGGTTATTCGAGTCTTTGTAAATTGTGCACTATCAAAGCGTTTTTTAATAAATTGCTCAAATCGTCCTTTTGACGATTTGGGGGGAGACGTACCTGGCCCGAAGCGAGGACGACGTGAAAGCCAAGGGAACTCCCTAATCATCTGTTTATGCCTTTCTATCCCTACACTTTTACTTTTCGTATTGTTGATTAATTGGATCAATTGAATTCGGTGATCGTAAGTGTTCGTCGTAATTCAATTGAATTGAAACTTGAATTTGTGATTGTGTAACGTGATAGTTGAAATTGTTGATTTTGTTTGTTTTAGAAATTTGATTACAAAACATAACCTAAATTCAATTTGTTGTTAATTGTTCTAAGGCTTATACTACATTTCCTTTGATCGAAGGGTGCAAAGTAGACAATCCATCTGGTAGCCTTCCGCGTACTCAAAATATTTTTTAAAACCTCGTTGTATAAAAAGAGTCACTTATTCACCCCCCTCTAAGTGATCGCCATATAGTCTAACAAGTGGTATCAGAACCCGGTTTGATTTTAAACGATTAAATCGAGTAATTTGTGCCTATTATTAGAAGACATGGCGTTTGCACCCAAAGGGGCGTACAATAGGGCTCCTATATTCAATGGAGACCATTTCGATTATTGGAAAAGTAGTATGCACATTCACATCAATTCTTTTGATGGTGATGTGTGGGATGCCATTGAAAACGGTCACTTTGTTCCAACCACGACCGATAACAATGGTGTCGTCATTAATACGCCTATGGCACAATGGACGGTTGACGACAAAATGAAGGTCAATTACGATGCGAAAGCTAAAAACATTTTAATCTCATCCTTAGGGATTGAGCAATTCTATCATGTTTCGCATTGTACTACGGCTAAGGATATGTGGGACACATTGGTCACCCACTTTGAGGGTACCAATGAAGTCAAGATTTATAAGATTAACACATTAAACCAAGAGTTTGAATTGTTTCATATGATTGATGGTGAAACCATTGAAAGTATGAAACAACGATTTGTGAAAATTATCAACAAGTTACAAGGTCTCGGTAGACCAATCACAAATCAAGATGCTACTAATAAAATTTTGAGGTGTTTAACTAGGTCTTGGAAACCAAAGGTCACCGCGATACAAGAAGCGAATGATCTTACTCAACTAAGCCTCACCGTTTTATTTGGCAAGCTTAAGGAACATGAGCACGTGCTAAGTGTGCTAGAAAAGAAAGAGAAAAGCGGGAAAAAGGATAAACATGGTGATAAATAAAAAGAGAATTAGAAGAAGTCCATTGCTCTAAAGACTTCAAGTTCCAAGTCCAAAGGTAAAGAGCAAGTGGAAAGTAGCTCAAGCGAAGAGGATTCCGATGATGAGGAAATGGGGCTCTTCGTTCGACGTTATAACCGTTATGTGAGAAAGAATGGGATAAGGCATTCCGATGATAACTTGAAGAAGTATCGGAAAGATAGTGGTTACCGGAAGAATGAAGGTACTAGGAACTCCAAAAAGGGAATATGCTATGAGTGCGGCCAAGTTGGTCACTTCAAGCCGGATTGTCCCAAGCTCAAGAGGAAAGAAAAGGAGTCTCCATCATTCAAGGGAAAGATTAAAGGCAAAGGAAAGAAAGCCTATGTTGCATGGGATAATGAAAGCTCCTCTTCATCGTCATCATCAAGCTCTAGTTCAAGCGATGACAATGTAGTGGCAAATGTATGCTTAACATCTCATGACCGTAAGAAACTTGCTCCTAAAAAGGTAAACCACAATCCCTCTAGCTCATATACGCTTTTAGAGTATCACGAGTTACAAGTTGCTTTTGAAAAACTTCACAAGGAAACTCAAGAGGCTTTTCAACGCTAAAGGGTCTTATGCAAGTTAATAAATACCTTGAAGCGAAAGTTTCGGAAACGGAACTTGAATTGAAAACTCTTAAGGAATCCATGATACAAAAGCCAATTGTGACTTTTGATGAATATGGCAACGATAGGACCGGTTGCGACGGGTGTTTCTACTTGTATAGAGATTTGCGAAAACTTCAAGATAAGTTAAACGATCCCCCAAAACCGGAGATTACATATTCAGTGGATTTGACTAAGTTCAACAAACCTTTGAAACCTAAAAATAAAAAGTACAAGTTTGTTGAAAAGAGTCACAAGAAATGTAATCCAAACATCGTGTGTCACTATTGTTGTGATAAGGGTCATACCATTGCCAAGTGCCAAGCAAGAAAAACTTTAGTACCAAAGGGCAAAATACAATGGATACCTAAATCAAGCAATAGTTTTGTTACTAACCACCTAGGACCCAACATGAGTTGGGGACCTATTTCAAATGTCTAAGTTTGTAGGGAAAAAGTCTTGAACCATTGAAAAGAGACACCGACAACAATGGCGTTCAAGACATATGAAGAAGTAAAGTGATGAGAAAAGCTTCAACTCAACATTTACAAGGTTATGGAAATTGATCACTTCCTACATCTAACACTTAAGGGAAGATTCTATTCTCTATCTTTGCTGTTATACTTTTACTTAGCATTTGTACATTGATTTCATATACATATATTTCTCACCTTAATATGAAGTTTGTATTGATAGTTGTCTAATCCTCCATTTCCAATAATTTTGCTCAAAAATATTTATAAGTTTTTGAGACTCATATGTTTAAAATGGGGATTTGACAAAAGTCATTACAAATACCATATTAAGTTCATATGTGTTTTGTATATGTTTGTTCTACTTTTATATGTGACCTTGTGTGCATACATACACATATATCTACATATAATTAATCTTGGTACCTTGATACATCTTTTTCAATGTTTTATCTTGCATCTATGGTTTAACATGTGTTCTCATGTTATGATATGCTTTGATATGTTTTAGCTCACATATATAAGTATGTACCTTTGTTGATTATGTGTTTTTCATACATACATTCTATTTGAAAGTCATAGAAGTTATTTTTCAAACTTATAAGTTCATGTGATTTGAGAAAATTTGAAAATAATGCATTTTGGATCGATACAAATGAAATTTGTATTGGTACATGTTAGTTATTCTGCAGAATTCCAAAATAAACTGATATGTATCGATACATATAACTGTTGTATCGATACATAGCTCTTCAGTTTGGGACAGACATGGTCTGATGTATCGATACATGCACGCATGCTTCGATACATGCTGCAGAACGCTTGATTGTATCGATACATACACGATTTTGTATTGATACATACGCACAAAAACAGTTATTTGTATCAGTTTTCATTCATTCATTCATCAAACCTCACAAATTTCTCTTCCTCTCAACCGAACCAACACATAAACCCTCATTCCCAATTCTCCAATCTCCCTCAAAACTCAACCAAATCACACAATATTTGACTCTAAACCACTTCAAATTCACTACCCATCAACATTCCGTCAACAATTTGGTGGTTCAAGTGTCCAATTATTCACAAGGTTTTCAATTGGTTTTTTGAATTGTTCAAAGTTCTTCAAATATTGTTAAGGTAATTCTTACTCCCTTATGGCGCGCCTAGAACTAAGAATGCTGATAAGACTAAGAATACTACTAGAATGATTAGTGATTTTAGTTCTCCAGAAAACTTTAAGGAAGAGGATTTCATTCATGAGAACTATTCAACCTTCTATGTTAGAGTTTGTAAGAAAAAGAAGGCAATTCCTCAAAATGTTGTTAAGGTTGACGACCTTGAGGAATTACACCTTGGTGAAGTTGCTGAAATTATTAAGAGAGAAAATCGCATTACTTTTTGCAACTTGAAGAAAGCATACTTGGAAGACTTGGTTAAGATATTCTACTATGGATTACAAGAGTAAAAAGGTACTGAGTTTGAATTTTGTATAGGAAAGAAGATTTACAAGTTTACCAACAACTTGTGGTTCAAACTTTTTGGCTTAGTAACTGATAAAAACTTGAAAAAGTTCACTGATGTTGATGGTCCAAAGTATAAAATGACCGAGTTTGTATGCACTCTAACTAGGAACGGTAAAAGTCCAAATGGTAAGGCCGGCAAACTTAAGAAAGGTCCAAGAGTTTTACTGTGGATTGTGAATCACATACTTAGGCCTAAAGGTGGATCCTATTCTAGACTTGATTGGAAAGAAAGAAAATGGATTGGCCTCACTACATCGTGAGTCGTTTATTTGCTTTAAAAGATTCTCTAAAAGATCTTTGTTTCGGATATGCAAGCATGATTGCCATCATCTTACAATACTTCAAAATAGCCGACCAAGTAGGAGGACTTTGGATGAAACCAAATAGAGATCAAATCTTTAGCATAACTCAAATGAAAAAGATGGATTATAAGTGGAATGATGAGATTGAGGATTACGAGTTCTGTGGCAAAGAGGATGAAGGAGATGATGGACATCAAGAAAATCAAGATGGAAGAGGTAAAAGACCAAGAGAAGAGGCATGTGGAAGTGAAAACTTGGAAAGTGGTCCTTCGGAAATTAGTAATGGTGATATCATGGAAATGTTGAAAGAAATGAGCTCAAGACAAGTCGAATTCCAAAATGACATCAACACTAAACTTAATGATATGCATGCATACAACGTCTCAAGGTTTGATCATCTTCAAGGTCAATTGGATGACTACATCAAGCAACAAACTTCGGTTGACCAATACTTCAATCCTAACCCTAACCCTGATAACATGAATGAATGAAATTGATGTCTAACCCTGTTCTTCGTAGCATTTCATTTTCTTTTATCGCATGAACAATATTTCTTTTGTTATTCCTTATGACTTTCTCTATTTCAATTTGGTTGTACGGATAATTTTAATGTTTTCATGGTTTTGGACAACATTACATTTTGGTTTGTATGACTTTATATTTCGGATAATTTGTTTATGTGTGGGTGATTTGTTATGTTTATGCATTGGTTGCATGTTTTGTTTATTTCGTCCCGTATTTCGATATGTTAACTCTTTATAATGACGATGTTGTTACAATATTCATGGTTTGGTTTTGGTTTGTTGTTCTACATTCCATAAGTTGTCATGATATTTGGTTTTTCTCCATTGGATTATACTTGCATATCTTGTACGTATATATATTGATTAGGATATTCATCATAAAGTGCATTTCGATAAATGTAAGTGCACGATATGACCATGTTAAAAACGCTTTAATACTTGATACTTCTAACAAGTTCTCTTCTTCTTTTTGATATTGTCAAAGGGGGAGAGATTTGGATTGCACAAGCTATGGAAAGAACTCTTGATTATCAACATGTCAAACGCATTATGGCATCAACTCAGGGAGAGCGTGCTTATGGTTAGCCTTGATGTTTGCGTCTGTATACATATTTCTATTTTATTGCATATTAGGTATAGGCTTAGTTTAGCTTATGCAAAGTTTTGACAATTATCAAAAAGGGGGAGAATGTAAGTGCACCAGTTCACTCCCATGTTTTAATAATTGTCAAAACCCATGAAAATTGTGTAGAACATATTTTGGCAACATTAGAAACAACTTGACGGCGAAAAACTATTTTTAATCTTTGAAAAATTTATTTTAAGGTTCTTTGTATCGATACATAAATAGTTGTATCGATACAAATGTCCTGAAACTACTTCAGACTGATTTTGAGTATTTTGTATCGATACACAGTTCATTTGTATCGATACAAAAACTGGTGTTCAGGGGCAGAGAATCACTTGTGTATCGAATCATGCTTGCATGTATCGATACACACCTAACTCTCTCAAAACACCAGAGAAAGCATTGTGTATTGAATCATGCTTGCATGCTTCGATACATATATGTCAGGTTTTCAAGAAACTGATATATGTATCGATACATATTCGTGTTTGTATCGATACATAGGTCAAATATTTCAAATTTAAACGCTGGTCAAGGTGTTTGTATCGATACATACCATCATAGGTATCGATACATGTTTGTTCTGTTTTGCCTAAATTTGCTCAATTCTATTTTCACTATAAATAGCAATGTGAGTGTTTGTTGTAAGTGTGAGAATCCATCTGAAAAACACATTTGATCAAGGTTTAAGAGAAATTTTGGATCAAAGACTTATTCAACGCAAGTTCTTCATCTTCTATCAAATCACTTCAAATTTGAGATTGAGTATGGGATCAATCAAGGGTTAGTAGTTGATTCGGTGGATAACGTTCGGTGCAATTCGCGGTGAATCAGAATTGCGATCGAGTTGAGTTGTGTTGGAGGTTTGGATTTTAATCAAGAGTTTGAAGATTGTGCGATATCTTGAAGGTTCAACATCGAGGAAGCGAGGGAATCAGCTGGACGTTCGGTGCGAAGGTTTTCGGTACGAAGACGTCGCAAGATTGGGACGTTGGAATCAGAGGTTGAAGCTTCGCGAGGTGTTGAGATTACTTGGCTCAATTTGCATTAGATTGAATAGGGTTATTCGAGTCTTTGTAAATTGTGCACTATCAAAGCGTTTTTTAATAAATTGCTCAAATCGTCCTGGCCCGAAGAGAGGACGACGTAAAAGCCAAGGGAACTCCCTAATCATCTGTTTGTGTCTTTCTATCCCTACACTTTTACTTTTCGTATTGTTGATTAATTGGATCAATTGAATACGGTGATCGTAAGTGTTCGTCGTAATTCAATTGAATTTAAACTTGAATTTGTGATTGTGTAACGTGATAGTTGAAACTTGTTGATTTTGTTTGTGTTAGAAATTTGCTTACAAAACACAACCTAAATTCAATTTGTTGTTAATTGTTCTAAGGCTTATACTACATTTCCTTTGATCGAAGGGTGCAAAGTACACTATCGATCAGGTAGCCTTCCGCGTACTCAAAATATTTTTTAAAACCTCGTTGTATAAAAAGAGTCACTTATTCACCCCCCTCTAAGTGATCGCCATATAGTCTAACAAGTGATTCAACCTCAACACGTCGCGGAGGTTCTACCTCTGATTCCAACGATCAATCTTTACACCGTCTTCAACCTGAAAACCCCCGTAATGATCGTCCAACTGATTACCTCGCTCCCTAAGTGTTGATCCTTCAAGAATTATACAATATTGAATGCTTGATGAGAAACCAAACCTTCAACGCAAATCAACCCGATCGTAATTCTGATTCACCGCGAATTAACCCAAACATTATCGACCAATCGTACTACCAATCTTCAATTGATCCCATACTCAATTTCAATTGAAAACAAATTGATGGAAGATGATGATCTTGTGTTGAATGAAGATTTGATCTAAAATTTCTCTCAAATTCTGGTCATAGTGTTTTTCCAATTGTTTCTCACAATTACAACAAAAACTCACGTTGCTATTTATAGAGAAAATAGAATTGAGCAAATTTAGGCAAAACAGAACAGACTTGTATCGATACAAATGATGGTGTGTATCGATACAAACACTTGACAGTGTACAAAATTTGAAATATTTCAGCTATGTATCGATACAAAAACGTGTTTGTATCTATACATACACCTTTATCTTGAAAAACTGACTGATATGTCTTGATACATGCAAGCATGATTCGATACATGATGCATTCCCTGGTCTTTTAAGAGAGTTTGATGTGCATCGATACATGCAAGCATGATTCGATACACAGGAGACTTTCTGCCCTTGAGAGCCCAAATTTGTATCGATACAAAATGTACAAAATCAGCTTGAAAGTTTTTCAGGACATTTGTATCGATACAAGTGATTATGTATCGATACAAAATACCTCAAAATCAATTTTTCAAAGTTTAAAAATAGATTTTCGCTGTCAAGTCATTTCTAATGTTGCCAAAATATGTTCTACACTATTTTCATGGGTTTTGACAATTACAAAAACATGGGAGTGAACTGGTGCACTTACAACTCTGACTTCATCTGCTCTACAAAATGTTCACCATCTTGTCTGGCATCTCTCCAAACACAATATCATCCACATAAATTTGATCAATCATCAGTTTGCCCTTATCATTCTTGACAAATAGTGTTTTATCAATGCCTCATTTGATGTATCCATTACTGAGAAGAAATTCAGTGAGTCTTTCATACCATGCCCTAGGAGCTTGCTTTAAACCATAGAGAGATTTCTTCAATTTGTTAACATGAGTGGGAAAATTGGGTATAGTAAACCCTTTAGGTTGCTTCACATATACCTCTTGTCTTCTGAATTGCCACAGCTCTTCTTGCAGTGCATTGATCCAAAACTCATCAGTCAAAGCTACTTTGATGTTCTTTGGTTCAATCATGGATATGAAGCATGTGTTGGAGATCATCTTTTTTGTCCTAGTGGTGACACCTTCATGTATATCTCCAATAATCTTGTCTTTGGGATGATTCTTTTGAACTCCAGTTGAAGGCCCTTTATGTTGCTTTGGTGGTTCTTCAATGTCAAATTTAGCAGGCAACATGTATAAGTCATCTTGCTCAGCATTTTGCTCCAAAGGTTCTGTGTTGTCAAGTGGAGTGTCTTCGTCATCACTAAGTGTAGTTTCTTCAGTTCATCATTAATAATGGAGTTGATAGACTCCATCATGACCTTGGTTCGAAGGTTATACACCCTATAAGCTCTACTGTTAGTTGAGTAGCCTAGGAATATACCTTCTTAACTCTTAGGATCAAGCTTTCTTCTATGTTCTCTGTCTATCAGAATATAACACTTGCTTCCAAAGATATGGAAGTGTTTGACATTGAGCTTCTTCCCTTTCCATAGCTCACTGTGAGTTGAATTTGTTCCAGATATGATAGTGACCTTATTGTGAATATCACAAGTTGTACTCATGGCTTCAGCCAAAAAATGATAAGGGAGTTTCTAGGCATGAAGCATGACTCTGGCACATTCTTGTAGAGTTTTATTCTTGCTTTCCACAATACCATTCTATTGAGGACTAATGGGAGCAGAGAACTCTTGAGCAATACCCACAGATACACAGTATTCAGTGAATTTAAAGTTTTCAAATTCTTTTCCATGATCACTTTTGATCCTCAAAATGTCAAGACATTTTTCTTTTTGGACCCTTTTGCATAGTTCTTGAAAGGCTTCAAATGTTTTTGGCTTATCTTTTAAAAAATCAATCAATGTATACCTCGAAAAGTCATTAACATATACGAAGGTGTAATACCCTAATTTTAAGCTTTTTTAAAATAAATATTTTATTTGAAAATTATTTCTTATTTTCCTTATGAAATACCAAAAATAGTTTTTTAGATAATTTTTGTTTTACAATTTCTTCATTTTTCTTTATTTCTTTTAATTTGTCGCAATTTATCTTTTTAGGCGAAAAATAGTAAAAAATATTCAAAAATAATTTTTATCTTTGTATTTAAGTTTACATTTTATTTCTATATTTTTCTATATTTTTATTTATATTTTTCTTCCTCTTTTTCTATTTTATTTGCATTTTATCCTTTTATGACATTTTTTTAACCAATCATATGATGCCACCTCACCAATTCTCATTCATAAAATCATTTTCCTTTTTTAAATAATCAGAAATTCACCCCATTTCCATTTTTTACACTTTTTACCCATAAAAGTTCAGAAATCACAAAAATACCCCAATGTTATGAGGCCCTATAAATAGGACCTCATTTATTACAAACCCTAATGAGATTCACTGTTCACATATTTTGATCAGACTCCTTTCTCTCCTTTCTTCTCTCTCGCGCCTCCTTCCTCCTTTCCAACCCTAATCCCATTTCATCTCAAATTCATCCAAAATCAAAACACAAATATGAAAATTGATTGAACCAAGCATCCTAATCACGTTCATTTATTCATTTCATCCATCAATCGCGTTTAAATCGTCAAAAACGGCAACGAAAACATCAAATCCGAAACCAAGATCTGTCAAAAACAAAAAGGTAGATTCGGTGCGTTTGTGAACGATTTTGCGTGCGTTGTTGCTCGATTTGTAACTGGAACCATGTTTAAAACCTTTTCCATTAATTAATTTGACTGAATCATGATCCGAAAACGTATTTTGTTTTTTTCGACGTTTCTGTTTGTTTGTTCGTACGCGCTGATTTAAGTTTCGTTTGCAATTTTTGACCCTCGATCTGTAATCTATTCGAAAAACCGATCAAATTGGTATATTCACATGTTAATTTTGGTGAAAGTTTGATGTGGTTGTGCTTCACCGAGTCAACTCGCCATTTCCATGGCTTCCGAGTGACTCACCGAGTCACTGACGAAGAAAAAGGTTAAATCGGGTGTCTCCCCGTAATAGGATATGAAAGAGCAAGTTGATCAGACATTTTATCTCTTGTCAAGTATTTGTTTGCATTTAAGATTATGTAATGCACATGCATGTTTTGTAATCAATCCATCTGTATTCACTTCTTTTTATTATTTACCTGCAAATTTGGAGCGAGGATGATGAAAACGAATAACTGATTTTTGCTGATGTATGCTTTCAATCGTGAAAATAACCTAGCTGATGATGAAAGGCATTGTTTCACAAAAAAATTGTGATTGAATCGAGTCATTCTTGCATATGTTTTGTTGTTATCTGATTCTCCCAGTTTCTTGAGATATATCTTTTTTAAGAAAATAAGCAATTTTGGTTTGACACTTGACTTGACACTTTAAGAGTATATAGGTTGTTTTGCGCTTTAGGCTATTATGAAGGTTCAGAAATGATTCCGTAAAATCGGTACTGTCTTAACATCTTAGACTCTTAGAAGTATGTAAGATCAATTTGAGTACTGATTTTGACGAAGACCTGAACATAAGTTTTTAAATAACTCTTAGTAGTTTATCTTAGCAGTCGGCACCATCTTGTACACAAACTAAGTAGGAAATTGATGAACATAAGTGAATGATCCAGAAATGAAAATTTGCATACTTTGGTTAATTTCAAAAGTGGGAATGCACTTATTGAGTTAGATGACCCTCACTCGGTTGTTTAACCCAGCAGTTGTTGAAAAACCATAGTAAATATACCCATTTAGTAGTTGGTTCAGAGGAGTCTGGTTCTGAACTTGGTAGGGCGGGTTGCTGTCCGATCCCCCACAACTGCTTTTGGAAGAGAAATAGGGGTTTACCAAATTGATTTTACCAGCTCCCCTCGATTTATGATCATAATCACTAACAGATTTTTCTACCATGAGCGTGTACAAGATAACAGGCTTAATGTGATTGCACCTGAATGAAAAGGGTGAATAAAATTTAAGCAAAAGTTAGAGTCGCAATAAAATGTTTCAAATTTGTCTTCATATGATGAGAGTCTTTGACTGCAATGTGTGGTTTTGTGTCATTACAGTACCCTTGGTATTGATGTTTATTACTTGATTTTCATCTCTAGCCGGCAACCACGTATGATTAGAGTTGTCATGTCGTGTTTTCAAACAAGTGCTAAAAAAGAGTTACCATTTATGTGCTTAATGACAAGCAAAGGTTCAAGTATGGGGAATTTGATAACACAATTTATATCTTCTTTTGGCTTGATTTACATGAATCCTAATTGCATGCTATGACCTCAAAAGACCTAATTGAAGTTAGGTTCACTTTGAAAGCATTCGGCAAATGTATTGTTAAGCTGACTCCTCCAGTTTGTTGAGTAACTAATAATTATCTCTCTTTTCTACACATCATATGTGTTTCAAAAAACTTGCATGTGCAAAACACTTTTCAAAAGAAATGATTATGCTTGCAAATTAATACTTGACATTAAAGAAATCTGAGTCATGGTCTGATCAGGGGCAAAGCTGATTTGAGACGCTCCTAACTAGGGGCAAGCTATCTATGGATTATGCCAATCAGGGGCAAACAAGTTGAATACCCTGCTTATCAAGAGTGGATTGGTTCAAGAATTAGATACACTGCAAATATCAATGGGTCAGGGGCATATCCGTCATAGATTCCAGTGCTTGGGGCATACTGTGGCAAGATTATATCCTCCTGAAAAGTCATATGTGGGAATATATGGCAGAACTTTGTTTGTTAACATCATGGATGATGAAGAGTTTCCACTCTCTACATGAAGATGAAACTTTCAGACAAAAAGAATTGACTCAGTCTCCTTTCACCAAAGCAAGGCCTTGTAAACTCGAGATCGTGAAGAAAGATGGCATCGTTATGATCCAGTAGAATTCATTTATTTTCATTGCCATTATCTTAGTTTCAATTTGCAATCACCTCATTGAGGGATTAGCATCCGGTTGTAAAAACTTTCCGCATTTGTGCTATTCATTTTGTTAATAAGTAAAGCATTTAAGCATTGTGAAAAATAAAAGCATTTGAAAAAATTACAGACTGTTTTGATTTTTAAAACATCTGAAGGGAAACCAGTGGCATACAGTAAACTGTCCGAATTCATTATAGAAAATCATGACAATCTCTCGATTCCATCTCATGAAGAAAGTTGCTATCCTTTTTGGAAGCTTGACTGAATGTTCGTCCCGCAACGACAGTTGACATCTCAGGATTTCACCTCAATGGAGTTACTCAAATTCTCGGTGCCGGGAAATTCAAACTCTCCTCAAAACAAACCCGGAAATTCATGCATTCACGCATATAGGGTCATGCATAAAAAGAATCACACCAAATCTTGCATATAATCAGATATTTCATCTGCATTAGTTCTGCATTTAGGCATTAGAGGTGCACAATCATGCATTCATGAAGTACATGTTTAAAATATTTGTCTTAACAGGTTGCAGACTTTGATCTCTTGTTCAGTAACAAAGGTCTGCGGACCTACTCCAGCAAGACGGTTATTGCATCGTAACTTCTCAGCAATAAGGGTTGATGAATCTGTTCCCCAATGAATTGGTCAATAAAGTGCCATCCCCAAGCAGATCAGTCAGTGCATCATATTCTCAATAAGAAAGGTTGAGGGGTCGCTTCTTTCCCTAGTGAGGCAGTTGGCATTTGTTCATCCCCAGTAAGTCGGTTGGAACGCCGCATTTTCAGAAAAAATGGTTGATGAATCGTAATTTCTTGACAAGGAAGATTGGTGAATCTTGAGTCTCCCTAGTGAATTTATTTGGTTCTAATCACTGATATTCAGCAAGTTGGTCAACAGAGTTTCATCCTTATCGGACGGATCCTCACTCTACACCTACTAGAAAGGGTTGATGATCATTTCCCCAGTGAATAATTCCGTAATGGTTATATACAACAGATTGGTCTATATACAACTTTCTCGGTCAGAAGAGTTAAACAGATCCTTTCTACAGTGCTTCAGTTGAGATGGTTATCTCCAAAAAGATAGTTGAAATGTTGTATTCCAGTAAATTGTTTGTTAAACAGTTTCCTCAGCAAGTTGGTTTCAGAACCACATCCTTAATGAAGTTAACACATTGTGTTTCCAACAAGTTCTTCAGCAAAACAGTCGTCAAGCAGTCGTCTTGTGAATTTTGTCAAAGATAATGGCAGAATATTCGATCTACACTCATAGGGCGAGTAATGATCAGTTTTTGAGTAATACGCCCATAGGGGGGGCAACGACTCAGTCTTTTATGATCTATACACTCATAGGGCGAGTAATGATCAGTTTTTGAGTAATACGCCCATAGGGGGGGCAACGACTCAGTCTTTTATGATCTATACACTCATAAGGCGAGTAATGATCAGTTTTGGGAGATAACGCACCTTGAGGGGATGCGACTCAGCTTTTTTATGATCTATACACTCATAGGGCGAGTAATGATCAGTTTTAGAGATAACGCACCCTGAGGGGAGGCGACTCAGCTTTTATGGTCTATACACTCATAGGGCGAGTAATGATCAGTTCTTTCTCAGGTACTCAGTTACTAAGCATTCCAGGTATGTTTCCACCTTCATCTTCCATATGCATTCATTATCATTACATCACGTTCACACCACAAAATTAGGGCATTTGTATTTAATTATCTTTTACTTCGAACGCATAAAGGCGCAAGTCATTTACGCATTCGAGTATAAGACAATTAAATAGGGGCAGCTGTAATACCCTAATTTTAAGCTTTTTTAAAATAAATACTTTATTTGAAAATTATTTCTTATTTTCCTTAAGAAATACCAAAAATAGTTTTTTAGATAATTTTTGTTTTACAATTTCTTCATTTTTCTTTATTTCTTTTAATTTGTCGCAATTTATCTTTTTAGGCGAAAAATAGTAAAAAATATTCAAAAATAATTTTTATCTTTGTATTTAAGTTTACATTTTATTTCTATATTTTTCTATATTTTTATTTATATTTTTCTTCCTCTTTTTCTATTTTATTTGCATTTTATCCTTTTATGACATTTTTTTAACCAATCATATGATGTCACCTCACCAATTCTCATTCATAAAATCATTTTCCTTTTTTAAATAATCAGAAATTCACCCCATTTCCATTTTTTACACTTTTTACCCACAAAAGTTCAGAAATCACAAAAATACCCCAATGTTATGAGGCCCTATAAATAGGACCTCATTTATTACAAACCCTAATGAGATTCACTGTTCACATATTTTGATCAGACTTCTTTCTCTCCTTTCTTCTCTCTCGCGCCTCCTTCCCCCTTTCCAACCCTAATCCCATTTCATCTCAAATTCATCCAAAATCAAAACACAAATATGAAAATTGATTGAACCAAGCATCCTAATCACGTTCATTTATTCATTTCATCCATCAATCGCGTTTAAATCGTCAAAAACGGCTCCGAAAACATCAAATCCGAAACCAAGATCTGTCAAAAACAAAAAGGTAGATTCGGTGCGTTTGTGAACGATTTTGCGTGCGTTGTTGCTCAATTGTAACTGGAACCATGTTTAAAACCTTTTCCATTAATTAATTTGACTGAATCACGATCCGAAAACGTATTTTGTTTTTTTCGACGTTTCTGTTTGTTTGTTCGTACGCGCTAATTTAAGTTTCGTTTGCAATTTTTGACCCTCGATCTGTAATCTATTCGAAAAACCGATCAAATTGGTATATTCACATGTTAATTTTGGTGAAAGTTTGATGTGGTTGTGCTTCACCGAGTCAACTCGCCATTTCCATGGCTTCCGAGTGACTCACCGAGTCAGCCAATCGTAGGCTGACACGGTTTTTTTTATTTTTTGTGATACTGGGTAGTGGGTCGGGTTATACCCGTTTAACCCAACCCGGTCCGGATCTGACCCGGTTCGGTTTGGGTAGTTGTAGCTTCTGGGCTGAATCCACTTTTGGCCCATTCTGATTTTTATTTTGATTTCTGTTTTTTTTACTACTAAATACACTCCCTCCTTCTGCTATTGGCACCCCCTGGTGGGTATTGCATTGGGCCTTAAGCCCATATTTTTTCTGTTTTGTTTTGCCTTTCACACACCCCTTAGTTGATTTCTGCGCCCCCCTGCTGGGCTTGGCAGATTTGGGCTTTAGGCCCAAATTTTTGTTTTTTTTTAATCCTTTTTGGGCTGCGCCCATGGGCTTTCCCAAAAGCCCATTTAGTTTTTTAGCGTTTTTCGCGTCTTTGTTTTATGCAGTAATTTTTTTTTATCGTTTAATTTCGTTTATGCGTTGAATAAAAAAAAATAAAATAGTACTTTATTTTGATGTTTATTTCGCGGTTAATTTATTATTGTGTATTATATTCTATTTTATGCTCATCACCGCATCTCATGCACTTCATATTCATACGCCTTCGTGAGTTCATCTGGTATTCTTCTATCCCTTTGCTCTGGCTTGGTTTTCTTTTAAACTTCTCTTCTTAAATAAAACAAAAAGGAATGATGAATCAATTAAAGTGAAAAGAGGGGAGTGTGACGTATGTCCGCTCTGCTCGGGTAGGACAGTCTGTGACGTATGTCCCGGATGGTGGACTACCCTCATTTTAATTGGTGATTCTTAGCTAGTTAATTAAAGTGAAAAGAGGAGAGTGTGACGTATGTCCGCTCTACTCGAATAAGACAATCTGTGACGTATGTCCCGGATGGTGGACTATTCTCATTTTAATTAATGAAGCTCAGTTTAGTTAATTAAAGCGAAAAGGAGAGAGTGTGACGTATGTCCGCTTGATTCGAATAGGACAATTTGTGACGTATGTCCCGGATGGTGGACTATTCTCCCTTTAATCAATTAACTTTAAATATTTGAATGAAAAGGAGGGAATGCGACGTATGTCCCGTTCGGCTCGAATTGAACAGTCTGTGACGTATGACCGGATGGTGTTCAATTCTCATTCAAATGCACAATCTCAAAAAAATCCTAAAAGATACTCAACTCACTTCAATTCTTTTTCCTGCCTCCGTGCAGTCAACTCTTTTCCACTGCTCTTGCGCAGTCAAATCTCTTTTCAACTGTTTTCCTAAACGGATAGTGCTTTATCCATTCCCCTGCTATAGACAAACGCTTAAGCCTCCGAAGCGAGCATACAAGCATACTGTTGTATTAGAGGAATGCGACCTAAGCATCGTTCACTAAAAACAACCAACACACAAATCTTTCTTTTCAGGAAGAACTACGTGAGCTTTGACTTCCTCATTGTACTTGGGGGATACGTAGGAGCGAGAGCCTCTCTCGTCAAGCCAAATAATAAAAAACTCTTTTTTCCCTTTTCTGTTCAATTTGCGGTATTGTATTTTCTTTTATACGGTTATCTCTGTTTATGCAAACCAAAATTCCTCAAATGGTTCCCGTTGAGTACAACGGATATGAGGGGGTGTTAACGTCTTCCCCTCATGTAACCAACTCCCGAACCCGATCTTTTCAAGGTTTTATCATTATTTTCCTTTCCCCTCACGGGATAAATAAAATATGGTGGCGGCTTCATTGTTTACATTTGTGCATTGCATTTCATCATTGCATATCTGTATATTTTTTTGCGCCGGGTACTACAGAAGGCATATTTCGTTCCTCCCAAGCTTTCAATTTGCATTGGTTCCATTAGATCCATGTGTAGAAGTTCAAGTATCCTATATGTCGTGGCAATATGTTGCAGCTTTTTGTGTGACATCTTGGTCTGCTTCCCTATTTGACATTCACCAAAAATTTTACCTTCTTCAATGCTGAGATTTGGCAGTCCTCTGACTGCTTCATCTGACATGATCATTTCCATGCCCTTAAGACGTAGATGACCTAGCTTTTGGTGACATAGCTTAAATTCATCTACTTAGGTGATCATAAAACTCAACACTTGGTCTTGAACTTGGAAAATCCACATATAACAATTGTCTCTGGATCCGGTTCCCTTCATAATAAGTGATTGATCTTTGTCAGTCACTCTACATTCACCTTTGTTGAAATAGACCTCATTCCTTGATCACATAACTAGCTTATGCTGATCAAGTTTGTAGTTAGGCCTTCCACCAATAAAACATCATTTAGGTAAGAAGAATCAGGGTATTGATCTTAGTCAAATAGCTTTCTTCTCCAGTCATATGTCTAGAACAACCGCTATCAAAATACCAGTCATCTCTTAATGTAACTTTGAGAGAGGTATGACCAATTAGGCCTACAACTTCAGTTTTGGGCTTCCACACCTTTGGGATTAGTGGGGTAGCATGATGATTCCTCTTTGCTCTATATCTTATGTCATATGTGTATCCATGTAGCTTGTAACAGAAGGGTCTGATGTGACCATAGTCCATATACACCACAATAATGACATCTCTAGCCAAGATTCTCAAGTTTGTTGCTTCTGCAAAAAGTCTTAGACATGTTGCTTGACATGTTGACAACAAGTTTGCTGGCTTTGACAAAGGTTGGCTTTAGAGATTTTACATGTTTGGATTCAACAAAATTTAAACCCTTTAAATCTTTAGTGGACTTGCTTGTTTCCAGAATTTGATCTAACACATTTGGTCCATTATTTAACATCCTAATAGATTTGGATATACCATCTATTTTTTATTTCACTGGTGTAATACTCTAATTTTACACCTTTTTAAATTTTTGTTTTATTTTAAAATTAAATTCTCTAATTCATAAAAAATGCAAGAAAAAGATTTAAACTAATTATTTTATTATTTTCTTAGTCTAAACTTTTTTAGTTTATTTACTTTATTGATTTTTTAGAGCACAAATGCATTTTAATCCTTTTATGACTAATTACATAATGCCACATCACTTTTTTGTGTTTTTCACAAATCATTTTCTCTTTAAAAATAATAATAATAACAATATCATTTATCTTTTTCCATTTTAGTTTTTACAGTTTTTACCCTTGATTTTCTGGTTATTACAGTTTTTCCCCCTCCGCCGCACACACACTTCTTCTCTCCCTTCTCTCAATTTTTTCTTCTTCGTCTTTCAAAACCCCATTCTTCCTTTTTCCCAATTCTCTCATTCTCTCAAACACACAAACTCTAATTCATTCACTGATTTTTTTTCACTTAGCCTCATTTCCCTCCGCCGTACACAAACCCTCCTTTCTCCCAATTCTTTCACAAATTCCCTCAAAACCCTAAATCAAAATAAACCCAAATACATCCCAAATCAACACCAAAACCGAAAATCACCATAAAATAGAAGCTTCAAAACACGATTCTCCGTCCGATTCTCCTTCAATCGCGTTCAAGATCACTGAAAACGGCACCGGATCTCAACTACCCGAAACTGAAAATCGTCAAAGATGAACGGATTTCGCTTCTATCCTCTTTGATCTGTACTCATATATAACCGCGGATTCATTTTTATTGTTAAATTCGTAAAAAAAAAAACTATTGATTATGACTGTGTTTTTCTCTCCGTTTCTGTTTCGATAGATTTGTGATTCGTTTGCTTGATTTTTGGCTTTTGATGATTGATCTGGAAATTTCGTGAGATTCCGTTTTGATAGGCGTTTCTAGAACGTGTTAGTGAGTCTGCGAAGCTTCTTGTTGCCATCGCGAGCATCACAGACCTGTTTTGGCTCATCGGAGAAGACGAGGGTGTACGATACACCCTCACTCTGATTAGATCGTTTTTGAACCGTTGGATCTCGCGATCTGATCTGATTAAGAGAAGATCAGATGAGGTGTAAGGTGGAATGTTGAACGATGGAACTACCAGATCTCTGAATCTGAATCGGATCCCCAACTGGGTGGGACCAATTTGATCCGTTAACTGTTGGACTAGGCCTACACCTCCTTCTAATTTCTTGCGTCCCTCCTTTTTTGTTTTCTGCACCTCCTTTCTGTAAATGAAATTGGGCTTAGGCCAATGTCTTTACTGCACATACCTCCCAGTGTGCTAAACACCCCCCCTGTACTGTGAAGTAAAACTTGGCTTACGCCCAAGTGCGAATATCTGATTTGCACCCATTGTGTTGCTTCTTGCACCCCTTGCTGAAACTTTTAGATTTGGGCCTTAGGCCCATTTGCAATTCTGTTTGTTTTGTGACTTTTGCTGCCTATACCCCCTTAATCTGTTATTACAACCCCTGCTGAGATATATTTAATTATGACTTTAATTAATAAAAAAAGGCTATTTCATCTAATATTCAAAAACTCGTATTCGGGATAAAAAATGAATCGGACTCTGACGTATATCTCGTGTCCTTGAGTTATTTTTTATCTCGAATGTTTTAAACGGGCTAATTAATGTAGAATAAATGAGGGCCTAATGTACAACTTGTCTCAGTTTATTTTATTTTAATTAATATCGTTTAAATGACATTTTCTCTGGGATGTTGATTAATCTTTAAAAAAGAGTTTTATGACTAAATACTTTAAATATACTAATTTTTTCTTCCATATTCGACTTATAACGTCACAATTAAATAATATCTCAGTTGTTTGTCAGATTGAACTTTTGAAATGGGACCTTGTCTTACGACTCGCGTCTTGAATTTATTTTTATTTCATTCAAAATATAACTTGATGTTTGAACGTAAAATAAGCAAGAGTCTGACGTACGACTCGTCTCAAGCTTATTTTACGCTTGCTTGCTAAATGTTCGATACTTCGTCTCTCAGCTTGTCAGCTTTATTTAGTGCCTGAATATTTGATTACTCGTTTATTTATGTATGCTTACATACTTATTTCGAGTATTATTTAAATTGCCATATTATTACACAGTCATTACCATTCATCATTGCATTTCTGTATATTTTTTGCGCCGAGTACAACAAGTAGGATGTTTTCTTCAGATAAAACAGAGATTGTGTTAGTTAGCTTCTCTTTTTCAGCTTTCAAGTTACATATGGTTACCTTTTGTTCTTCAATTACTGGAAGAGCTTCATAATATTTAGTATATAGAAGTTTATAGGTCTCTCCCAATTCTTCATCAGTCATGTCTTCACCATCTGAATCATCATCAAATTTCCCTTAGAAAGTAATGACTCTGTTTGCAGTTTCATCATCACTGCTATTATTAGAATCTTCTTCTGATCATGAGGCACTCATGCTTTTCTTTTTCCTGTTCAAAAAGGTAGGACATTCTGCTTTGGTGTGACCATATCCTTCACATTCATGGCACCTTAATTTTTTGCTTGGCTTGTCATCATCTGAGGACTTTCTCTGAGAATTGCTTCTTTGGAACTTATCAGACAACTTGTCAAGCAACTTGTCTCTGACATTTTGCCTAGATCTTCTGTCAAACTTCTTGAAAGCTTTGTTGAACTCATTACTAATTAATTTAACATCTAAGATATTGTCTCTAGTCAATTTCGTAGGTTGATCGGTCTTTTCTTCATTGTTTGATATAAAAGCAATACTTTTGTTCTTTTTCTCAGATTTATCATTCAAAACCATCTCAAAGGTTTGCAAAGAGCCAGTAGTTCATCTAAGCTGATTGTACTTATGTCTTGAGCTTCTTCAGTAGAAGTTCTTCATGTCAAACCTCTTAGGTAGAGATCTGAGTATTCTTCATGTCAAATCTTTGTCAACTTCCATGTCTACAATCCATAAATAATTAGCACCATTCAACAATGGTGATTTGTTGCAAGATCCTCCATCTTTGTCAACTTCCATGTGGAATAAAATTATGTTCCCTGGAGCTCACCCTAAACAGGCAGGGTGCCTGCTTTGATGCCAATTGTAATTCTAGATCCCTTCTGGGAAAGTTGTTAAGCAAGATGCTTCGACAACTTGCTCAGCTTTATGGCACGACAGTATAGCAATAATAAAGTGCAGAAAGTAAATAAAGAACACAAGTAATTGTTTACCCAGTTTAGTGTCAAAACACCTAATTTGGGGGATACCAATCCAGGAGAATTACCTTCACTATGTCGTAGTTCCTAATCTCTAGGTCTTATTTGAATAGCCCCTATCCAAAGCCTCTCACTAAACTACCCGAATGAAATTATTTAGGACTCCCCCTAAATATGTGATGTGACTCTCCCTCAACCAATTACCCTAATTGGAGGAATGAGATTGAATTTGTTATTCTAGTACAAAGAATTGCACGATGACCACAACAACAAGAACAAAGAACAAATAAAAAGGACTCAATAAACACTTAGAACTATAACTATAATCTCCAGTCGTACTTTGCTTCAATGTTTGATCCTCTATTTATAGCTTCTAAACTGAGATATAACCAAGCTAAATAATAGGAAAGTTTGTTGAAGTTTGTTGAGAATAAATCTTTTATCTTCAAAAGATAAAATATTTGTTTTTGTAACTTCTTCAAACTACTCCAAAAATCTTGTGGCACGCAAACAAATAATCTTCTGATTTGTTATTTGTTTGGTTGAGCTAATAATCTTGTAACAAAAATACCTTCAAAATATATTTGTTTGAAATATTTGTTTTCAATCTTTTCAAACAAATTCTTCAACAAAATAAATCTTCAACAAATATATTCAAACAAATTTCATCTAAATATATTTCTTCTTCTAGCAGTAACCAACTACTGCCAATCTTAAACAAGTAACAAACTTATCTTTTTTGTTTGAAATATTTGTTTTCAATCTTTTCAAACAAAATTGCACCAAACAAAAGAACTTAAGAGATATACTAAAACTGAGCACGCATGAATATCTATTTCTTCATCTCTAAGTTAATAACTAACAATTCCTTAAGGCATGTGATTGAAAATCGCACATAATTTCAACTGGTGTGCTCTGTAGAGGCAACATGTCACTACATCTTGCCTAACATGTTGTTTGATCAAAATGCATGACAACAAAGAAACAACAATCTCCTCCTTTGTCAAATTTTGTCAAACAACATTTATAACTTGCTGCAATGATAAGTCTTCAGAATAAAGCCAGATTAGGCTATAACATAATCTTCACAAGAACACTTAACCAAATAGACCAAAGTGAGTACTTGGTTAAACTGATGCATTAAGCATTCAAAAACCTAAGAGTGGGCTGCAGCGGATATATGTCTTAGGTCCAAATAAAGTACCTAAGAACTTTCTTCATAATGGTGTCTATAGAGCTTGATATAATGATGGGTATTTTTTATAGATATATTATATGTTATACTAATTAAAAGACAATATGTAAATGGAAGAAAATATATAAGTTGCAAATGGAAGAAAAAATATCAAAGTTATATGCACAAGTCACATAAAAAGTGATCTGAAAGCAATTTAAACCTAATTTGTACTATCATAAAATACGCATATTAATTATAAAAACTTAATGATTGTGGAAACTAATTTCAATTAGGTTGAATGCTTGCTTCACTGATAACAACAATCTTAGTGATAAAATATTAATTAAAATTAATACTTGTAACAGGGTAACACAACACCATGATAACAATGTAAGCCACATTGCGCATTGTTGTTTTTTTATTTATTAGAAAAATACCCGTGCATTCTCACGGGTCATTTATTTAATTATTAATAGATAAATAAAGTTGATATAATAAATTTTTTAAAAGATTATGAATATTTTTATATGTAAAATCTATTAAAATATTTGCACCACAACCCGTTTTAGTTTTTATAATATTTTATTCATTGAATATGTTAATTATAATAGTTAAATAAAATTGATATAATTAAATTTTGAAAATTTTAAGAATATTTTGAAAATACTAATTTAATATTTTTATAAAATATTTGTACTGCACCCTTTTGTTGATTTTATATGTTTATATATGCAGATATAATTTGTTATGTCTCATATATAATTTCTCAATAACAAATATTTATATCTTGTTGGTTTTATATATGAGTGACAAATACTAGTCCAATTTTTTTGTATTTATCAATATCATATGATTGTTCAGTGTTTTTAGTTTAATTTAACATTTTTACAAATTTAAAGTTTTTTGTTGAAATTTTTAAGTGTGTTATTTAAATATATTTACGTTAATTTTATTTGACATTAAATGCTATTATAACATTGTCGCGTATTTTATTTAAGTGCGTCCCTTTTTTTTTATTTAATGATTTTACAAATTTTAAATGTTTCTAAATAAAAAATTTAAGTGTATTAGTTAAATATATTTATTAAATTATAACATGGAGAAAAATTATTATGTGATATTTTAAAATATCAATATTAGTACAATATTTCTATTAAAGATTAATTTATTTTATAGGTAGTAAGTTGTTTAAATATTGTCTCGTGCCCGTTGTAAATTTTATATGCTTGTATATATCTATGTGTACAACATTGATTACATTTTTATTTTTAATGTCAACCAATGCCCAACTTTATATTTTAAATCAAACTCTCCGAGTCTGCCTAATCATGCACGACAACAATAAATAGGGCATTTATCTCTGAGTCCAGATGTAATACCCCGATATTTTACAGACGATTATTTTAATAGTTTCTCGATTATTTATCATCTATTTAATCACTGCTTTTATGTGTAAGAAATTAAAATTGTAGTAGATTTAATTTTATTTAATTAACTAGAGATTTAATTTTGAATATTTTATTTAGTTAATTTAATGTGACTATAATATAGGATAATTTTTAACGTGATGTCTTTATGGCTTTGGCTTAGTTAGTACACAGTTATTGACTTCCAAATTCATTATTTTTATTTATTAGTAAAGTAAAATGAGTTTAGATTATTAACTAGAAGTGATAGTTACCCAAGGGGTGTGGTTGAGCGGTTGGGTGTCATCTTCCCTTAACCAAGTGTTGAGGGTTCGATTCTCACCTTGGGTATGGAGTAGCTTTAAATCCTCGGGCCAGCTATCCCACCCATCGAGGTGCCTCCAATCTAACGAGGGAATAGTCACTGCGTTCGGCGGTGGATACCCCGATCTAGACCAAAAAAAAGAAGTGATAGTTATTTGGTGGTATCAAACGGAAAGGAGAAAAAGGAGGAGAAGGAAAACGTGTGTGCATTCCCTAGCTACAAAGAGGAAACCAACAACTTAATTCTCTTTTCACAATAGTCCATATGATCAAAACATAGTTAAGCATTGGCAAGTGGTTCCTTCTTTTATTTTCTCTCAAGTTGTACCAATTTACATTCTCACGTCAAAAATATACTTCAACATAACTCCACTATCTCAAATATTTTTAGTCTCTAAACATAGAAGCTAAACACTCTTTCCTCTCATACATATCCTCCTCACTATCATTAATCCAATCGTTCTTAATTCAATCTCCCCATTAAATCTTTCGTGTGGCTCTTAATTAAAGAAACATTAAACACTTGATCATGCAGTAGATGGTTATAGGATATCTAAAATCAGGGTCATCGAAAAGAAAGCGGTTAAGGTAAGGGTTTTTTCCCCATACACTCATGTTCTTAAGGTTTATGTTATAGATTAGTAACGAAATTGTTTAACTAATAGAAGTGAATGATAATAGAAGGAATGACAAAAGACTATTTTATACACTTTATATGTTATTATAATATATTATGAATTATGTGTGTGGCTGAATAAAAATTTGATTTTGTGGTTTTATTGTGTGTGGCTGATTTTGGATTTGAGTATTATTTTGTTGGTGTGGATTAAATGATGAATTTTATTGAGTTTGAAAGAAAGTTTTAAACTTTCAATTGGTGAAATCAAAATGTGATGATTTTAAAAGGTGTTAATGATGTCTCTTAGTTTGGTGGAATTAACTGAGAGAGGTGCATCTATTCATTCATTCATTCATACATTGTTGATCCTCTCTTCGGAGTGGTGTTTTGGTGATCCACTTTTCAGAGTGGTGTATTGTTGATCCATTCTTCGGAGTGGTGTATTGAGGATCCGCTCGATGGGATGGTGTATTGAGGATCCACTTGACGAGGTGGTGTATTGATGATCCACTCGACGGAGTGATGTTTTAGTGATATCCGGATCATGTAGCTTGCATTAGTTGTCATGTGGTTAACAACTAGGACTTGGTGTTATTTATTAGTTGCTTGCATCGATTTTGTTTGATTTCATCTTTATGGCCGAGCATTTTATTATTCTTTTGTGACATTAAATATGGTTGTAGGTACCAAAGGAATGTGGAGTTGATGTGTTGCTTGTGCTTTGCGCGATGATAAATTAAAAGGGGTTTTACTAGTCTATATAGTTGAAAATTTAAATGAATCCTCTTAACAGTTTTATAGTTAATCAATTTGTAAGTCTAACACGTTTTATAGTTAAACAATTTTGTAGTATTTTCGATTTAATAAGCTTTCTTTAATTTTTTATAATAATTAAATGTCTTATAATTTTGAAAAAATATTGATAGTGACTTGTTTTGAAATGAATTGTAAAGAAAAGAAAGAACAAAAAAATCGTAGTGTTTTCCTAAGAAAGAGAATTCTTAAGAAAATTTTAGTAATTAATGTCCCGAAAATTCGGGATGTTACACCAGAAATAGTAGTTCAACTGACAGAAAATGTTAAAATTTTTAGGCTAGACGTCCATCACCGGAGTTCGATCCTTGGTCACTGTAACGATCCCATTTAGTATATATATATATATATATATATATATATATATATATATATATATATATATATATATATATAGTCTCAATTATTATGAGATAAGTACTATAATTTTCTTACAAGTGTGAACCAATTTTAATGGAAAAGCAATACTATCATAACTTGAAGATGTGGGTCCCACTGTTGTAACACCCCGTTTCCCAAAACGAATAAATAAATAAATCGCAACTGAATAATAAATCAGAGTAACATCAAAAATGGAGTATTACGCTACTATTTCATTCAAGTAATAAATAAGAAAATTTCTATATATTTAAATCAATCTTGTCAACAATATTCACTGAAATCGCAACGAAAATATAACAATATTTATTCAACAATTGTTCTATCAAAGTTTGGCACTAAGGTCTCAACGTGATTCATAGTAGTAATTAAAATCAACATAATTGTTTTTCAACATAAAATCATAAAACTAATACGTAACAAGGAAAATCCAATAATCAGAGCACCTAGACACGTGAGGAGTCCACTCACATCAACAGCAAGTCCTGGAAATCTGCATTTGCCCACAAGGCGGCAATTCCAACAGAAGGGGTGAGATCACAATTCAGTAATTAAAAGCATAATAAATCATGCGACAAATAAATCAACTTAACAACATAATCATCATCTAATCAATAATTCATAATTCATTATTCAAGAAAATCATAAAAATTAGCTTTAAGCTTCATCATCTTATCCTTCATTAAATCCTTCTTCTCATCTCATGACATGACTCGACTCGACTCAACAAATGCAACGACATGACTCGACTCGACTATGCAAGGCGCTTATGCATGTGGTACCAAACGGAGCATCAAGCCCCCAACTTCCAATGCCTTAATTCGGCTACAGGGCATCAAGCCCCAATCTTAAAAACGGAGCATCAAGCCCCCATCTTAGAATACAGAGTATCAAGCCCCCAACATCCAATATGCGACACGACGACTAACAACAACTTTACATGAACATCTCAATGTCAAAACTAGGCCAACGTGGTTTACAACATAGACAACAATGTCTTACGACTCGATAACATTGACGTTGACAAGGACTTCTCTCCACAATATTCTTAATTCGTCACATAACTTCAAAAATTCATATAAAATTATTCACAAGGTATTGTTGTGTCAAACCAACGCCATTGGAAATACAGTTCAACTATCTACAACTTTTGCGTTTACAACTAAGGCCAATTCTGTACCGATCAATACCAGTTTTTATTTCAAATTCGAGTACAAAAACTGAAATTTCACTGTGACCTACGTGTAGTAATTTTACCATAACTTAAGTTCTACTGATGATTTTTAAGTCAAACCAAAGACATTAAAAATCTAACACAATTATCTACAACTTTCATGTTTACACCAAAACCCAGTTCAAATCGGAAAACGTGTGAAAATGCGCAAGAACATGAAACAGAGATGCTGTCATTGTACAGTTCTCGGGAAGGGTGACATTTCTACCCAAAAGCTTTGTTTTAACTCCGATTTTCACCAAACTTGGCCCTATAATTCACTCTTACATAACCTAACTTAATACGACATAAAACACAACAATCCAACTCTAGTTCATGCTCAATTCATTAGCTCTATTCGTCAACAATTATTCTTTTTACCAACAACCCTATTCTTTCTAAACTTTATCATTCTCAACAATTCCGACACCAATCATTACAAAATAATCAAGCAGCGCATTTCATACATTAAAATTAACAGTAACAACACACAATTCATCAGTTTTCTTGGGAATTCACAAATTAAACCCTAAACTCAATTCTACCCATCAGTTTTCTCATGAACCACTAATTAAACATGAAGAATTAAGCCCTTAATTAGAGAAGTGAAACCCCACTCTTACCTGGTTTGATTGAATTACAAAGGTCCTAGCTCCTCTTGCCTCTTCTCTCTTGCTCTTGGTTTTTTCCCCTTTTTCTCAAACTTCTCTGTTTTCACTTAAAAAGATTTTTCTTTTATCTGACTATCCGTTTCTTAACCTCCTTCATTCTAATTAATTTTAATTAATTCCCACTAATTCCTCTTAATTACACCTCCGCCCCCTTAATTATAAAACATTCTAATTCCTATCTTATTCTTACTAACTATTAATAAAACCATTTAATTAAATAAACAAATCACATAATCACATAAATCAATTAAATAGGACTCTAAACTCTACCAAATATAAAATAAGGGGGCGTTACAACTCTCCCCAACTTATAGAATTTTCGTTCTCGAAAAAATGTACCTCATGCGAACAACTCAGGATACGACTCCCGCATCTTGCTTTCCAACTCCCACGTTAAGCTTTCACCAGTCGTTTCACTCCAAACCACCTTCACAAGAGGTATCTCCTTGCCTCTCAGTTTCTTCACCTCACGCGCTTCAATCCTTATTGGCATAGTCTCAATCGTAAGGTTGTCCCTAACCTCCACGTCATCTTTCGGAACCACGTGAGAAGGATTTGCAACATACTTCCGAAGTTGAGACACATGAAACACGTCATGCAAATTCGAAAGATGTGGTGGCAAACTCACCCTATAAGCAATTGTTCCCATTCTCTCCGATATCTGATACGGACCAGCAAACCTCGGAGTGAGCTTCTTCGACTTCAACGCTCGTCCTACACCCATCACCGGAGTGACTCTCAAAAACACATGATCACCTTCTTGGAACTCAAGATCTTTCATGCGCTTATCATGATAACTCTTTTGTCGACTCTGCGACGCTTTCATCTTCTCTCTGATAAGCTTAACCTTTTCCGTAGTCTGACGAACAATCTCAGGTCCAAGCACCACACTCTCACCGGACTCAAACCAACATAAAGGAGTCCTACATTTCCGACCATACAGTGCCTCAAATGGTGCCATTCCAATACTATAATGGTAATTGTTATTATAAGTAAACTCAATCAATGGCAGATGACTATCCCAAGCTCCACCATGTTCAAGTACACAAACTCTCAGCAAATCCTCCAACGACAGAATCATCCTCTCTTACTGACCATCTATTTGCGGATGGTAAGCTGAACTCAACTGCAACTTAGAACCCAATGCCTCCTGCAAACTCTTCCAAAATTTAGAAGTGAACCTTGGATCTTTATCCGAAACGATACTAAAAGGGACACCATGAAGTTTCACTATCACTCGAATATAAATCTCTGCGAACTTCTCCACAGGAAAACTGATGTTAATCGGAATAAAGTGTGCAGACTTAATCAATCTATCCACAATCACCCAAATTGAATCAAAACCACTCGGGGTACTCGACAAACTCGTCACGAAATCCATAGAAATATTGTCCCACTTCCACTCTGGCACATCTAATGGCGTCAACAACCCAGCTGGCTTCTGATGCTCGATCTTCGATTTCTGACAAATCATACAAGAATACACAAATTGTGCCACATCACGCTTCAACCCAGACCACCAAAACAACTTTTTCAAATCATGATACGTCTTGGTAGCACCCGGATGAATACTCAAATTACTACGATGAATTTCTTCTAAAATTAATCTCTTCATCTCTGCATCATCAGGAATGCAAATTCTATCTCTGAACCGTAACACTCCATGATCATCCACTCTGAAATCACTACCTTCAGTCTGAGTAATACCATTCATCAAATCCACTAATTTTACATCTTCTTTCGGGGCTTCCCTAATACTATTCAGAAATTCATTTTTAATCTTCAGCATATCCAAAACTACACTCTGCGGAGTAACTTCACAAAGAAGGCTCAAATCTCTAAACTGTTCAAGCAAATCAAATTCTATCACCATCATAGCGGACATATGTAAGGTCTTTCTACTCAAAGCATCAGCAACAACATTCGCCTTACTTGGATGGTAATTCAATCCAATATCATAGTCTTTCAGTAACTCAAGCCATCTCCTCTGCCTCATATTCAACTCTTTCTGATCAAACAAGTACTTCAGACTCTTGTGATCACTGAATACTTCAAAACGAGAACCATACAGATAGTGCCTCCAGATTTTCAACACAAAAACCACTGCAGCCAACTCAAGATCATGAGTAGGATAGTTTCTCTCATGAATTCTCAACTGTCGTGATACATAAGCCACCACTTTGCCATTCTGCATAAGCACACCACATAAGCCCAATTTGAACGCATCACAGTATACCATAAAAGGTTCATCGGCCTTAGGTAAAACCAAGACCGGAGCGGTCGTCAAACGTTGCTTCAATTCGTTGAAACTTCTTTCACAATGAACATCCCATACAAATGCTCTACCTTTACAAGTCAACTGCGTTAGAGGAATTGCTAACTTGGAGAAACCTTCAATAAACCTTCTATAA
This sequence comes from Trifolium dubium, assembly GCA_951804385.1. Classification (NCBI taxonomy): domain Eukaryota; kingdom Viridiplantae; phylum Streptophyta; class Magnoliopsida; order Fabales; family Fabaceae; genus Trifolium; species Trifolium dubium. The sequence goes on along the minus strand of OX638062.1, from coordinate 46,422,108 downwards.
TATCCTGCTAAACCCAGAAAACTTCTAACTTCTGTAACCGACTTCGGAGTCTCCCAATGTGATACAGCATCAACTTTGGAAGGATCCACTACAATACCATTACCTGAAATAATATGCCCAAGAAAACTCACCTCATACAACCAGAATTCACACTTCGACAGTTTAGCATAAAGTTTATTCTCTTTCAACACTTGCAAAACAACTCTCAAATGTTCAACATGCCCTTCTTCGGACTTAGAATAAATCAAGATGTCATCTATAAACACAAAAATAAAAAGATCCAAGTAAGCATGAAAAATTCGGTTCATATACTTTATAAACACACCTGGCGCATTAGTGACTCCGAAAGGCAACACATTATATTCATAATGTCCATATCGTAACCTAAACGACGTCTTTTGAATATCCTCAACCTTCACTTTGATCTGATGGTAACCTGACCTCAAATCAATCTTGCTGAACACACGTGAACCGACTAGTTGATCCATCAAATCATCAATCCTCGGCAATGGATACTTGTTCTTTCTCGTTACCTTGTTCAGTTGCCGATAATCAATACACAGTATCATGCTACCATCTTTCTTCTTTACCAACAACATCGGCGCTCCCCACGGCGATACACTTGGTCTCACAGACTTCTTATCGAGTAAATCCTCTAACTGCTTCTTCAGTTCCGCCAACTCAGATGCTGACATACGATAAGGAGCCATGGACACAGGCTTCGTTCCCGGAACGAGATCAATAGAGAATTCGATCTCTCTTTCTAGTGGCACATCAAGGATCTCATCAGGAAAAACTTCAGGGAATTCACATACTACGGGTAGTTTATCGATAACCGCCTGATTCTCAATCGACAGGGATGCCATCAAAGTAAACAACTGATTCCCTTCAAGCGCTTACCTCTTCAACTTCTTGGTAGTCACCAACTCCACCTCCCCTTCCTCTTCAGTAGAAGAAAAACGTACCGTCTTGCTAAAACAGTTAATATGAACATAGTTGTACTACAACCAGTTTATACCCAAGATCACATCCATCCCACTCAACGGCAAGCAGACTAAGTCCACATCAAAATCCTTACCAAACATAGACAACGGACACCGCGAACACACAAGAGAAGTAGTCACTGAACCCTTAGCTGGAGTTTCAATAACCATTTCTCCATTCATGCTTGACAACTTAAGACCCAACCTTGACGCACAATCAATAGCAACAAAGCAGTGTGTAGCACCAGTATCAATAATAGTGATTAAAGGAATATGATTAATAAAACAAGTACCTCTGATCAAACGGCCCTCGCTCGCTGTTTGCGTACCAGCCAATGCAAACACCTTTCCCCCAGATTGCGCCCTCTTAGGCTTTGTACACTGAGACCCAATATGTCCCTCCTCTTTGCAGTTGAAACAAACAACATCAGAATGCTTGCACTCCATCTGCGTATGACCCTTTCTACCACATCTGAAACATCTTTTTGCATCAACACCACAAACATTACTCTTGTGGCCTTTCTCACCACAATTGAAACAGACAATATCATTAGGCATAACTTTACTAACAGATTTCCTCTCATCATTCACTCTCAACTTCCCTTTATCAGCTAGAGTACTATAAGGTTTCCCACGACTCGGCTGACTCCTGCTCTTCCGCTCATTCATAATCTTATAATGAGCCTTAGTATCAAGCCTCATAAATTCTACAGCTACTCACCAAATCAGAAAATTGGCGTATCTTCTGGTACCCAATGGCCCGCTTAATCTCAGGACGCAGACCATTCTCGAACTTGATACACTTTGAAAACTCTGCGGTATCAGCTGAATAGTGAGGATAAAACTTGGCAAGTTCCACGAACTTCGCAGCATACTCAGTCACCGACATATCTCCCTGTTTCAGCTCCAGGAACTCTATCTCCTTCTTCCCTCGGACATCCTCCGGAAAATACTTGTTCAAGAACTCCCTCTTGAACAGCCCATGTAATAACCTCCTCGCCAACCTCCAGAATCGGGCGAATACCCACCCACCAGTCGTCGGCCCCATCAGCAAGCATATGCGTACCAAAACGCACCATCTGCGCTTCACTACATTCCATCACCCGGAAGATCCTCTCGATTTCCTTCAACCAACTCTGAGCTCCATCGGGATCATACCTGCTCTTGAAAGTAGGCGGATGACTCCTCAAGAACGTTTCCAGCATCCTCACACCGTCATTCACACCCGCACCAACAACTTAAGGTTGACCCACAGCTTGGGCAACAGCATGAAGTGCAGCAGAAATCGCAGCATCGTTACGTCTACCTCTACCGACCATCTTAGCAAAATTCTACAACAAGAAACAACAGATAAGCAACAAAAATGACACAAATTAGTCGTCACGCGACACGACAAACTCTTCTAATTGGCCGCCGGACAGACCGACCTGCTCTGATACCAATTGTAACACCCTGTTTCCCAAAACGAATAAATAAATAAATCGCAACTGAATAATAAATCAGAGTAACATCAAAAACGGAGTATTACGCTACTATTTCATTCAAGTAATAAATAAGAAAATTTCTATTTATTTAAATCAATCTTCTCAACAATATTCACTGAAATCGCAGCGAAAATATAACAATATTTATTCAACAATTGTTCTATCAAAGTTTGGCACTAAGGTCTCAACGTGATTCATAGTAGTAATTAAAATCAACATAATTGTTTTTCAACATAAAATCATAAAACTAATACGTCACAAGGAAAATCCAATAATCAAAGCCCGCCCTGTTACGTATCAGAGCACCTAGACACGTGAGGAGTCCACTCACATCAACAGCTAGTCCTGGAAATCTGCACTTGCCCACAAGGCGGCAATTCCAACAGAAGGGGTGAGATCACAATTCAATAATTAAAAGCATAATAAATCATGCGACAAATAAATCAACTTAACAACATAATCATCATCTCATCAATAATTCATAATTCATTATTCAAGAAAATCATAAAAATTTGCTTTAAGCTTCATCATCTTATCCTTCATTAAATCCTTCTTCTCATCTCATGACACGACTCGACTCACCTCAACAAATGCAACGACACGACTCGACTCGACTATGCAAGGCGCTTATGCATGTGGTACCAAACGGAGCATCAAGCCCCCAACATCCAATGCCTTAATTCGGCTACAGGGCATCAAGCCCCCATCTTAAAAACGGAGCATCAAGCCCCCATCTTAGAATACGGAGCATCAAGCCCCCAACATCCAATATGCGACACGACGACTAACAACAACTTTACATGAACATCTCAATGCCAAAACTAGGCCAACGTGGTTTACAACATAGACAACAATGTCTTACGACTCGATAACCTTGACGTTGACAAGGACTTCTCTCCACAATATTCTTAATTCGTCACATAACTTCAAAAATTCATATAAAATTATTCACAAGGTATTGTTGTGTCAAACCAACGCCATTGGAAATACAGTTCAACTATCTACAACTTTTGCGTTTACAACTAAGGCCCATTCTGTACCGATCAATACCAGTTTTTATTTCAAATTCGGGTACAGAAACTGAAATTTCACTGTGACCTACGTGTAGTAATTTTACCATAACTTAAGTTCTACTGATGATTTTTAAGTCAAACCAAAGCCATTAAAAATCTAACACAATTATCTACAACTTCATTTTTACAACAAAACCCAGTTCAAATCGGAAAACGTGTGAAAATGCGCAAGAACATGAAACAGAGATGCTGTCATTGTACAGCTCTAGGGAAGGGTGACATTTTCTACCCAAAATCTTTGTTTTAACTCCGATTTTCACCAAACTTGGCCCTATAATTCACTCTTACATAACCTAACTTAATACGACATAAAACACAACAATCCAACTCCAGTTCATGCTCAATTCATTAGCTCTATTCGTCAACAATTATTCTTCTTACCAACAACCCTATTCTTTCTAAACTCTATCATTCTCAACAATTCCGACACCAATCATTACAAAATAATCAATCAGCATTTCATACATTAAAATTAACAGTAACAACACACAATTCATCAGTTTTCTTGGGAATTCACAAATTAAACCCTAAACTCAATTCTACCCATTTTCTCATGAACCACTAATTAAACATGAAGAATTAAGCCCTTAATTTGAAAGTGAAACCCCACCCTTACCTGGTTTGATTGAATTACAAAGGTCCTAGCTCCTCTTGCCTCTTCTCTCTTGCTTTTGGTTTTTCCCCTTTTCCTCAAACTTCTCTGTTTTCACTTAAAAAGATTTTTCTTTTCTCTGACTATCCTTTTCTTAACCTCCTTCATTCTAATTAATTTTAATTAATTTCCACTAATTCCTTTGTTTCCTCTTAATTACACCTCCGCCCCCTTAATTCTACAATATTCTAATTCCTATCTTATTCTTACTAACTATTATTAAAACCATTTAATTAAATAAACAAATCACATAATCACATAAATCTATTAAATAGGACTCTAAACTCTACCAAAAATAAAATAAACAGGCGTTACAACTGCCATATAAGATAACTTTCACTACCAACCATTCATTTTCCACACTTCACCAAAATCACACTACCTCATTTCTCTCTTTCTCTGTTCGTGCATACTCCTTCCATTTTCCATTTTTCCACCAATCATTCAATATCCTGAAATCCTTGTTCATGTGACATGAAATTTGAGAAATCAATTCCCTAAGGTAAGAGCTCTAGATCGTGTTCAGTTTTCCCTCTCTCAAGAGTTCATTTTCTGATTTTATTTTAGCTTTTGCAAGTATAGCATTCAAGTTTTAAGTTAAGGTACTTGTTGTGTAGAACAAGAAATTGAAGATTAAAGCTTCAAGGAGATTTTAACTAGTTGGAAAGCTTTGGGTTTTGCTCACAATAATTCAGGTGGGTTCTTTAGGGCCTCTAAATTAGTTAGTACCTAGTTTTCCCCAAATTTGCTAATTGTATGATAACATTAAGGATTTAGGTAATATTTATGTTGAGTGAGTTTAAATCCCAAAACTCATCTCCACTTGATTCTATGATAAATTTATATATTTGCACAATCTGAAAAACCACAATTGTAGTTGATAGAAAAGAGAACTTTTGACGATTTTTGTAGAAAATTGTGTTCTGGTTTGGTCGCTGAGCGACACGGGGCTTCGCTAAACGAGTATTAATGGCATGAAAATCTGGGTTTACTCACTGAACAAGGACCAGCTCGCCTATCGGACGAGTTGGGCTGAAAACCATCAATATTCGCCTAGCGAGCATGAACGTCGCAAAGCGGGCGTGTCGGTACATGAAATTTTAGTGAATGTTTTAAGAAGGAAATCACTCATTTTATGTTAAAGTTTCTTCGGCATATTTTAGTGGATAATATAATGCTACAATATTAGGGTGTTAATGCATTTAAGGTAAGTAAGGAAATGTAAGTTTAATAACTTAAGAAATCATGCTAGTTCTCCCGGTGGGGTTATGTGCAGGCTAGTCAACATGAGAATTAAATTAGTCAATCTTTATGGGAAATAAATTGAAATTATGTTATGGAATTCCTAGTTGAATTCAATCATGTTATGTGAGCTTCAGCCGTGTCGATCTACATTATTATCGTAGACGAATATGGTAGGCCTCTGAGACCGGCTCACCTTAGAGTGTCCTCGTGTTTTAAATGAACAACATAACTAATTTGTGTTACACCTTATGATATTATGAAAAGTTATGATATTATGAAATTATATGTTATGGATTGACTAATCAGGTACCCCGGTTTAGTCACCGCTTAGTTGGGTAGTAGAACTCACTGAGATTTAGTTGTCTCATCCCACGACTTTCATTTTTTTTCAGATAAGCAGATATCTCGTGGTAAGCAAGCTAAGGAGTAACAAATTTTTAGTGGCTGTTTGGATGATGTTAAATTTAGTTTTATGACTTTATTTATTTTTCATGTGTTGTACTAGACATTTATGTACTAGCATTATGTACTTGCTTACTTGGAGACTTATGTTTTATTTTCGTAACTGGTTGTAAATTTAATGTATCCAATATCAATTATGTACGAACCCATTATATTCTAGACTATTTAATGCGGGGCTTTACAGTCACTCCATTTTATTTGTGTGAGTTTATGGTGACTTTGTCATCTCATCTATGTATCAAAAAAAATTGTGATAAAATGTTGAATATTCTTTCAAGATGGTGAAAATATGAAGTAAAGAAAATTGGATACTAATAAATAGAGAGATGTGAAATATATATATATATATATATATATATATATATATATATATATATATATATATATAAAGAAAAAATGCTATAAACAAAAGTTAATTGAGTATCGATATTTTTTTTTGGTACATCAGAGATATAATTGTTTCCGCCAGGAATTGATCCTTGAATCTTTTCATACTCAACTCATGTGTCCCTCAACTCATACCAGTTAAACTATCTTATGGGATTGAGTATCGATATAAACAGAAGTTAATTGAGTATCGATATTTTAAAGACAAATTTTAATTTCGTAAAATAGATTTAAAAATTAATTTTAAAAATTAACGATTTTTCTTTTTTTTAGCTTTTTAATAAAAACAAAAATATTGTCTACACCAACTAGGGGTGTGCATGGTTGGTTTTTTGACAAACCAAACCATATCCAAACCAAAACCACTTATATGGATTTGGATACATAACTATAACCATATTTTTTTATAAACCGGTTATATAACTAGTTATAAATCTCGATATGGATGTATAACCGGTTGTTATTATAAAACCGGTTTAAAAGAAGTTATTTTTTAAAATCCAGTTTTAAACTGATTACTTTTAAAAACCAGTTTTTAAGACCAAATTTCTCTTCTTTTTTTCTTCTATTTGTTTAAAAAAAATACCAAATTTCTCATTTAAAAACTAGTTAAAATTCAATCCATAATATGATAAAAAAAAAATTCAATCCATAAGATTCCAAGTCAAAATGAACGATGACAATTATGATAGCTATACAAACAACATGAATCATGTTGTAACTATATCATTAAACAAAACTCCTAGATCTGGTACAATGGAAAACAACACTAGCTTTCAATTCAACACATCAGTTGCAATAAAAACTATCAAAGCAACGCTAGGACGCACTAAATAGAGGTAGATTAACACACATATATTTTCAAACTAAAAACCATAGCTATGCTAGGACGCAAACTAAAAGCCATAGCGGAATTGCGGTTCGGATATGCGAATGATAGTGTCAATGCGAATGATATTGAAGCTGAAGCGGTGGAGGATAAGAAAGCAATCATTGAAGAGCGTCAAATAAAACTCGAGATGAAAACAGATGGTGGAAAAAGCAATCACTAAAGATGTGGTTCGGTTATATAGCGGAATTTGCGCGAATGATTTTTTGAAAGGAGATACTTAGGCCCTATTTGGTTCAACTGAGGGGGAAGGGAGGGGAGCTGAGGGGAGGGATTTTTAAGGAGGTGAAGTGAGAGAAAATATAATTTATTATGTTGACAAAATTACCCACATTTTTTTATTAAAATCCTAAATTATCCTTGTTGGAATATTAAAAATTTAGGTTTTATTTTTTTGACAACAAAAACAATTTAGGTTTTCTACTCATTAGATTTTTTTTTGTTATATATCCTTTAGATTTTTTTTTGGCGTAATATATCCATTATAATTTAATCCTTATTTTTAGATTTTACTGGTTTGGTTTATTAACCAATTTAAACCAAATCCAAAAATTCAATTTGAGTGGATAACCGACCAGATAAAAACAGTTTCCTTAGTAACCATATACTAAAATCCAGATATTTAAAAGTGGTCTTGGATCTAGTTATAGGTTTGGGCCTTAAAACCAGATATTTTACACACCCCTAACACCAACACATTTTTTTTGTTACTGTACTACTCCTTTTTTATTATCTATGCTATTATGTGCCTACACCTTTTTTATTACGGAGTACAGTAATTTTTAAAAAAAAATATGTGTAGATGAGATTTAGAGTTTAGACAACAAATTGAAAAAAGTAAAGGTTACCTTATTACTAGTTGGTGGTTGTGCCTCGGTGTTTGTAAAAATTATGGGAAATGTTGGTCATCGTCATTAATAAACTACTAATAATAATAATAAAGGATTAAAAAAATTGGGAATGAAAATACTAAAAAGGAAATGAAATTTGTGAATCTATTTGATTAATTGATGATACAAATGGAAATTTTATGGTAACCTCTATCTCTATTATTATTATATACACTAGTTATAAACCCGTGCATCTGCACGGGTCTGGGTTATGGTTAAATGTTATATTTAATTGTACTAAATACTTATATAGTTTTTAAAAATGTTGGTTAATTTGTTAATTTCTTTTTTGTTTAATTAGAAAAATAATAACATGTGAAACCAAAGATCCGTAAAAAAAAAATTACAAAAATCAAAAGAAAATTTAAAAGAAGCAACACATTACAATTTGAAAACATGTTTTTATTATTGCATTAATAAAGTTTTAAACATATAATATAAAATATGATCTTAGTATTAATAAATACATCCCGTCAAAAAAAATATATTAATAAATACATATCTAACTTTGTACCAAAAAAAATACATATCTAACTTATACTATTACAAAGTACATATAGGTTTGTTGAAAACAACATGGAATCTATAGATACAACTTAATAAATGAGATACTTTAATTTGAAGTGAATTATTAATGATCAACTCCCGTTCTACATTTGTAAGACTTTGTGTAAAAGAAGGTGAGCACAATTTGAATCTTTGCAAGTTCCTGAATAAATTGAACAAAATTATTATTTCTAATTATTTTAGGTTGAAGCATTAAAGTGTAAATATATATGTATGTGTGTGTGAATAAGTGCAACTCAGTTAGTAATTTATAGAAATTATATCTAATGAATGACAATATAAAATTCCAATTTGAAATGGAGAAAAAGGAGATGAATATAAATTACCTATTAGATGTTATGGAAAACCTCTTTGAATACAACATTTGTAGTAGTATTCAATGATTTTCTTGCGTTATCATGTATTAATATCTTCAGTCCTTGTTTGCTCTTCACTCTAGAAATTGCCACATAGAGTTGACCGTGACTGAAAATATCTCTTGGCAAGTATAATCCAACATATTCTAAAAATTGACCTTGAGACTTGTTTATTGTCATGGCAAAAGAAACAATAATTGGAAATTGCCTCCTTATAAGCTTGAATGACCACTGTGATTGTGATGGTGACATCGACATTCTTGGAATATATATTATATTGCAAATGTTTTTCTAGTAATTATTTTAGCTTCAATCACATGATCTCCAAGTTTAGTAACAGTCAACCTAGTACCATTACATAACCCCTCAACTTGATCTAGATTTCTCAACAACATGATTGGCGTGCCAACTTTTAGTTTGATGGAATGGTTCGGAAGTCCAGATGTTTTTAGGCAATTTAAAAACTCTGGTGTAAGCTGTTCAAATACTTCATTATTATTTTCTTCGGTTCGATCTATGGAGTCTGAACTATGATATTCCTTTTCATCACCTATATTCAACAAAAACACAATAAAACCTTGTAAAAAAATAATTACATATGTTATAAATTATATTAAATCTATTCAACTAATGAATTTGAAATACCTGGAATGTGCTTCAATATATAATCATTGATTTCATCTACAACCTCAATTGTTGATGCTAAAATAGCTCTACTTTGTAGATATTGACCATCAATATAATGATTCAATAAATCAGGATATGTACTTTTAACAATTGCATCAATGGGTTCATCGAATTATGAAATTAAAAGTTCATCTCGAATTGGGATATCTTCATATCCATCATTTGGTTCTAAAACTTCTCCATCCCCGATCCTTAATATCCATTCAGAATTTTTTTTAATTTCTTCAGAGTTTGAATTTGATGAACCATTTAGCAACCGCATGTTCTTGGTAAGGGTTAAAACAGTGCAATGATCCCAAATATAAGAGGCATTTATTGTTGCATGAACAATATCATATCTACTTCCTCTTGGTATTACAGGAAAGATTTGTCTGAAATTACCACCAAAGACTATAACTTTTTCTCCATATATTTTGGATGCAGAAGACTTATCCTCACTCATTATGTCTTTTAAGGATTTGTCCAAATTTCAAAGCAGAATTTGTGAGCCATAGGAGCTTCATCCCATATAATTAACTTTGTTAATTTTAAAAGTTGTTCTAGTTCAGTTCCCTTCTCTATATTGCAAATAGAAAATTCAAGTGCTGGAACTGGAATCTTGAACTTTAAATGAGCTGTCCTTCCTCTAGGCAACAATAAAGATGCAATTCTGCTAGAAGCTACAGTCAAAACAATGTCCCGTTTTGATCGTAAAGCTGTTGCTAAAGTGATTCACATGAAAGTTTTGTCTGTTCCACCATATCCATATAGGAAAAAAAACTCCCCCTTTTTGCTTCGGAACAACTTTCATGATCGTGTCAAATATTTTTCTCTATTCATCTAGTAACGTTAGCATATTTTATACTAAATGACATTTTTGTAGTATAATTTAAGCAAAATATTATTCTATTTTCAAACGCTATTGACTTTTGAAATGTAGTCAATCCAATTTAGCATGTGATGAAAATTATGTTACTCATAGAAACAAAAGTCACAACAACAATAATGTAAAAAACTTACCAAATTAGAAGATGCTGTCATGAAAATTAATAGCAAAGATAAAGTGATGGAGAAAGTAGGGAGAAGTAGTAGTCAGGATGAGAGATGGTACGGAGTGAAAACTGCCATATTGTGTTCTTCCTTTTTAGCCTTATGAGTAAGGATACCTCTAGTTTAGTTTTTGTTTTTTTGGGTAGTTTTTTTTTTGTAATAATTTGAGTAACTTAGCACAAACATAATATCATTAAATTGTTTTTGTCGCCCATCATATAACTTTATAGCACTCATTTCTATGGAATTCAAAATAATCTTTGCAAAAAATTTTTTTAAAAAATTAGCTAGTTTTTTTAAACAAAGTAAGTAAAAAACGTGGAGCACAAATAACATGTTGGTTTTTTTTTTCAGTCAAAAAATAGGTGGTTTTTAATTATTTTTTTTATAGTATCACACTAAGCTGCTTTTTGCAAAAAAAAAAATCTTTAAAAATTAGTTAATTTGTTTTAACAAAGTAACTCAAAAAGTGGAGCACAAATAGCATGTTAGTTTTTTTTTATATGTGACTAATTTTTTTTTTGTTTGACTAAATCTGTGACTAATTGTTGATTTGTGTGAGAAACAACTTCTCCATATTTAGTTAATTACGATAAAGGACGTTAATAAAAACTTAAATAATTGTGATTAGATTTTAAAAAGGTTAATTAGTAACTTATTTAGTATATTATATTAATATATAGTTAGTAGATATCACACTAAGCTGCTTTTTGCAAAAAAAAATCTTTAAAAATTAGTTAGTTTTTTTTAACAAAGTAACTCAAAAAGTGGAGCACAAATAGCATGTTAGTTTTTTTTTATATGTGACTAATTTTTTTTTTGTTTGACTAAATCTGTGACTAATTGTTGATTTGTGTGGGAAACAACTTCTCCATATTTAGTTAATTACGATAACGAACGTTAATAAAAACTTAAATAATTGTGATTAGATTTTAAAAAGGGTTAATTAGTAACTTACTTAGTATATTATATTATTATATTAATATATAGTTAGTAGATTACGATAGTTCTACGGAGCTCTCTCGTGTATTCTCAAGAAAATTTGCTGATGTGTCATTCAATTAGAGCTTCTCTAAAAAAAATTATATTTGTTTTAGATATATTTTTTTAGCATAATTCAGTTGCATTCTTAGAAAAATTTGCTTAGGTGTCATTCAATTAGGGTTTAACTAATTTTTTTTATTTTTTTTTCGTAAAGATTTTTTTAAACCTAAGCAATCAAAATAAAAATTATGGATAACAACAAAAAATAATATTTTACGGATAACAACAACTTAATTTGTTTCCACTCTAGCATAACAACAACCGAATATAATTTAGCTATATATATAAAACACATTCATCGTGAGAAACACATGACATTCATGGTCAAAGAATTTGAACATAAGTTTAGACTGTTCGTGGCTCATGTTTAATCCAGATATTCCCGAAGCTACTACGTTAAAATTGATGTATGATTCTATTATTATATCAAATTATTTACATTTAATAAATTTCAAGTTATGCATATATGCAATTGTTTATTAATTTTTCCTTTCAATACTTCTTAGAACTTATTACTACTAATAATTTTGTGTACTAATAAGTTTCATACTCTATATTTTCTAATTTGTTATCATTGCAATTCATACTTTATATGTTCTAATTTTTATCTGTGTAATTCATACTTTATATGTTCTAATTTTTTATCAATGTGATTCACAAGATCTTATAACAAAGTTTGATGAAACAGTAGAGGAGAAGGTCAAAGATAGAACTGCTTAGATGTCATAGATTTATGCTTACATAAAGTTGATGGTATATTAGTTAAGAGAGCTTACCTGATGGAGCTGATTTGATTTATCCACAACCAAATATATGAAGACCAATATAAAATTAAGAAATGCTAGACCATTTTAATTATATGTTCGTCAAACAACAGATTTTCATTGTTTAATTTTAATGCATTATTATGCACTTTTTTTATTGAAAATTTCATTCAATTTTGTCATTTAATTTAATAGACTGATGTTTTCACTCATTGATTATTATCCATTATTACTCACATTGATAGAATCGATTATAAAATATTTTTTTCGATAATACATTTTGATTATTTTCAAATGTGCTTCAATATTCTCTCAATTCCTTTTTATTTGTCGTTTTAAAAAAATATTTGGTTTTAATCATTTGTCGTTTTGATAATTTAGGTTATATTTTACCTATTATACCTTTCTTTTTTAATTTTTTGTAACAAAGTTTATTTGTTGTTTTTTACATAAAGTTTGTAACAAATTTTGAACTAATAAAATAAAAATTTGTTACAATTTTTTATTTGGTGGTTTTAGATTTTTTTAAAAGAGAAAGTGTTTATCCTCCGATCTACCAAACAAAAAAGAGTGTGTGCAAAAAAATAAGAATTTATTGATGATTAAAATTAGGATATAAATTCTAAAAAGAAGGGTATAATAGGAAAATAAGATGCAAAAATACACCTTCCTAATTTGGTCTTATTTCTTTCTTTCTAAAATGACAAATAAAAAGTAACGGAGAAAATATCAATTAAGAGACATATTTTTTTTGGCAAGAATTAAGTGACATATAGTGGTCATTTGTATAGTTTTTTTTTTATAAAAATAATTACTAAGTTTTTAAGAATTATCAATTTTTATAAAATAACATATATTTGTTATAACTTTTAAAAATAATCAAAATCTAAAAATAATCTAAAATTTGCTAAAAATCTGAAGGTGATATTATTAGCTTTTTATATAGATTTTTTTATAGGAAAGAAAAAAGAAGTGTCAAAAAATTTATGACAAAAAATTTATAAATTTGTTGAGATATATTTATTTTATATGATATATTATATTTGGATGTTATTTATGGTAATTTTGTGATACAATATCACTTTTATATAGTTTCATTCAAACAAGTTAAAGATTTTTTTTTAATAAAAAGCAATTTTTATAAAGGTAAACAAACACAAAAAAAATTCTATATTTTTGTAAAATCTTTAAAAAATAATCTCTAAATTATTTGATGTTAAAATTACTTATTTTTTAATCTGTAACAAAAAATAACAATTTTAAATCACAAATATTTTTAATATAAAAAATGTTTTAAAATATTAAGGGACGACTTTAACACTTAATTTATAAAAATAAAAAAATAGTGAGGATTTTGTGATATGCAAGGTTACCAAGGAATTGTACTTTTTGTTTTGTTATTTGAAATTTACGTGTAGATTAGTACAAAATAGGTTGAATTGAGAAGGTGAGAGAACAATGGAAAAATATATTTAAATATACACTGTATTTAAAAAAATATGTAGTTTTTATTTTGTACAAAAAAAATGTATCTTGATGAAATTTTATTGAATAAATCTACTGTTGTTGTTTTTTTTTTTTTGACATTAATAAAAAGTTGTTCATTCATTCAAAAAGATAGATTACATCAGATGATATTACAAATTCAACACCGCTAAAAACATAAAAGGATGAATCTGCGAACAATCTCACAGCATCCAAGTTAATAGCATGAAACGGCTTAATTTTGCCTACAAATAATGTGATAAATTTAAGGTAACCGGAATACCTATGCCTCCGGATCTGCATCGTTGAGGAACTTGTCACTTGTTGAATCAGTAGCCAATCAAAGTTGATCTGTCTTTCCGAACCAAACAAACACCGCACAAGGACGGGAAAGCAAAACAACGTCGCACCAAGACGACGAACACCGAAACGCCGTACCAAGACGACGAACAACAAAACGCCGCACTATAAGACGACGAAATCACAAAGAAAAATACTAAAAACTATGTGAAATTCACTTATTTTAATAAAAGAAAAGGAAAGAACAAATTAGAGGGCGTTTTCATCTAGAACCTTCAGGAGGTGGCGTTTTGCCCTGATTGCTTTGAAAAATATATTTCTCTATTTTCTCTATTTATGGAAATATATTATATGGTTCTAAAATATATTTGCTAGGTTTCTTTTGGACCAGCTGCACTCTGAAGCCCATGTTACTTGCAAAACACGTTCTTGCTGAAGCTATATATTCATGGATGCAAAACCTAAAAGATCACCGAAGCCATTATTTACAAAAAGAGTCTTTTAGAGTTTTAGGGTTTTGTTGTTAAGCCTTGTGCTTTATTTGTATACCTCTCTGGTTGCTGCCATTCATTATCAAATCACAGAGAAGGTTTGTTTTATTGAGTTTGAAGACTACACTTAAAGATCACTCACGCCATCATTGAAGAATAGAGTTTTAAGGTTTGAGTCTTGTTGTCTTTGTTATTTGTGAGCCTATGCAAAGTATTGTCTTGATGCTTGCATAAGGACTGAGTTTATTGAGTTGTAATCCGAAGCTTTTAAGCAAGGAATATTGTTCACTACTCTAAGCTTTGAAGTACGAGTAGTGTTTATTGTTTGGGGAGTGCTCTCTAATCTTTCGATTGCTATTTTATAGATAACACTGGTCTGTGTTAGTATTGGAAGTGAGATGGGTTTCTCTTACCTATGGGGTACCTAGGTAGAAATTAATCACGGGTATTTGGCGAGTTCTTAAGTTGTAAACCGAGGTGTAAACCGGATAGCTTAGGAATAGCATTACACTAGTGGATTTCCTTCCTGGCTTGGTATGCCCCCAGATTAGGACGTTGGGCCGAACTGGGTTAACAATTCTCCTGTGTTATTTACTGCTTTCATTATTTGTTACTTTATTACTTGTTCTACAAGTCTAGTTAATGTGCGCACATCATACCGCACATCTTTCCTTAGTATACCAGAAATTTCAATTGGTATCAGAGCAGGTCACTCTACCTGTTCTGGTTTTAAAAGGGTAAGATCAGGGGAAGAAATTTCCTGGTATTATGGATATGGCAGGAGGATCTATTACCATACCACCTCTTTTGTATGGCACCAACTATGATTACTGGAAGCCGAGTATGTTGGTTTTTCTAAAATCTCTAGATAGCAAAACATGGAAATCAGTTATTAAAGGTTGGAAACACCCTGTGTTGAAGGACAAAGATGGGAAAGAGACAACTGAATTAAAGCCACCAGAGGATTGGTCTAAAGATGAAGATGTACTTGCTCATGAAAATTCCAAAGCTTTGAATGCTTTGTTCAAAGGTGTTGACAAGAATATGTTTAGATTAATAAAGAAATGTACTGTGGCCAAAGATGCATGGGAGATTCTCAAAACCACTTTTGAAGGGACATCTAAGGTAAAAATGTCAAGCCTTCAACTTCTTACCACTAAATTTGAGAATCTTAGAATGAAAGAATATGAAAGTATTTTTGATTTTCATATGAATGTACTTGACTTTGCAAATTCATTTGATTCATTGGGAGAGACAATATCAGAAGAAAAACTTGTTAGAAAGATACTTAGGTCACTTCCTAAGAAATTTGATATGAAGGTTACAGCTATTGAAGAAGCTCAAGATATCTCCAGCATGAAAGTAGATGAGTTAATTGGATCTCTTCAAACCTTTGAATTAGCTATCAATGATAGATTTAAAAAGAAGCACAAAAATTTAGCTTTCGCTTCTAACACTGATGAGGAAGATGTTCAATGTGAGATGTAGCCTAATAAAAGTATTTTAGATGCAATTGTGCATCTTGGTAGAGAATTTAATAAGGTCCTGGAGATGATGAATAAAAAGTCAAGTTCAAATGTCAAGAATATGTCATCCTACATTGGTTTATGTGAAGGAGAATGTGATGGTGAAACAGCACAACATGTGACGGCATTGACAGGTGTGTGTATGTCTGACACAAAATCATGTGCTACAGAATCTTGTGATGAAGACTCAAGTGATGGGGAGGTAACCTATGAAGAACTAGTCTGTAGGTTTAAAGAACTATGCTTTGACGATGAAGAAACTCACAGATAGCTACATGAGAGCAATAAGATCATCAATCAGATGAAAACAGAAAGAAATGATCACCTTTCTCAAATCTCCAAATTAAATGATGAAGTGGGGCAACTGACCTCTCAATTGAAGAACATGAAAAAGCAGGTCAGAATGATGAATAGTGGTTCTAATGTGTTAGATGAAATACTACAAGTTGCGAAGACATTTGGAAATATGAAAGGAATAGGCTATGACTCTGGAATAAAGAATAAAGAAATCAAAATCTCTGATACGAAGTTTGTTCCTCCTAAAAGGAAAACTGAGTTTGTAATGTTGGATAACATGTGTCCACATCCTATCCCACATCTGAAACCCCAACCAAGAAACAAAAAGAAATCATCTTGGAGATGTCACTATTGTGGTAGATCTGGTCACACAAGACCATACTGTTACAAATTGTATGGATATCCTCAAGCTCATGTTCAGTCACATGTCAGTACTAAGAATGTTCAACATATGAAAGAATGGAAACCCAAAAAGGGTTCCTCTGCTCTAATCACCAAAGCAACTCTCATTGCCGATGTTCCTGCATTTGCCTCAAAGACTAAAACTTCTACTGTGAAGAAAGGAATATGTGCCTGTAAGTAATTCTCTTTCCACGCCAATTAATATAGTTTTTGGTACTGTAGGAGATAATGATTCTCCTATTGCGGTCAAGAAACCCCACATTATGAAAAGTCCATCTCTTGACCATATTAACCCTAAAACTGTTAAACCAAAGAGCAAAGGGGATGTAGCGTCAAATGTTGAAACATTTGGTACGTTTGTTACTGAAACTAGGTCACTAGTAAAATCTAGATCTGATGAAACTTTTGGAAAACCTAGTTTTAATGTTGCTGTTGAAAGTGCAAATATGTTACCTACCAAGGTTGTTGATTCTAATCATGAGCATGTACCCACTAAAACTATTGTTGATGTGGTTAATGATTCCTTCTTTGGATGGTTTATCTAAGGTCAGCACTATCACGTGCCTATGGTCTGTAATCTCTGAATATTCTGCACTTTTATGCACTATAGGTGCCATCTTGATCTAATTCATGCACTCTATTATCTCCTATGATTTTTATGCTATGCGAATCTGCTAGCTTATCTGTTCTCTCTCTGGTTCTGAAGACTTAATTTGTGGTATGATCTGTTTGGCAAAATTTTATGTCTAAAAAGGGGGAGAAGTTAGTTGATGTTATTCGTTGGTTGTTAAGATGTTATTTGTTGGTTGTTAATTGTTGCTCTGCTGCAGATCTGATGTGAATTGTTAATTATCTCTACTACCTACCTTTATCTATGTGAGCTATGAAGATCTGAAGATGTTATGCCAAGATATGTGCTATTTGATTAGTTGTTGATGCATTATCTGTAGCATGATGTACATGATAATGTGGGCACATTGTTGATGCCACTGTGAATTATGAATTGTTTGCATGATCTGAAGATAAAGTATGTGTGCATGATTTGAGGGGGAGAAAATATTTCTCTTCTTATTTTTATATGAAGCTAATGTTGAGGGGGAGTTTCATCTGTCTCTTGTTATGTGTTACTCCAAGCAAGTCAAGCTTTATGTATGTTTTCTCAAACACTGATGTGAGGATCTCTCTATCCTCTGTTTTTTTTTGTGAGGCCGTTTATTGTCCGCTGCTGTGTGCCTCTGATGTTAGTTGTTGAAAGCTTATTTGGTAAGCATTTCTATAAGGAATCCACTATGTGAATTGTTGATTGTTGATTGTCCTCCTTCAAGCTACTATTCTCTGATTAATATGAAGGAGTGTGTCACTTTTTGTCTCTCTGGCATTGATATATGGTCCAAGATTGTTTTAGCCAAAAATTTGCCAAAGGGAGAGATTGTTGTTGTTTTTGTGTTGGCTTCATTTTTGGTAAAACATGATGTGCACCAAGATGTGCACTATGATGATGTGCAGTACAATGTGGGCACATTGTTACGACGCACGCGTATTTCTTAAGCGAGATCTTTTTGAAGATTTGGTTTGGTTTTATCTTCATTAATTGTGCAGAAAGTCTCGCCTTTTCATCTAGAACCTTCAGGAGGTGGCGTTTTGCCCTGATTGCTTTGAAAAATATATTTCTCTATTTTCTCTATTTATGGAAATATATTATATGGTTCTAAAATATATTTGCTAGGTTTCTTTTGGACCAGCTGCGCTCTGAAGCCCATGTTACTTGCAAAACACGTTCTTGCTGAAGCTATATATTCATGGATGCAAAACCTAAAAGATCACCGAAGCCATTATTTACAAAAAGAGTCTTTTAGAGTTTTAGGGTTTTGTTGTTAAGCTTTGTGCTTTATTTGTATACCTCTCTGGTTGCTGCCATTCATTATCAAATCACAGAGAAGGTTTGTTTTATTGAGTTTGAAGACTAAACTTAAAGATCACTCACGCCATCATTGAAGAATAGAGTTTTAAGGTTTGAGTCTTGTTGTCTTTGTTATTTGTGAGCCTATGCAAAGTATTGTCTTGATGCTTGCATAAGGACTGAGTTTATTGAGTTGTAATCCGAAGCTTTTAAGCAAGGAATATTGTTCACTACTCTAAGCTTTGAAGTACGAGTAGTGTTTATTGTTTGGGGAGAACTCTCTAATCTTTTGATTGCTATTTTATAGATAACACTGGTCTGTGTTAGTATTGGAAGTGAGATGGGTTTCTCTTACCTATGGGGTACCTAGGTAGAAATTAATCACGGGTATTTGGCAAGTTCTTAAGTTGTAAACCGAGGTGTAAACCGGATAGCTTAGGAATAGCATTACACTAGTGGATTTCCTTCCTGGCTTGGTATGCCCCCAGATTAGGACGTTGGGCCGAACTGGGTTAACAATTCTCCTGTGTTATTTACTGCTTTCATTATTTGTTACTTTATTACTTGTTCTACAAGTCTAGTTAATGTGCGCACATCATACCGCACATCTTTCCTTAGTATACCAGAAATTTCAATTGGTATCAGAGCAGGTCACTCTACCTGTTCTGGTTTTAAAAGGGTAAGATCAGGGGAAGAAATTTCCTGGTATTATGGATATGGCAGGAGGATCTATTACCATACCACCTCTTTTGTATGGCACCAACTATGATTACTGGAAGCCGAGTATGTTGGTTTTTCTAAAATCTCTAGATAGCAAAACATGGAAATCAGTTATTAAAGGTTGGAAACACCCTGTGTTGAAGGACAAAGATGGGAAAGAGACAACTGAATTAAAGCCACCAGAGGATTGGTCTAAAGATGAAGATGTACTTGCTCATGAAAATTCCAAAGCTTTGAATGCTTTGTTCAAAGGTGTTGACAAGAATATGTTTAGATTAATAAAGAAATGTACTGTGGCCAAAGATGCATGGGAGATTCTCAAAACCACTTTTGAAGGGACATCTAAGGTAAAAATGTCAAGCCTTCAACTTCTTACCACTAAATTTGAGAATCTTAGAATGAAAGAATATGAAAGTATTTTTGATTTTCATATGAATGTACTTGACTTTGCAAATTCATTTGATTCATTGGGAGAGACAATATCAGAAGAAAAACTTGTTAGAAAGATACTTAGGTCACTTCCTAAGAAATTTGATATGAAGGTTACAGCTATTGAAGAAGCTCAAGATATCTCCAGCATGAAAGTAGATGAGTTAATTGGATCTCTTCAAACCTTTGAATTAGCTATCAATGATAGATTTAAAAAGAAGCACAAAAATTTAGCTTTCGCTTCTAACACTGATGAGGAAGATGTTCAATGTGAGATGTAGCCTAATAAAAGTATTTTAGATGCAATTGTGCATCTTGGTAGAGAATTTAATAAGGTCCTGGAGATGATGAATAAAAAGTCAAGTTCAAATGTCAAGAATATGTCATCCGACATTGGTTTATGTGAAGGAGAATGTGATGGTGAAACAGCACAACATGTGACGGCATTGACAGGTGTGTGTATGTCTGACACAAAATCATGTGCTACAGAATCTTGTGATGAAGACTCAAGTGATGGGGAGGTAACCTATGAAGAACTAGTCGGTAGGTTTAAAGAACTATGCTTTGACGATGAAGAAACTCACAGAAAGCTACATGAGAGCAATAAGATCATCAATCAGATGAAAACAGAAAGAAATGATCACCTTTCTCAAATCTCCAAATTAAATGATGAAGTGGGGCAACTGACCTCTCAATTGAAGAACATGAAAAAGCAGGTCAGAATGATGAATAGTGGTTCTAATGTGTTAGATGAAATACTACAAGTTGCGAAGACATTTGGAAATATGAAAGGAATAGGCTATGACTCTGGAATAAAGAATAAAGAAATCAAAATCTCTGATACGAAGTTTGTTCCTCCTAAAAGGAAAACTGAGTTTGTAATGTTGGATAACATGTGTCCACATCCTATCCCACATCTGAAACCCCAACCAAGAAACAAAAAGAAATCATCTTAGAGATGTCACTATTGTGGTAGATCTGGTCACATAAGACCATACTGTTACAAATTGTATGGATATCCTCAAGCTCATGTTCAGTCACATGTCAGTACTAAGAATGTTCAACATATGAAAGAATGGAAACCCAAAAAGGGTTCCTCTGCTCTAATCACCAAAGCAACTCTCATTGCCGATGTTCCTGCATTTGCCTCAAAGACTAAAACTTCTACTGTGAAGAAAGGAATATGTTCCTGTAAGTAATTCTCTTTCCACGCCAATTAATATAGTTTTTGGTACTGTAGGAGATAATGATTCTCCTATTGCGGTCAAGAAACCCCACATTATGAAAAGTCCATCTCTTGACCATATTAACCCTAAAACTGTTAAACCAAAGAGCAAAGGGGATGTAGCGTCAAATGTTGAAACATTTGGTACGTTTGTTACTGAAACTAGGTCACTAGTAAAATCTAGATCTGATGAAACTTTTGGAAAACCTAGTTTTAATGTTGCTGTTGAAAGTGCAAATATGTTACCTACCAAGGTTGTTGATTCTAATCATGAGCATGTACCCACTAAAACTATTGTTGATGTGGTTAATGATTCCTTCTTTGGATGGTTTATCTAAGGTCAGCACTATCACGTGCCTATGGTCTGTAATCTCTGAATATTCTGCACTTTTATGCACTATAGGTGCCATCTTGATCTAATTCATGCACTCTATTATCTCCTATGATTTTTATGCTATGCGAATCTGCTAGCTTATCTGTTCTCTCTCTGGTTCTGAAGACTTAATTTGTGGTATGATCTGTTTGGCAAAATTTTATGTCTAAAAAGGGGGAGAAGTTAGTTGATGTTATTCGTTGGTTGTTAAGATGTTATTTGTTGGTTGTTAATTGTTGCTCTGCTGCTGATCTGATGTGAATTGTTAATTATCTCTACTACCTACCTTTATCTATGTGAGCTATGAAGATCTGAAGATGTTATGCCAAGATATGTGCTATTTGATTAGTTGTTGATGCATTATCTGTAGCATGATGTGCATGATAATGTGGGCACATTGTTGATGCCACTGTGAATTATGAATTGTTTGCATGATCTGAAGATAAAGTATGTGTGCATGATTTGAGGGGGAGAAAATATTTCTCTTCTTATTTTTATATGAAGCTAATGTTGAGGGGGAGTTTCATCTGTCTCTTGTTATGTGTTACTCCAAGCAAGTCAAGCTTTATGTATGTTTTCTCAAACACTGATGTGAGGATCTCTCTATCCTCTGTTTTTTTTTGTGAGGCCGTTTATTGTCCGCTGCTGTGTGCCTCTGATGTTAGTTGTTGAAAGCTTATTTGGTAAGCATTTCTATAAGGAATCCACTATGTGAATTGTTGATTGTTGATTGTCCTCCTTCAAGCTACTATTCTCTGATTAATATGAAGGAGTGTGTCACTTTTTGTCTCTCTGGCATTGATATATGGTCCAAGATTGTTTTAGCCAAAAATTTGCCAAAGGGAGAGATTGTTGTTGTTTTTGTGTTGGCTTCATTTTTGGTAAAACATGATGTGCACCAAGATGTGCACTATGATGATGTGCAGTACAATGTGGGCACATTGTTACGACGCACGCGTATTTCTTAAGCGAGATCTTTTTGAAGATTTGGTTTGGTTTTATCTTCATTAATTGTGCAGAAAGTCTCGCCTTTTCATCTAGAACCTTCAGGAGGTGGCGTTTTGCCCTGATTGCTTTGAAAAATATATTTCTCTATTTTCTCTATTTATGGAAATATATTATATGGTTCTAAAATATATTTGCTAGGTTTCTTTTGGACCAGCTGCGCTCTGAAGCCCATGTTACTTGCAAAACACGTTCTTGCTGAAGCTATATATTCATGGATGCAAAACCTAAAAGATCACCGAAGCCATTATTTACAAAAAGAGTCTTTTAGAGTTTTAGGGTTTTGTTGTTAAGCTTTGTGCTTTATTTGTATACCTCTCTGGTTGCTGCCATTCATTATCAAATCACAGAGAAGGTTTGTTTTATTGAGTTTGAAGACTAAACTTAAAGATCACTCACGCCATCATTGAAGAATAGAGTTTTAAGGTTTGAGTCTTGTTGTCTTTGTTATTTGTGAGCCTATGCAAAGTATTGTCTTGATGCTTGCATAAGGACTGAGTTTATTGAGTTGTAATCCGAAGCTTTTAAGCAAGGAATATTGTTCACTACTCTAAGCTTTGAAGTACGAGTAGTGTTTATTGTTTGGGGAGAACTCTCTAATCTTTTGATTGCTATTTTATAGATAACACTGGTCTGTGTTAGTATTGGAAGTGAGATGGGTTTCTCTTACCTATGGGGTACCTAGGTAGAAATTAATCACGGGTATTTGGCAAGTTCTTAAGTTGTAAACCGAGGTGTAAACCGGATAGCTTAGGAATAGCATTACACTAGTGGATTTCCTTCCTGGCTTGGTATGCCCCCAGATTAGGACGTTGGGCCGAACTGGGTTAACAATTCTCCTGTGTTATTTACTGCTTTCATTATTTGTTACTTTATTACTTGTTCTACAAGTCTAGTTAATGTGCGCACATCATACCGCACATCTTTCCTTAGTATACCAGAAATTTCAATTGGTATCAGAGCAGGTCACTCTACCTGTTCTGGTTTTAAAAGGGTAAGATCAGGGGAAGAAATTTCCTGGTATTATGGATATGGCAGGAGGATCTATTACCATACCACCTCTTTTGTATGGCACCAACTATGATTACTGGAAGCCGAGTATGTTGGTTTTTCTAAAATCTCTAGATAGCAAAACATGGAAATCAGTTATTAAAGGTTGGAAACACCCTGTGTTGAAGGACAAAGATGGGAAAGAGACAACTGAATTAAAGCCACCAGAGGATTGGTCTAAAGATGAAGATGTACTTGCTCATGAAAATTCCAAAGCTTTGAATGCTTTGTTCAAAGGTGTTGACAAGAATATGTTTAGATTAATAAAGAAATGTACTGTGGCCAAAGATGCATGGGAGATTCTCAAAACCACTTTTGAAGGGACATCTAAGGTAAAAATGTCAAGCCTTCAACTTCTTACCACTAAATTTGAGAATCTTAGAATGAAAGAATATGAAAGTATTTTTGATTTTCATATGAATGTACTTGACTTTGCAAATTCATTTGATTCATTGGGAGAGACAATATCAGAAGAAAAACTTGTTAGAAAGATACTTAGGTCACTTCCTAAGAAATTTGATATGAAGGTTACAGCTATTGAAGAAGCTCAAGATATCTCCAGCATGAAAGTAGATGAGTTAATTGGATCTCTTCAAACCTTTGAATTAGCTATCAATGATAGATTTAAAAAGAAGCACAAAAATTTAGCTTTCGCTTCTAACACTGATGAGGAAGATGTTCAATGTGAGATGTAGCCTAATAAAAGTATTTTAGATGCAATTGTGCATCTTGGTAGAGAATTTAATAAGGTCCTGGAGATGATGAATAAAAAGTCAAGTTCAAATGTCAAGAATATGTCATCCGACATTGGTTTATGTGAAGGAGAATGTGATGGTGAAACAGCACAACATGTGACGGCATTGACAGGTGTGTGTATGTCTGACACAAAATCATGTGCTACAGAATCTTGTGATGAAGACTCAAGTGATGGGGAGGTAACCTATGAAGAACTAGTCGGTAGGTTTAAAGAACTATGCTTTGACGATGAAGAAACTCACAGAAAGCTACATGAGAGCAATAAGATCATCAATCAGATGAAAACAGAAAGAAATGATCACCTTTCTCAAATCTCCAAATTAAATGATGAAGTGGGGCAACTGACCTCTCAATTGAAGAACATGAAAAAGCAGGTCAGAATGATGAATAGTGGTTCTAATGTGTTAGATGAAATACTACAAGTTGCGAAGACATTTGGAAATATGAAAGGAATAGGCTATGACTCTGGAATAAAGAATAAAGAAATCAAAATCTCTGATACGAAGTTTGTTCCTCCTAAAAGGAAAACTGAGTTTGTAATGTTGGATAACATGTGTCCACATCCTATCCCACATCTGAAACCCCAACCAAGAAACAAAAAGAAATCATCTTAGAGATGTCACTATTGTGGTAGATCTGGTCACATAAGACCATACTGTTACAAATTGTATGGATATCCTCAAGCTCATGTTCAGTCACATGTCAGTACTAAGAATGTTCAACATATGAAAGAATGGAAACCCAAAAAGGGTTCCTCTGCTCTAATCACCAAAGCAACTCTCATTGCCGATGTTCCTGCATTTGCCTCAAAGACTAAAACTTCTACTGTGAAGAAAGGAATATGTTCCTGTAAGTAATTCTCTTTCCACGCCAATTAATATAGTTTTTGGTACTGTAGGAGATAATGATTCTCCTATTGCGGTCAAGAAACCCCACATTATGAAAAGTCCATCTCTTGACCATATTAACCCTAAAACTGTTAAACCAAAGAGCAAAGGGGATGTAGCGTCAAATGTTGAAACATTTGGTACGTTTGTTACTGAAACTAGGTCACTAGTAAAATCTAGATCTGATGAAACTTTTGGAAAACCTAGTTTTAATGTTGCTGTTGAAAGTGCAAATATGTTACCTACCAAGGTTGTTGATTCTAATCATGAGCATGTACCCACTAAAACTATTGTTGATGTGGTTAATGATTCCTTCTTTGGATGGTTTATCTAAGGTCAGCACTATCACGTGCCTATGGTCTGTAATCTCTGAATATTCTGCACTTTTATGCACTATAGGTGCCATCTTGATCTAATTCATGCACTCTATTATCTCCTATGATTTTTATGCTATGCGAATCTGCTAGCTTATCTGTTCTCTCTCTGGTTCTGAAGACTTAATTTGTGGTATGATCTGTTTGGCAAAATTTTATGTCTAAAAAGGGGGAGAAGTTAGTTGATGTTATTCGTTGGTTGTTAAGATGTTATTTGTTGGTTGTTAATTGTTGCTCTGCTGCTGATCTGATGTGAATTGTTAATTATCTCTACTACCTACCTTTATCTATGTGAGCTATGAAGATCTGAAGATGTTATGCCAAGATATGTGCTATTTGATTAGTTGTTGATGCATTATCTGTAGCATGATGTGCATGATAATGTGGGCACATTGTTGATGCCACTGTGAATTATGAATTGTTTGCATGATCTGAAGATAAAGTATGTGTGCATGATTTGAGGGGGAGAAAATATTTCTCTTCTTATTTTTATATGAAGCTAATGTTGAGGGGGAGTTTCATCTGTCTCTTGTTATGTGTTACTCCAAGCAAGTCAAGCTTTATGTATGTTTTCTCAAACACTGATGTGAGGATCTCTCTATCCTCTGTTTTTTTTTTGTGAGACCGTTTATTGTCCGCTGCTGTGTGCCTCTGATGTTAGTTGTTGAAAGCTTATTTGGTAAGCATTTCTATAAGGAATCCACTATGTGAATTGTTGATTGTTGATTGTCCTCCTTCAAGCTACTATTCTCTGATTAATATGAAGGAGTGTGTCACTTTTTGTCTCTCTGGCATTGATATATGGTCCAAGATTGTTTTAGCCAAAAATTTGCCAAAGGGAGAGATTGTTGTTGTTTTTGTGTTGGCTTCATTTTTGGTAAAACATGATGTGCACCAAGATGTGCACTATGATGATGTGCAGTACAATGTGGGCACATTGTTACGACGCACGCGTATTTCTTAAGCGAGATCTTTTTGAAGATTTGGTTTGGTTTTATCTTCATTAATTGTGCAGAAAGTCTCGCCTTTTCATCTAGAACCTTCAGGAGGTGGCGTTTTGCCCTGATTGCTTTGAAAAATATATTTCTCTATTTTCTCTATTTATGGAAATATATTATATGGTTCTAAAATATATTTGCTAGGTTTCTTTTGGACCAGCTGCACTCTGAAGCCCATGTTACTTGCAAAACACGTTCTTGCTGAAGCTATATATTCATGGATGCAAAACCTAAAAGATCACCGAAGCCATTATTTACAAAAAGAGTCTTTTAGAGTTTTAGGGTTTTGTTGTTAAGCTTTGTGCTTTATTTGTATACCTCTCTGGTTGCTGCCATTCATTATCAAATCACAGAGAAGGTTTGTTTTATTGAGTTTGAAGACTAAACTTAAAGATCACTCACGCCATCATTGAAGAATAGAGTTTTAAGGTTTGAGTCTTGTTGTCTTTGTTATTTGTGAGCCTATGCAAAGTATTGTCTTGATGCTTGCATAAGGACTGAGTTTATTGAGTTGTAATCCGAAGCTTTTAAGCAAGGAATATTGTTCACTACTCTAAGCTTTGAAGTACGAGTAGTGTTTATTGTTTGGGGAGAACTCTCTAATCTTTCGATTGCTATTTTATAGATAACACTGGTCTATGTTAGTATTGGAAGTGAGATGGGTTTCTCTTACCTATGGGGTACCTAGGTAGAAATTAATCACGGGTATTTGGCAAGTTCTTAAGTTGTAAACCGAGGTGTAAACCGGATAGCTTAGGAATAGCATTACACTAGTGGATTTCCTTCCTGGCTTGGTATGCCCCCAGATTAGGACGTTGGGCCGAACTGGGTTAACAATTCTCCTGTGTTATTTACTGCTTTCATTATTTGTTACTTTATTACTTGTTCTACAAGTCTAGTTAATGTGCGCACATCATACCGCACATCTTTCCTTAGTATACCAGAAATTTCAATTGGTATCAGAGCAGGTCACTCTACCTGTTCTGGTTTTAAAAGGGTAAGATCAGGGGAAGAAATTTCCTGGTATTATGGATATGGCAGGAGGATCTATTACCATACCACCTCTTTTGTATGGCACCAACTATGATTACTGGAAGCCGAGTATGTTGGTTTTTCTAAAATCTCTAGATAGCAAAACATGGAAATCAGTTATTAAAGGTTGGAAACACCCTGTGTTGAAGGACAAAGATGGGAAAGAGACAACTGAATTAAAGCCACCAGAGGATTGGTCTAAAGATGAAGATGTACTTGCTCATGAAAATTCCAAAGCTTTGAATGCTTTGTTCAAAGGTGTTGACAAGAATATGTTTAGATTAATAAAGAAATGTACTGTGGCCAAAGATGCATGGGAGATTCTCAAAACCACTTTTGAAGGGACATCTAAGGTAAAAATGTCAAGCCTTCAACTTCTTACCACTAAATTTGAGAATCTTAGAATGAAAGAATATGAAAGTATTTTTGATTTTCATATGAATGTACTTGACTTTGCAAATTCATTTGATTCATTGGGAGAGACAATATCAGAAGAAAAACTTGTTAGAAAGATACTTAGGTCACTTCCTAAGAAATTTGATATGAAGGTTACAGCTATTGAAGAAGCTCAAGATATCTCCAGCATGAAAGTAGATGAGTTAATTGGATCTCTTCAAACCTTTGAATTAGCTATCAATGATAGATTTAAAAAGAAGCACAAAAATTTAGCTTTCGCTTCTAACACTGATGAGGAAGATGTTCAATGTGAGATGTAGCCTAATAAAAGTATTTTAGATGCAATTGTGCATCTTGGTAGAGAATTTAATAAGGTCCTGGAGATGATGAATAAAAAGTCAAGTTCAAATGTCAAGAATATGTCATCCGACATTGGTTTATGTGAAGGAGAATGTGATGGTGAAACAGCACAACATGTGACGGCATTGACAGGTGTGTGTATGTCTGACACAAAATCATGTGCTACAGAATCTTGTGATGAAGACTCAAGTGATGGGGAGGTAAGCTATGAAGAACTAGTCTGTAGGTTTAAAGAACTATGCTTTGACGATGAAGAAACTCACAGAAAGCTACATGAGAGCAATAAGATCATCAATCAGATGAAAACAGAAAGAAATGATCACCTTTCTCAAATCTCCAAATTAAATGATGAAGTGGGGCAACTGACCTCTCAATTGAAGAACATGAAAAAGCAGGTCAGAATGATGAATAGTGGTTCTAATGTGTTAGATGAAATACTACAAGTTGCGAAGACATTTGGAAATATGAAAGGAATAGGCTATGACTCTGGAATAAAGAATAAAGAAATCAAAATCTCTGATACGAAGTTTGTTCCTCCTAAAAGGAAAACTGAGTTTGTAATGTTGGATAACATGTGTCCACATCCTATCCCACATCTGAAACCCCAACCAAGAAACAAAAAGAAATCATCTTGGAGATGTCACTATTGTGGTAGATCTGGTCACATAAGACCATACTGTTACAAATTGTATGGATATCCTCAGGCTCATGTTCAGTCACATGTCAGTACTAAGAATGTTCAACATATGAAAGAATGGAAACCCAAAAAGGGTTCCTCTGCTCTAATCACCAAAGCAACTCTCATTGCCGATGTTCCTGCATTTGCCTCAAAGACTAAAACTTCTACTGTGAAGAAAGGAATATGTGCCTGTAAGTAATTCTCTTTCCACGCCAATTAATATAGTTTTTGGTACTGTAGGAGATAATGATTCTCCTATTGCGGTCAAGAAACCCCACATTATGAAAAGTCCATCTCTTGACCATATTAACCCTAAAACTGTTAAACCAAAGAGCAAAGGGGATGTAGCGTCAAATGTTGAAACATTTGGTACGTTTGTTACTGAAACTAGGTCACTAGTAAAATCTAGATCTGATGAAACTTTTGGAAAACCTAGTTTTAATGTTGCTGTTGAAAGTGCAAATATGTTACCTACCAAGGTTGTTGATTCTAATCATGAGCATGTACCCACTAAAACTATTGTTGATGTGGTTAATGATTCCTTCTTTGGATGGTTTATCTAAGGTCAGCACTATCACGTGCCTATGGTCTGTAATCTCTGAATATTCTGCACTTTTATGCACTATAGGTGCCATCTTGATCTAATTCATGCACTCTATTATCTCCTATGATTTTTATGCTATGCGAATCTGCTAGCTTATCTGTTCTCTCTCTGGTTCTGAAGACTTAATTTGTGGTATGATCTGTTTGGCAAAATTTTATGTCTAAAAAGGGGGAGAAGTTAGTTGATGTTATTCGTTGGTTGTTAAGATGTTATTTGTTGGTTGTTAATTGTTGCTCTGCTGCTGATCTGATGTGAATTGTTAATTATCTCTACTACCTACCTTTATCTATGTGAGCTATGAAGATCTGAAGATGTTATGCCAAGATATGTGCTATTTGATTAGTTGTTGATGCATTATCTGTAGCATGATGTGCATGATAATGTGGGCACATTGTTGATGCCACTGTGAATTATGAATTGTTTGCATGATCTGAAGATAAAGTATGTGTGCATGATTTGAGGGGGAGAAAATATTTCTCTTCTTATTTTTATATGAAGCTAATGTTGAGGGGGAGTTTCATCTGTCTCTTGTTATGTGTTACTCCAAGCAAGTCAAGCTTTATGTATGTTTTCTCAAACACTGATGTGAGGATCTCTCTATCCTCTGTTTTTTTTTTGTGAGGCCGTTTATTGTCCGCTGCTGTGTGCCTCTGATGTTAGTTGTTGAAAGCTTATTTGGTAAGCATTTCTATAAGGAATCCACTATGTGAATTGTTGATTGTTGATTGTCCTCCTTCAAGCTACTATTCTCTGATTAATATGAAGGAGTGTGTCACTTTTTGTCTCTCTGGCATTGATATATGGTCCAAGATTGTTTTAGCCAAAAATTTGCCAAAGGGAGAGATTGTTGTTGTTTTTGTGTTGGCTTCATTTTTGGTAAAACATGATGTGCACCAAGATGTGCACTATGATGATGTGCGGTACAATGTGGGCACATTGTTACTCGCACGCGTATTTCTTAAGCGAGATCTTTTTGAAGATTTGGTTTGGTTTTATCTTCATTAATTGTGCAGAAAGTCTCGCCTTTTCATCTAGAACCTTCAGGAGGTGGCGTTTTGCCCTAATTGCTTTGAAAAATATATTTCTCTATTTTCTCTATTTATGGAAATATATTATATGGTTCTAAAATATATTTGCTAGGTTTCTTTTGGACCAGCTGCACTCTGAAGCCCATGTTACTTGCAAAACACGTTCTTGCTGAAGCTATATATTCATGGATGCAAAACCTAAAAGATCACCGAAGCCATTATTTACAAAAAGAGTCTTTTAGAGTTTTAGGGTTTTGTTGTTAAGCTTTGTGCTTTATTTGTATACCTCTCTGGTTGCTGCCATTCATTATCAAATCACAGAGAAGGTTTGTTTTATTGAGTTTGAAGACTAAACTTAAAGATCACTCACGCCATCATTGAAGAATAGAGTTTTAAGGTTTGAGTCTTGTTGTCTTTGTTATTTGTGAGCCTATGCAAAGTATTGTCTTGATGCTTGCATAAGGACTGAGTTTATTGAGTTGTAATCCGAAGCTTTTAAGCAAGGAATATTGTTCACTACTCTAAGCTTTGAAGTACGAGTAGTGTTTATTGTTTGGGGAGAACTCTCTAATCTTTTGATTGCTATTTTATAGATAACACTGGTCTGTGTTAGTATTGGAAGTGAGATGGGTTTCTCTTACCTATGGGGTACCTAGGTAGAAATTAATCACGGGTATTTGGCAAGTTCTTAAGTTGTAAACCGAGGTGTAAACCGGATAGCTTAGGAATAGCATTACACTAGTGGATTTCCTTCCTGGCTTGGTATGCCCCCAGATTAGGACGTTGGGCCGAACTGGGTTAACAATTCTCCTGTGTTTTTTACTGCTTTCATTATTTGTTACTTTATTACTTGTTCTGCAAGTCTAGTTAAAGTGCGCACATCATACCGCACATCTTTCCTGAGTATACCAGAAATTTCATCTACAATAAACATTTATAAAAAAATATATAGTTTGATGAGATTCAGTTAAATAAATCTAGAATAGGAGAGTGTATTTTTGCACCTAAATTTCCCATCATGCCCTTTCTTAAATATATATCATATTTTTAATCCACCAATAAATTCATATTTTTTTATAAACATTATCTATTTCCAAAAAAATTGTAACAAACTTTATTTAAAAACAAACAAAATTTATATACAATAAAAAGATTATATTGTTTCAACAAAAAAATATTATACAAAATTTAGTCAATAAAATAAAATAAAAATGAGGGTATAATAGGCAAAATATAACCTAAATTGTCAAAATGACAAGTAAAAAGAAACAAATATTTTTTTCTAAAACAACACGTAAAAAGGAACGGAGGTAGTATAAAGGTAGTTCAATTCTAAAACTTTAACATAAACGCTCTATTCCTTACAAAAAAAACCCTTAACATAAACGCTCTATTAAAGAAAATTGTTCTAATTCACAAAACCAAATTATATCAAAAAGTTATACAATATCAAGGAACGATTTTTATAACTTAATTCTAACAACAACAAAAAAATAGTGGCGAATCAGTTTATTAAAACACGAGCGATACACCAAACTTATCAATGAATAAAAATATGTAGTCTTATGAGATTCAGTTGAATAAATCTATAATAAATTTAGGAACATTACTGAATATGAAAGTTTTTTTTTTGACAAAAAAAAAGGATTTTGTAATAAAAGTCGTCTATTTTTTTATTTTTTTATTTTGTTTTGGAAATTTATACGTAGATTACTATGAAACAAGCCCATACCGAAAAAAAAGATTACTATGAAACAAGTTGAAACAAGGTGAGATCGGATGATGGAAAAGGAGATATCTTAAATTTCACAAAAAAATTAGTTTGATGGTATTCAGATGAATAAATCTATAATAAATATAGGAAGATAACTGAATGTGATTTTTTTTTTCAAAAAAATGTGGGAGTTTTGTGATATGTAAAGTTGTCTATTTATTTGTATCTTTTTCTTAAAATTTATATGTAGATTATTACGAAACAAATTGAAAAAAGAAAGTGAGATAACGATGAAAAATATTTTTAAATTTACATTGTATTTAAAAAATACAGTTTGATGGGATTAACTTGAATAAATCTACAATAAATGTAGGAAGATCACTGAATGTGAGAGAGTTATTTTCGGAACAAAAAAAATGTGGGAATTTTGTGATATGCAAGGTTGGAAAAACCATGTGAGAATATATCTTAACTTACACTATATTTTTTTTTTTTAAAATGTAGTTTGATGAGATTTAGTTGAATAAATCTAAAATAAATGAAGGAAGATGATTGAATGTGAGAGTTTTTTTTTAACAATAAAATGTGGAAGTTATGTATTATACATGGTTTTCTATTTTTTTGCATTTTTTCTTGAAATTTACATGTGAATTTCTGTGAAATATGTTGAAATTAAATGAAAGAACGTTGGGAAAAAATATCTTAATTTACACTATATTTAACAAAAAATGTAGTTTGATGAGATTCGTATGAATAAATCTATAGTAAACATAGGAAGATCACTAAATATGAGTTTTTTTTTTACAAAAAAATGTGGGATTTTTGTTATATGCAAGATTGTCTAATTATACGTTGTTTTTTCTTCTTAATATTAAAATAAATTAATCAAATAATAATTTAAAATAAATTAACAAATAATATTAAAAAGAAAATAATCTCGTGCACGGCACGGGCTAACATATTAGTTAAGATTTATATTGTAGTAGTAGATTAAAGGGGTTCAATTTTTTTTCTCTCAACTAATTAAAGTAAAGTAACAAAATTACCCCTTATATTTAAAATTGGTTTGAATAGTTGTAAGTTAGATTTTTAGTAAATATATAGTTGGAGGAGACTTGCTAACTTACTCCCACATGTTTTTTTTTTGTAAACTCCCACATATTTTTATGTGGGAGGAAGTTAACAATCTAGATATATAATTCGTATATTAATATAAATTCTTGAAAATAAATATAATATGTTTTTTTTTTTTGAATTTCTTTTGTTTGAAGTGATGCATAAACTTTTTTAGAAGGCAATATTAATATACAAACTTTCAAAATAATCTAAAATCTCACAATATCGAAATCAATTTATTGTTACAAATTTTAGGTAAAAAATAAAAATAAAATCAAGAGTCTCATAATATATGAATCAATTTGATTTGTATAAAAAAAAATTGGTACGTTTAGAAAACAATTTGATTTGAATAAATTAATTGCTCATAAAGAAAACGAAAATTAAAAATGGAAGATTTATTTGTAATTTATATTTCTGTTATAATTTGTAGGATTTATTTATTATTTAAAAATATGATTTAAAAATATATTTTTGAAATTCTATATAAAGTTATATTGTTTGGGAGTTATAACAAATTGAAAGCAAAAGCACATCAATTTTATAGTTCTCTCAACAATGACTACAAATTCTTTTATTTCAACTCTTATGATTATGCTATGCATATCCATCCTTGTATTCATTACACATGGAAAACCCCTCAATTTTCAAGAAATCACATTCCCAAAAGAATTAGCCTCAAAGATTAGTCTTAACCCACAAGTAATTTCACAAGCCTCAACTGACTATGGCCACATTATTCATAAAAGCCCTTTTGCTGTTTTAGAACCATCGTCAATTAGTGATATTATTAACTTGATAAATTATTCAAACTCTCTTCCTAACCCTTTTACCATATCTCCTAGAGGACAAGGTCATTCACTTCTTGGTCAATCCATGGCACAAAATGGTGTTGTGGTTAATATGACTCATCTTAATAGGTTTAGGAATGAGTTTGGAATTATTATGTCTAATTGTGATGTGAAAAATCCATTGGATTGTTATGTTGATGTTGGTGGAGAACAATTATGGGTTGATGTTATGCATGAAACACTTAAGTTTGGCCTCACACCTCTTTCTTGGACTGATTACTTGTATTTAACTGTTGGTGGTTCTCTCTCTAATGCTGGAATTAGTGGTCAAACTTTTAAATTTGGACCTCAAGTCACCAATGTTCTTGCGTTGGATGTTATTACAGGTATAATTTTTTTAATTTATTTTTAAGTTAAATATGTTTTTCATTGTACAAAGAGAGGGGTGCAAGTGACATGACCTCCAACATTTTATTATTTGTATTTTACTTATAAAATACAAATATTTTTAGAAAGAAATTTTAAAATACCTATTTTATATATATATATATATATATATATATATATATATATATAACCTGTTAAAATATTTGTACCTCACTTATATAATATTATGTACATATATATCTGCAAAACGTTTTTTGTTCTAATACAATATAATTGATATGTTAAAAAATTTAAAATTTATTTTAAAAATACCAACACTTCTATAAAAAATAATGTGATTTTTTTTATGGTAAGATTTTTAAAATTTGTCAAATACCCCCTTGAAATTTGAAAATAGACAAATACCCTTTTGAAATTGTAAAACATCAATCAAATTGTCACCCTGTTCCGTTTACTTTGTCTATCTTCAGGGGTATTTGCCTATTTTGAAATTTTAAAGGGGTATTTGACAAAAGTTTAAATTTCAGGGGTAAATTTGATATTTTACTCGATTTTAAATGTGAATTTGAAAGAGCAAAAAGAATAAAAATCAAAAGAAAATAAATATATCTAAAGTGATTCCCAATAATACTCATTTGTATTGTCATGTTTATGTTTACACATAGTTTATCATTATATTATAGGACAAGGAGAAATTGTTACTTGTTCAGCTAAGAAAAACTCGGAGCTATTTTATGCCGTTCTTGGGGGTCTAGGTCAGTTTGGAGTGATTACAACAGCAAGAATACCTCTTAAAGCCGCACCGATAAGAGTAAGTATTATAATATATACACTCTTTCAGATTATAATTATAACTATAAATTAATTTTTATATTTAATAAATATATCAAAAAAATTAAAAAATAAAGAGATGCATATTTTTTTTTGCATATATTGCAATTTTCATTAGATGAAAATTTAGACATGAATATTTATTTCCAGATATTCTATATTTATATATTCAATTGTATGTGCACACAATTCTTTTTTCACAAATCACAAATATGACAAATAACTAGAAGTTATTTTTATTTATTTTAAATATTTAAATCTTATCACGAGAATTCCTTTCAATTATCAATTTATGAGCTTTGCAAGAAGTTTTAAAATATATTTTAACATAAACAAAATATACCACATCGTCAATCATGTATAATGTTTTACTAAACTCAAGTGAGATTGTCAAAGATTATAGAAGTGTTAGCAACTTATATACTCTTTAACACACATTTCAAAAAAAAAAAACACACATATTTCAACATACTCATTTTTTATTATTTCAAATTTATATGAGGGCCCACAAAATTTAGATGGGTCCACATTATTTAATAGATCTTATATAAATTTCGACCTATAAAAAAAAAGATTTTTTTAGGTAATAAAAAAGACCCTATATTTGCTTAAAAAAAAGAGTCTATATTAGAATGTGTATTGAGTGTGTTTCAAGTATTATTCTTATCATTAACCTCAACAAAATATTGTTCAATTTTTGTAGGTGAAGTGGTTACGTCTAATTTATAATGACTTTTTGGCATTTTCAAATGACCAAGAACATTTAATCTCATTTGATCAAAAAAATGACACCAATGGAGTAGATTATGTTGAAGGCATGCTTCTATTAAACAATTCACTATTAGATCTTTCTTTTTATCCATCTCTTGATCATCCAAGGATAACATCTCTAGTAACTCAATATGGCATCATCTATGTCCTAGAGCTTGTCAAATATTATGACACAAAGTCTGAAGCACATATCAATGAGGTAATTTCAGAATATTGTAACGAATTATCAATTTAGTCTTTTAAATATATGAAATATTGTACTTTTGTTTATAAATTTAGTTAATTTAGAGATTAAATTAAAGAGAAAATTATACTTTTTAATTTCATGGTTAACGTTGTATAACTTTTTTATTTTATTTGTTTTGGTCCGTAGTTTAACGGTTAGAATTTTATTTTATAAGATAAATAAGTGGGTGTATAATTTTGATCCTGGATATAATATTCAATATTTTATGAACTGAATTATTCTAATGAAGACAACTTCATTTTTATTATTTTTAATTATTTATAATTCAGATACAAATCAAATTGTAATTATTTATATTTTTGTTTGTTGAATAGGAAGTTGACAATTTGGTCAAAGGATTAAAGTTTGATCCTACATTTATGTTCCGAAAAGATGTGACATACGAGGAATTTCTAAATAGAGTTCACACTGAGGAATTAGTTCTTAAATCAAAAGGGTTGTGGAATGTTCCTCATCCTTGGTTGAACATATTTATTCCAAAATCTAGAATCTCAGATTTTAATGAAGGTGTGTTCAAAAATATTATTCTAAAGCAAAATCCTACTGCTGCATTGGTTCTAATCTACCCCATGAATCGAAACAAGTAAGTTTGTTATGAGATTATTTATATTTTATGATACTAGTTAATTATAAATACGTTTTTCTTTTATATTCCATTAAAAATACGTTTGCACTACAGAAACAGTTTAATTAACAATAACAAAATTAAAGAGGAAAATTAAGAAATTTTTCTTTATTTTTTCTATATGATAATCGTTATTTATTTATTAAAGGTTACTAAGTTTTGATCTCTTGCCTACAAAATGATCGAACTTTTTGTTGACATGTCAATGAACTTTTGTTAATGTGGCTGTTGACTTTTTGCCTACCACGTCAACAAAAAATTAGTATAAAGAGATAAATAATAGAATCTTTTCATTTTAGGGATAATAAAAAAATTTAGAGGATAACTAAAACTCATCCACAAAAGATAAATGTCTATTAATATTTTTATTTTATATATACTAATAAAAAACATCAAAATTAGCATTATAAATGTACATATTTCTCAATTTTTAGAGATATCAAAATTGAAGATCAATTTTATTTTTCTTCTTTTCCAAGTTATTTATATAGTGTGGTGATATGTTAGCTAATTTGTATAGCTAGGAAGTGAATAGTAGAATTTTTTGTGACTAGATATTTAATCACAATTTCTAGTTATTTAGTTCAAGATTCAGGGGTTTAGTACTAAATATACCGTACCTTATACTACGGGTTGAGTATTTCTTGGACTTTGTCTCTTTGTAAACATCTATATATATATATATATATATATATATATATATATATATATATATATATATATATATATATATATATCTTATATGCTGGTCAAAAAAAAATTTGTACATACATATTTTTGTGTTACTTAAATTGAATCTAACATATGTTTTGAAAATTCACAGGTGGGATGATAAGATGTCAACAATTATAGTAGATGAAGATGTGTTCTACATTGTAGGTATTTTGAATGTTGCAAATGGGTTGAATGAGGTGAAGACATTTGAAGCTCAAAACAATCAAATATTACGTTTTTGTAATGATTCTGGTATTAAGATTAAGGAATATCTTTCGGGAAACAAAACACATCAAGAATGGGTTGAACACTTTGGATCTAAATGGCAACTTTTTGAAGATAGAAAAAATAAATTTGATCCCAAAAGATTATTGTCACCGGGGCAAATGATATTTCAGTAGAAAAATGTAATGATTTGGAACTTAAAATATGAAAAAAATATTCATATGAATTTATGGAAAAAAATATTTAATGATGAAATTCTTTTTGTTTTATGGAGTTTTTTTTTTTACATCTTATTGTTTTTTTTTTTTGAACAAAGAAAACTTAATTCATTTCATTAACCAAATAAGTAGTAATACAAAGAATGGTAAACTTTAAAAAAAAGGACAAATTACATTGACCTCCCTTGAGGTTAATTCAAATGTATCACACACCCCTTCTATTTTATTAAAAAGCACTAACCTCCCTTGAACATTGGTTCCGTTATAACACTATTAAAATAAAAAGATAAATAAATCAAGAACAAAATTGTCATCAAAAGGGTGGCTGCAATGTCTGTTTCGTATCGTGTGGCTGACGAGATGGATGTCAGTATTGGGGAAGAGGTTGGTTATAGAATCAGAGGTGGGTTAAGTGTAAGGTCATATGTATGGTGTTTAGCTAAGTGCTACAAGTTTCGTGTTCATGTTATGTTTCGTGTTTCAATTGATATTGCTTCTTTTTTTGTTGAACGCAATAGATTTTAAGAATTTTAGGATTAAGAATATACACATGTAATTTTCTGTTTCTTATTTCAGTTGACATTGCTTCGATTTCGTGCATTATGCTCTAACTAGCTGCTACCTCGATGTTATGTATCTAATAGAATTATATTGTTTGATTGTAATTTAGGTGAATTTGATTTGGATATTTAGATTGTTTGGTAGGTCTTATGAATCCCTCTTACTGAATCAACATATTGTTTTCCTCTCACAAAGCTCTCCTTTAAAATGAAGTCATTAGTTGCAAGTATGATGTTCTTGAATCCTTTCAATAAGGCAAGGATCTCAGGCTTGTTTACCGAAGCTAATATAACGACTGAGGTCATAAATGCAGGTAAAATGGTTTATTATTTTCAAGTGACCAAAATGAAACTTTTAATAGTTAAGAGACCAAAACGAAACCAAAAAATAAGTTAAAAGACCAAAGCGAAACTTTTAATAGTTAAAGGACCAAAATGAAATCAAAAAATAAGGTAAGACTTAAGAGACAAAAAAAGTAATTAAGTCAAAAAAAATTAGGACATATGCAATTTCTATATATGCATATTATATAAAGTAAACAAATTGATAATATTATCATATTTTTTATATTGTGATAAACCGCAAAACCCGAATCAATCCGAACCTCATAATGGATAGTACTACTAAGCTATTCTTTTGGTGGAGTATTAGCAAACTTCCATGAGCATTTAACATAAATATCAGTAATTCGACCCCCTGCCACCTCAGATATTGGTACTGAATCAGTAATCTCCTTCAAATCATCTTTGCTCAACTTCACTTCATATGAACCCACATTACAATCAACATTTTTTGTCTTGGTTGTTCCTACAATGCATATTAGATGTTCCATAAATGTTATTTGCTATTTGCTAGCAAAGAAAAAGAAATTAATAAAAAATGTTTTTAGATAGCAACAATGACATGGTCAAAGTTACGGATACGGATTCTCTACATTAGAAAACACGCATATTTATATGCATTAGTTGATCTAAATCACTAATTTAATATTAATCGACTCATGTTTATTTTTTTGGCAGAAGAAATGAGAAACATTAACTGAAAGCACACACAACTGCGAGGTTCAACTTCAGACATTAATGAAAATATTTAGCTTAACAATATTGACATTATCATTATAATTAAGTTAATTAGGCATTACGTAAAGACTTCATCACACACATGTATCCCTCCATATATATATATCAAATTACACTTAGGACTAAGCTTAACACATATTAATCGAAGGCCAGTTGAAAAATGGAAAGAAAAAAAAAAACTAACCAGGGATAGGTACCACATAGTCTCCTTGATGAAGAATCCATGAAAGAGCAAGTTGTGAAGTTGTACATTTATGCTTCTCTGCCAACTTTTCTATCCTAGAATACAAGATCTTGTTCTTATCAAGATTCTCCCCCTGTAACCTTGGATGGGAAACCTAGTGAAAAAAATGTTGGTGAATGGTAAAACAACAAGTCTTATTACTATCATAAGAAATTAACAAAATTAAAGGATTAAATCCTTACTAGAAAATGTTTCAAAAAAAAGTCCATACTAAAAAACTATTTGAAGGTATGCTTTCGGTAACAGCCTTGCCCCCGAAAAATCCGCGGCCAAGAGGGCTGTACGGTACTATTCCAATTCCAAGTTCCCTGAAATTGTTGTTGCAAGAGTTATAATTCTTTGAAATCATATGCGTCAAACAACTTAGTTCTTAAAAATTATCGATCATATTAATGTTTGAAATTTCAAAATTTCTTGGTCGAGGATCAAATTATTTGATCAACAATTTCGAGACTATATGTACCTGCAAAGTGGAACAATATCTTGCTCAATTTCACGAGTCCAAAGGGACCATTCCATTTGAACAGCAGTAATAGGATGAATAACATGTGCCCTCCTAATTGTGTCAGGACTGGCTTCAGATAATCCTATGTACTTTATTTTTCCCTCTTGAACCAACTTTTTAAGCTCTCCCATCTATCATTAAAAAAAAATCAAATATAACAAGCAAATCAATGACACAACAACACATCAAAGCATTAAATAAATTAAAGTCTAACGACTACAATCTAGATTCTAGACTATGACATAATAATTTTTAGGATTATGTTTAACATATGTGCCTTATCGGCACATTTTAAAATACTCGAAACAATAATTTTATTTTAAAATTAATAACATTTAATTTATAAAAATATAAAATGTACAAGTTTTAATGTTAATTTTTTTTATTAATATATTAAGAGCAACAATAACGCAGATATACTAAGTTTCAAATTCTTTATAATGAACGTAAGCAATAAGAAACCTGCACTATATGATATACGATGTATGACATAGCAAGGTACTGAACTAACTATCGTGTCCATTAACTATACAACCAACGGCAACAAATATATTTCAAAGAGAAAAAAATATTATTTTATTCAACCTATTATTCTTAAATTGTTAGAGATCAAAATCCAACGGTCATATATTTAACACTCAAAAATATGTGGGGTCAAGTTTTGATTCTTTATAAACAATACCATTAAAGTAAAAACTACTTAAATCAACTATAAATTTTTTAAATCATATAAATTATTTTAGACCCACAAAAAATAACTTAGTTTACCACCACTAAAGATGCTCGAACAAGTGGACATTTGTTAACATTTCTCTAATTCCTATAATTGTTGAAATTGTAACGTAACCATGATTGATGTTGCGTCTATGGTATTTGAGTGTGATTCTCTATAATATACTCCCTCTATTTCAAAATAATAATCGTTTAAGGTTTGTGCATGATTTTTAAGGAAATAATTAGTTGTGTTGATTTTTTTTTTTTTGACGAAATTAGTTGTGTTGATTTAAATATTAAAATTAGTATCATTTACTACAATATCTTTATTAATTGTAGTTAATGGAGTAGTTTATTAAGATGAAATTTAATAAATAAAAATATAATAATAGAAAAAAGAAATTATTTTAAGACAAATAAAAAATGTTAAAGAGACAATTATTTTGGAGACGGAGGGAGTAACAATTATCGTGTCTTCAATGGGTATTGTTGTGTCAACACGGTGTTGATAATAGAGATCAATGTAATCTACCCCAAGGCGTCGGAGGCTAGCTTCACAGCATGATCGAACATATTCAGGTGTACCATTTACTATGACATTATTTGGTTCCATTTTCACAATTCCAAATTTTGTGGCTATTTGAATTTGATCTCTTGGTAATTTCTTCAGAGCCTGAGAGTTCAAATGTGATCATGTTGCAGTCAAAACAAACTTTGGCATACATCCAAAAATAAAAACAAACTTTGGTATAAATATAATATAGTTTTATTCTAAAAAATCTTGTTAATAAACAATATAAATTTATTTTAAAGATTTATTCAATTCATAAGGACAAAAATGGATTCCCTGCAGTGAATTGACACTGCGATGAAATCTATTTTAATGGTTTAAATGCACACGTGAAAATATCCATTGAAAAGTTCACCGAAGGAGATCCCCTTCCCATAAGGACATAGTACTCTAATTTTTTTTTTATGAATACTCTAGGCTTTGATTGGATTGATGGCAATTGGCAAGTGATAAAACTCATTACTTTTTATAGAAAAAAATAAATATAAACTATTTTCATAAATTATATACGAGAAATTATGAAAATAAGCTAATAAAAACTTATGAAAATGATCATAATAAGCTGTTTTTGTAAGTTCCATTAAAATGTCTCACACAAACCTTATATCAATACATAAATGGCAAAGAAAGAACAGATCTATTACTACTATTATAGAAGTATAGGGATTTATGAGTGAACCTTTCCAACAATGATTTCATTGGCACCATGTAGTCCATAAACATTTGCTGTGTCAAAGAATGTGATACCTTTGGTGAATGCATATTTGATCAAAGAAATGGCAACCTCTTCTGAAATGGGAGAGTAATACATTCCAGTGATGCCAGAGCACCCAAACCCCAACTTTGAAACCTACAACAATCATATATAGTATAAATAATTCAAAACATAAAGTATATATCAATGTTGATGGGGTTATATACTTATACTTACCTCTAGGCCTTGGCTTCCAAGCTTCACTCGAGGAATATCTCCCATTTTTGTGTTTCTTTACTCTAATATCTCTATGAAAGTCTTGATCCCCTTCAAGTAGTATAGTAGATAGATCTTGAGATTCAAATGTTTATTCCCATTAACATTTTTTTATTCATTGATCTTGATAAATGACTATTTTATTTGTATTGCAGACTTCTTTGTCTTTGACCAAGATAACATATATATAAGTGAACTTAAAAATGTAGGCATAAGTTTTTTTTTTTTTTGAAAGGAGTATAGGCATAAGTTATTAGACAAAAACAAATAAAATTAATCTAGTGAAATTCTTGTAAAAAAATGCTTAAATGCATTTTTGACTTCCAAATTTTATAAGAGCGTGATGTTGGTCTCTAAGTCATAATTTTGCGGTTTTAATCTTTAAAGTTTTACAAGTAGTCGATTTTGACCTCTAAATTTAGCCCTTTTTACATTTGATATCACCTGTTATTTTTTAGACTAAAATTTGCTTATGTGGTATTTTAAAATTAAATAAAATATTTTTTAGAAATTAAATATTTTTAAAATTAAAAAATTATTAAA
Organism: Trifolium dubium; assembly: GCA_951804385.1. Lineage (NCBI taxonomy): Eukaryota > Viridiplantae > Streptophyta > Magnoliopsida > Fabales > Fabaceae > Trifolium > Trifolium dubium. The sequence goes on along the minus strand of OX638062.1, from coordinate 46,378,453 downwards.
AATTGTTGTTTTAATTTAAATTTTATTATTTTTTTTTTAAAAATAGTTTATAAATTTTTAAAAAATGGGAGTAAAAAATTTGTATAGTATTATTTTATAAACTACTTATAATAGAAATATTATTATATAAATTATTTTAAAAAAACAATTAGTCATTTATATTTAGTTTTTGTTAAATTTTAAAATATCTATTTCATTTTAATTTTTTTTAAATATATATTATTTAATTTTAAAATTACACATAAGCAATTTTTAGTCTAAAAAATCAAAGGAGGCTAACAAATGCAAAATGGGTAAACCTTGGGAATCAAAATTGAGCAATTTTGCAATTTTAACTTAAATTTTAATTGCTCAATTTATAAGCAATTTTTAGTCTAAAAAATCAAAGGAGGCTAACAAATGCAAAATGGGTAAACCTTGGGAATCAAAATTGAGCAATTTTGCAATTTTAACTTAAATTTTAATTGCTCAATTTTTTTAATAAAAAAAAGGTTAAGGGGGGTTATTGGATTGAGATTTTGAGGGATTTTAAAAGATTTTTTTATGATAAAAAAGTCTTGTGGTATTCAATCAAGACTTTTATAAAATGTAAGCAAATCTTGTAGTATTCAATTAAGACAATTAAGATTTCTGTATTATAATCCCACAAAATCTCACAAAATCCTGTGTTAAAAATCTTGGTTGTAAAATGTATTTTAAAAAAAAGTCTCTCAAAATCTCACAAAATCAATATAATCACACAAAGTCTTTTAAAATTTTCAAGATTTTTTTTGTCAAAATAATCTCTCAAAATCTCAATTCAATAACCCCCCTAAATATGTTTTTACTCTCTACAATTTCACGTTCTTTCAAGTTTAGTCTCTATTGAATTTTAATAGTAATTTTAGTTCTTCATAATATTGAAAATTTTAAAATAAACCCTATTTTAAAAACTTTTTATAAAAACTAAAGATTTTTAATTCCTCAAAATAGTTCATATAAAATGTTAGTAGGGACTAAAAAAGAATTAATTTTTTGAAAGATTAAAATTGAAAGGCCGTAATTTTATATGGACTAATAACATATTTCACCAAAAAAAAAATTGAGCAATTAAAATTTAAAAGTTAAAATCAAACAATTATAAAACTTAAATATTAAAGTTGCACAATTGAAATTTGGAAGTTGGAACCAAAATTGTAGAATTGTAAAATTTTGGTTTAAACCAAGAAAAAATAAAGCTTAAACTTCATTTTAGTCCTTGTATGTATGCGAAATTTTGGTTTTAGTCCCTATATCGAATTTTGTTCAAAATAAGTCCATGAATCAACCAAATTTTTTGATTTTAGTCTCTAAAGTGAAAATTCGTAGGAAAATCTGCAGGAAACTTGAACAAATTCGATACAGGGACTAAAACTAAAATGACTAAAATGATGTTTAAGCCAAAAAAAAATGATAGGTAACGCTAAAACGACATCGTATGAACACTATTAGCAAAATTCCCCAAAATCCCACACCATCTTCTAACCACACCGTCTTTTTTCTTAACCTCCGTTACAATCACTTTTTCTATTCTCCATTCTCAAAAACAACCGAAAGAGAAATCGAAGTTAACATCACTCCATAACAATGGCAGAAAAACCCCAACCTGTTCGTGTATTATACTGCCAAGTTTGCAGTTTACCTCCTGAGTATTGTGAATTCGGATCCGATTTCGAAAAATGTAAACCCTGGTTGATCCAAAACGTACCCGATTTATACCCTAATCTTCTTAATGGTATATTATATTAGTATTCTTAATGTAATTTTTTTTTAATTTGATGTTATTTTTTAATGTGATTTATCCTGACATAACTAGTAAAATACCCGTGCGTTCGCGTTATTGAAGATTTTTTAATCCTTTTTAATGTAATTTATTTTAACATAATTATTGTTGTTATTGTGGTTGTTGTTGTTTTTGTAGAGGCTAATGTGAAGGAAGCTGATAAAGTTGCTGATAAGTTACAAGGAACTGGTATTTCTTCTGGTTCTGGTGACGGTGCTGCTTCTTCAGGTTTGTTTTTGTAATTGAATGTTGTTGAAGAAGTGTAGTTATGTAAATTTATGATTTCATTTGTTAGTGGGACCATGATTTTGAGTATTTGTTAAGCATATAGGATTTTATTTTAGTAATTTCAGAAATGTTATTTGAATGTCAAATAAACTAAATTGGACTGGTCTTAGGAAATTGTGGTTGGGCGTAACGCAACCCTAGAAAACCGGTTTGTATTGTTCAGGCCATATATTGTCCGATGTAGGACTCTTAACACACCCTCTCACGCCTAGGGTTAGACAACTGGAGCTTGGAATTAAATGGTGGGTGACACAATAGCAGAAATCTTATAGCAGGTGGCCCACTGTATCTTATACGAGGCTGTGATAGTGATACCGTCTTAAGAAGTTGTGGTTGGACCTAACTCAACTCTACAAAACCGGCTTGTAGGGTGGGTGAGGATTACCCCAACTTATAAAGACATTTTCAGGCCATATATTGTCCGATGTGGGACTCTTAACACTAGTTTTTAAATAGTTAACGCAGTTCTCAACTTGGTTAATAGATATATCCGGTGTTACAAAAACTTATTTACCTTGTTTTTCAAGTTTTCAAATCTAAATGTAGTTGGAACTCCTGAAATTGTGGTTAATGATGTTCAAATTTGAGGTTAATAATGCTTATTTGATAGTTTGAGTTATCCAATCATTATATATATATATATATATATATATATATATATATATATATAACCATTCATTGAATTGCGTTAACCATGTTGTGAACTGTGTTAACCATTTAAAAAGTTGTTGAATTTTCTTGTCCTAGATTGATCATCAAATAACATTTCTAGTTGTGAAATGAATGTCGTTTCTCTGTTTTTTAACCCATTGCTTTGCCAATTGGTTGTAATTCGATTCCCGGTTTTGATATTTTATCAGGAAAACCAGAAGAGGTCAAGCGTCTTCCAGGTGGGAAGATAAAGAAAAAGGTATGTTTTGGAATTCTTGAACGCAATCTTCGTTAGATGTTAAATGATCATAATTACAATTGTTTGATTGACGTGGTCATATGTGGTATTTGTCGTTCAGGACAAGCAAGAGGTTATTATTGAGAAGGTTGTACGAAACAAACGAAAATCTATCACTACCGTGAAAGGCTTGGAACTTTTCGGTGAGTTATGTTTTTCATTTTCTTAGGTTTTGTTTGGATATCTAATTATTTTCTTAAAGTTTTTATTCCATTGTTTGGAAGTGAAATGGAATAGTTGGAGATTCTTAACAATAAGCATTTTCATCCCATATTTACAAATTGATTTTTGGGAGGATCAAGGTATTAGATGGAATGATATTAAATAGGTTCTATGGGGTTCCGCCCAAAATCGGCAACTAAGCTCATTCCATTTTTCTTTGTTCCATTGCGTTTTACCTATGTTGCATAGGTCTAGTATATTGTAGTACAAGATTTTCCAAAAATCTAGGTTATAGGTCTGATAATATGAATTTTATTGTATGTTTATATTTGTCGTAGAAAATAAATATTTACATAACATGACCGAATTATATAAATCTAAAGACCTAGATTTTAGTGGAAAAAGAATGAGTTACCTGAATGAAAAACTAGAATTTGTGCTGAATTGCTACTCTGTCACTTGAATGTTGAATCTGAAATTAGGGGAGGCGATATTTACATAGCAAAAATATAAGGTAGTTTGTAGTTGGAAGTAGGAAAAGAATCCAGCAGGTAATACTCAGTTTTTGTGGTCCGATGTTCCTGAGTTTAATACTCAGTTTTTGTTTTCTTGTTTAAAAATATTTTTGAAACGTACTGGATGCGTGTCCATGTGTACCCAATGCCTACTGGGTACAACTACCTGCCCGTTGTATGTGTGGCTTTGATTTTGGAGTACTTTTGTTTATAGTTTTTTTATGGGGAAATTACACTCACCTCCCGTGGAATATGTTCAAATGTAACTCACCCCCCTCTTTTATTCACTCACCACTTACCTCCCATACAATTTGACACTATAGCACTTCCGCAAAAAACAAATTCTTTCTTTTTTTCTTCTGATAATTAGAACTTTTAGGTAGGGACTAGGGATGGCAAGAGCACCCAAACCCGCGGGTCCCGCCCGAAACCGAACCCGAGTCAACGGGTAAAATCCGAGTTGACTGGGTTTGGGTTCGGGTACGGGTGACACCCGATATTTCGGGTTTGGGTAGTGTCAAACCCACACCCGTTATATATTAAATTATATAATTATCTCTCTTGCATTAGCATATTGTAGACTATTTTAATGTTGTAGACTATTTTTCATCCTTATTTTAATGTTGAAAATAATGTTAGCATATGTTAGACCGTAATTTCGTTGAATTTTCCATATATTTTTTACTTTTGTTAATATAATTTCGAGTTCGGGTTCGGGTGGGAAAAACCCGAACCCAACGGGTTTGGGTTTGGGTGCTATTTTGTCACCCGAAAACCCCTTTGGGTTCGGGTTCGGGTTTGGGTAGTGCCAAACCCGCGCCCGACTCTACCTGTTGCCATCCCTACTTTTAGGTTGCCTCACTACCTTTTCATTATTCCAAAAATCAGAACCCCAAAACTTTTCTTCCACCATGGAAGCAACACCACTAGATCGGAAGCACAAATGTGATTTTTAATTCTCGTTTTTTTTTGCTCTTCTCTTTTGACCGACATGGATTTCAGGTATTTTAATTTACACTTTTGGGGTAAACATACTTGTCATTCCCAATTTGTTATTACCGGTTTCGATTTATATAAAGAGGAAGGGGTTTGGTTGGTGGGCATTGTGATTGGCGAATAAAAAAGAAAGAATCTTGGATATATCAATTTATTACATTAGAGTTTCAAAATTAAACAACCTTGACAGAGTAATAGTGACTAGTGAGGGATCTTGAGTTTGGAAAAATCACCAAAGTGCAAGGGTGGAAGAGAAAATGCTCAACAATGAAAGGAAAAAGTCTATAGTAGTGTCAGTGTGAGTATAAGTGAGACTGTGAGAGAGTTAACAGAAGTTTAACGGGGTTAAGGTCTAGGGGAGGTGTGTGTAAATTTGATAACAAAGTAAGGGAGGTTAGTGTTTAGTTAAAAATTAGGGGGTGTTTGTGTTATTTAAGAAGACTTGAGGGGAGGTTAGTGTTTAGTTAAAAATTAGGGGGTGTTTGTGTTATTTAAGAAGACTTGAGGGGAGGTCAGTGTAGTTTTTTTATTAATGAAATCATGGCCATGAGTTATCATTATGTTCGTGTTGTTGGCGTTTAACTATAACACTTTTGTTGCATTTCAGGTGTCAAGCTCAGCGATGCTTCAAAGAAACTCGGGAAAAAGTTTGCTACAGGAGCTTCCGTTGTCAAGGTTTATTGCTTTATACACCGTAGACATGTACAATTGCTTAGTAGTTGGATATAATGTTTGATACTATTCTTTTTGTCGGTATCAGGGCCCAACTGAGAAAGAGCAAATTGATGTTCAAGGGGATATATCTTATGACGTTGTGGAGTTTATTACCGATACATGGCCTGACGTGAGTGATTTTTGTTGTCTATTGTTTGACATTATAATCTAACTAAATATACATATCTCTGATAACCATTGAAAAATACTACATAGAAAATGTAGTGTTATAATTTTTCCGCACTATAATTAATGGTCTATTTTGCCTATTCATTTGTGGAAGAGATACTGGTGGATGTTTTATTTGGGTTTTAGAAACTCAGCTAGGAAAACATGTTTAAAGAAGCAATCTATCTTTGACACAGGCCTATGTGATTTATGAAACATTTCATTATTGCAAGATATAACTGCTGAATGAAACAACTAGTAATTTTAGATTGTGCTGGATTTGTTTATAACTATTAAACCCACAAGAAACACATCCAATTTCCAAACACATCCAATTTCCTGCATATACAAAATACAAGTATGATCTATTCTAGTAAGTAAGTCTAGCAAATTGTTGATCTATGACTACTCTATGAAGCAAGGGCACTCCTCGGGTGTGGGACTGCGTCGTGGCTTACACCGACACTTACGATTACGTTGAATTATATCATTTTCTCAAATTTTTATCCGTTTCAGTGTCGTGTCCCGTGTCCGTGCTTCATAGTCTCTGCTTTATTTATATTATGCATGCCATGGCAGTTGTCACTTGTTCTTATAAATAGTTCTCTTTATCCTTAGACTAGAGAACTTTTATATGATTGAAGGTCTCTCTTGTGCAGGTTCCGGAAAAAGCAATTTTCTTTATAGAAGATGGGAAAAAGGTTCCAGCTGCTTGATTTTGACTATATATAACAAGGCTTTGGACTGGTGGCTAGAATCAGCTATTTTGCTGTATCTTGAAAGGAATGGCTGAAAAACATGGTATTTAATGTTTTAACACTACTTTTAGCCATTGAAGCCCCCCTATCCCCCTCCTCTCCCCACAAAACATATATTAGGGCATGGTCCAATGTGTATTTTCAGTTAAACTATGTTCAATTAATTGTGTGCTTATAGAGGCAAAAGGATGAAAAAGGTTTATTTGCTTCATTTTTGTACTATCATAGTAGCATTAATTAATCTTTTAAGTCAGTAAAGGATGCTTAGGAGTTATGCGTGAAAAAAAAAATTCTACTTGCATAAATAGCCAACTTTAAAATATTCTTTTTACTTTTTTCTGTATTATTAATATTTGAAAACACGAAACAGTTCGAAAACATTGTAACATTTACATCATTTAAAAATGAAACTAAGTCTTTTAACATGTTAAAAGGTTGTAGGGACATTTGATATGCTGTGGTTTTCTGCTAGGCTCTTCGAAACTAAAAAATGTAAATAGAAAATATTTTTTGAAAACAAAACACATGTTACTTTCCTATTTGCTTCTTGCATAATTTGCCAATTTCAACTCTTCAAATTTTTAATCTGCCTTGTATAATATTGTTCTGCATGTTTAGAATAATCTGATATTTAGCTCTGAACATAAAACCAGAATCATTAAGCTCTATCAATTACAATCAGTTTTTTCCTAGATTTTAAAGGGCAGGGGGAGTGTGTGTATCTCATGAAAAATCGAACTGAGATATCGTATTCCAATGATGTCATATCATGTCTTTATGCATTTATCATGTGTTCAATGTATTTGTTGTCACTTGTGAACAGACATAGAGTGCTTTTATATCGTCAGTCATATGTCATTCTTGCATGCTATTTCTGATATATGCATATGCATTATTTGTTCAATTTTCGTACTTCTGAAGGAGAGTTTTGCCTGGTTTCCCAATAAAATTGTACATGGTATTGGTCGTGACACCAAGGTAGAGTGTATGGGGAAAGAGTGTGAAGAGAGCTCAATCAATGGATAAAGAGAGAAAGAGAGAGAGAGAGAGAGAGAGAGAGAGAAGATAAGGTGGGGACGAAAGAGAGCTCATTCTTTGTTTTCAAATCTTGACCCTTGAATTTCCTGTCATTTTATTTCATTATAAACTATTTCTCTCTGTTCTGTGATATAAGGTGGGGACGAAAAAGAGTTTGTAAGAGGGTTTGTGTTTGTAAATTGTGATGTCCCATCGAAATTCAGGTTTTTGTTCAGAGGCTCGATCAAGACTGATTGGCAACAAGAGTTGAGAAAAGACGGGTATTATCATATGAATTTTCTTGTGTTATGATCTTATCATGGGACTTGCAACCATCTTTTTTCTCTTGCTCGTTTGTTTATTCTATTTGGACTGCTATTTATAGTTGCTTGCGGTACAAGTTACTTGCTCAATTACGGGTGGTTTTGAGGATTTTCAAAAATTCTCTTAAACATTTCCTTTTATTTTAGAACTCCAAAACAAGCAAAAGGCTCCATAGTTTGACTTGTTGAGTTGTTTGGGAGGGAAATGAAATGGTTCGAAGGCAGAAGAGATATGAAAAAATTGTATAAAGGACAGAAACAATATAGAACCAATCCGTGCTAGAGTTACCATAGACTCTTCTAAGTAGGCGGACAATTCCATCGCAACAAGAAGAAAGTTTGCATGCGGCCTAGCCACACTTGCAATAATACTCTTTGCATATTATGCAACATTTTTTCTTTCATTTGCTCGGGTTAAAGTAAAAAAAAAAAAAAAATAGTGCCCTCCTAGAATAAGCAACAACTACCAAGACCACACTTCATAAACTATCGTCAAACCGTTGCTAAACTTACAAATGTTGTAGCGGCAAGATGTCAATTGAAATTGAGTCGAGATAATAAAAAGAGGAATACCATGACATAGTGTGACTTTTAAAGATTGTCTTCTAAAAAAAAACCTTTTAAACAATGTTGGGGATCAGATAACTTTCTCCTGAAAATGGCATTGATTGTGTTCATACGAACATTTGATGGTTTAAGGAAGACTGAATTAGCAAAGTTGCTATTATTGATGAAGAGTCAACATACATAGATGTCTCCCGTCAAGATTTGATCATAGATGCCTACCTTGAATAAACAATTTGAGGGTAAAATCTTAGAGTGTGTTTGGAAGAGGGATTTTTTTGAGGTAAAGTAATGTTGAGAGATTTTAAATTCCCAATGTAAATTCATTTGTTTGGATAATTAATTTGGAAATTTTTCAAAATGATGGGAATTTTTGAAGTATTTTACATAAGTTAAATTGAATGAATTTCAAATGACACCTAAAAGTAGGAATTTGAAATTCCTTTCTCTCTATAAAATAAGTTGTGGAGTACAAAAGTAGACGATTGCATCTTAGAAAACAAGTTGCGGGGTGGTTGGGGGAAATTAAACATTAAACCGTCTTGAAGGATTAAATTACAAAAATGTTACCTCATCTCATCGGCTTCAGAATCGTTTCCTCCTTTAGTCCATTTAATTAATCAACCAAAACCTCCTTGACTACTTTTAGAATTGTCAAATGTTATTGCAACTCGCAAGTCAATACGAGACTTTTGATTATGTTTTCTCCTTACTCACATACGAAAAATTCTCTCTAACCCCCCCTATATTCTTTTCCCCCCCCCCTAACTACCTTATTTGTCCTTAGGGGGTATTCAAGCAAAATTTGGGACGTAGATCCCGAAGTGCACTTCGTGAGATACGTCCCAAATTTTGCTATTTTCACCGAGAAATCATTTTCAGTATCGATGCTGAACTTTTCAGTATCGATACTGAACTTAAAAACTTGGTCTGCATCCCAAAAACTCATCCAGAAATCATTTCAGTATGGATGCTGAACTTTTCAGCATCGATACTGAACTTAAAAATCCCCCCAAAACTCCCCAGAAATCATTTCAGTATCGATGCTGAACTTTCAGTATGGATGCTGAACTTTTCAGCATCGATACTGAACTTAAAAATCCCCCCAAAACTCCCCAGAAATCATTTCAGTATCGATGCTGAACTTTTCAGTATCGATACTGAACTTAAAAACTTGGCCTGCATCCCAAAAACTCACCCATAAATCATTTCAGTATGGATGCTAAACTTTTCAGCATCGATACTGAATTTAAAAATTGTACCTGTACCCCCTAGAAATCATTTCAGTATCGATGCTCAACTTTTCAGTATCGATACTGAACTTAAAAACTTGGCCTGCATCCCAAAAACTCACCCATAAATCATTTCAGTATGGATGCTAAACTTTTCAGCATCGATACTGAATTTAAAAATTGTACCTGTACCCCCTAGAAATCATTTCAGTATCGATGCTGAACTTTTCAGTATCGATACTGAACTTAAAAACTTGGCCTGCATCCCAAAAACTCACCCATAAATCATTTCAGTATGGATGCTGAACTTTTCAGCATCGATACTGAACTTAAAAATTGTACCTGTACCCCCCAGAAATCATTTCAGTATCGATGCTGAACTTTTCAGTATCGATACTGAACTTAAAAACTTGGGGGTGTAATCAAATTCGGGACGCATCTCACGAAGTGCACTTCGTGAGATACGTCCCGAATTTTTTCTTGAGAGTGTAATAAAGTCAAGGGTATTTTGGGATTCTAGGGGTGAAAGAGAATTAAGGGGGGCTAAAGAGAAATTTTCCTCACATACTTTATGAGAAAATTTTCAAAAGGTTATCCAAAACAACTAAAACTAATCTACAAATATAATCAAAACAATTAATTGTATGATATATGTAAGCCATAATCAGTTGCAAAACTAATCAATATTTAAATAATACTACTACTAAACTAAAAAACGGGCAACTTAAGTTTTATCAACCTGCAGAACAAAACGCCATATACCAATACCAATTTTTTACAGACAACAAACTAGCTAGCCGAACTCATTTCTTATGTCTTTAACATTGCAACAGATGGTGAATAAACTAAAATGGATTAATAGAAAAGCACGTTTGCTTCCTTTTCCAACCAAACTAGAACTATATCTTTGTTCTATCATAAACATGTTATATTCTCATCAGTGTCTATTAAGTATATCCCTACAACGTAGAATGGATTCAAGCCTTTCCAACCTAAGTTGCTGCTTAAACCTTTTTATAAAATCATCAGCCTTTGCATCTACTTCTTCCTCTTCTACCTTTCCTCTCACAACCTCTGTCTCAGATTCGAGTTCCAACTCGGATTTCGGTTTCTTCTCTTCGTCCACCTTTGCTGAATCCAATCGACGAAAATTCCTTGACAACAACCGTACCAAGAGTGATGGAGCAGCCTTTGCATCCACTTCTTCCTCTTCTACCCTTCCTCTCACAACCTCTATCTCAGATTCGACTTCTATCTCGGATTTCGGTTTCTTCTCTTCCTCCACCTTTACCGAATCCAATCGACGAAAATTCCCTGACATCAATCGTTCCAAGAGTGATGGAGCTCTGGGTAGAGTATTCCGGGTCAAGTCACCTGAGCCTTTATTTATTTCTGTTTTACAAAGGCCCGGGTCTATTGACTTGACCCGGTCCAACTTGGTAGGCGACATGTCCTGGTCCAACTGGGGCACGTCACAGTTGTCAACCGGTTCGATCTGGGCTTCTACCGTTTTTGTTGTTGTTTCTGCTGCTGTTGTTGGTATGTATTTACAGCAACCGAGTCCAAAAGACGTGACTCGTTCAAAAAGCGAAGACGTGGAACGGACAAGTTGCGGTGATGATTCCGGTTGCCCGTTTCTCTGAGCGGCGAAACGAGAGGTAATAGCTATGGTGCCAATTACAAGGTTGACAATTAAGAATATACAAGAGGGTGTAAACCAACTTGTCATCACATCATATACTGAAATTGAAACTGAATCTGCTTCATCCATATTGATAATGTTTCTTTGATATCTATAAATAAGTGAGAGTTACGTTGCTATACTATGGATATTAATGGTGATGTTTTTGCTATTGTGAAGTGTGTGTCTTTTCTTTATATATGAAAAAAAGTTTATATAAAAAAATGTAGTTATGTGAAATGTGATTAATTATAAAATGACATTGACGTTTACTTCTTTTATTATAAGCTGTTTCTTTTTTATCAATATGTTCAAACGTCATGATGATGGGTTTCATAATTGCGTGTTTGTTTTATTGTTATCATATTATTACTATTATTAACGTGAACCGGAATAATTTAATTGAATAATAATGGAACACGTTCGTTGCTTCTTGAATGGTTAACTGTTCTATATTGTACTCCCTCCTGTTCTTAATAATATATTTTTGATCAATAATATACTCAATGAACCTAAAAAATAAAATTCTTCTTATACTAAGGACCGAAGAAAGTAATATAGTATGAAATATGAATTAAATTTCTTCAAAATTCAACAAAATTAAAGATATTTAATAAAATTTTAAATTTTTTAATTTTGGTATGTCTCAATTAATATCACATCAAATAATATTTAATTTATATAAATACAAATTTTCAATTCAACCGTGAATTTCGTAAAATTTACACCAGTTGTTATTAACAAGTGGTGCATATCATGTTTGACTTACTTTTTCATGTTTAGTCATGGCCGTATGACTACTATGAATGTATAAAATGGTGCACGACAAAATTGCAAGGTGGACAAACTATAAGGATTTAATTTAGTGGTAAAAAGAAGTGTCTTGAATTCTTACACCAACTAATGTCTTTTTTTTTTTTTTTTTTTGCATAAGCCACTAACTAATGTCTTCACAAAGAGGTAAATATATAAATACATTTATAAGTTCTCTTTAAATTTCTAATGTCTTTAAAATGAAGTAAATGTAAATATATTTATTTTTAAGTGTTCTTTAAATTTTAAAATCTTCTCTATTTTAGAAGAAACATCATCTCCTCACCTTAAATTTTAATTCTACTATAAAAATATGCAAGGTGGACGGTTTGGCGGGTCCATATTGTGAATCATCTTGGTTTGTTTTTTTAGAAGTATTAAGATTTCAAATTTCAAATTAGTGTACAAATAGTATAACTTATACTCTTTTAGTTGACCATATTTCAACCACCCCGCAAATCCAACATTATTTTACTTGAGTTTTTTTAAATCAAACATACTCCACCAGAATAATACTATATAATTATATATCTTTGTAATTTTAAACTAATTTATGGATGACTTCGTAGCTATCTAGTAGTAATATTTTTTAATTATCGGTGGTGATTTTGTGTTGATCATTGTTAATTTCGTCGTGCTTTCCCTGCCGACGTCAAACCTGACTGCAACATTGTTAATTGAATATTGTTAATTTCAAATACTCTACACTAAATGAGTGATTTAGACTTTTGGACTTTGGTATATCTATAGGCTGTTAACTTTGATCATGTGGGTCGAAGTTAGTAAGTATGACTCACGTGTAGTTACAAGGAAGTGCATGTGGGGGCTTATGAGTAGTTGGGAGGCGCGCGAAGACAATAAAGGGTGCACTAAGTAATTACATGTGGGTCATACATCGCTAACTTTAACCCACGGTCGAAGTTAGCAATCCCTTATATATAATGATACAATTTATAAACTTAAGTGTTGGAGAATCTCTAAACTATATATGAAAGGGTGTAAAAGTTATCAGAATTTGAAATAATGTCTTTCTCTCAATTATAAATATTGTTTAAAATTAAAATTGTTAAGTTTTTTTTAAGTGATATGCGTTTCTTTAAAAATAGAGATGAAGAGCGCTAACAATACTCTCTCTCTTTTGAACATTCTATAATACTCTATTTCTAATTGGTTAAAGATAGTGTTTATAGTGTTTATAAAATAGTAACCACATAAGTTTCAATCAATTAGAATAGACAAAAATTTATACCCTATTTACAGGATAGCTTTGACGCTCAAAAGAGTTGTCAAACTTAGGGGTGCCTTTTTAGCAGTAGCCCAAGAGCTGACGGCCCACTCTAGCCTTGGGCCAGGCCAACAAGTTTTTTGACTACCAACAACCCACCAATAAAAACCTATTTGGAAATTAGTTAGAGATAATACTTTTTTTGGAGTTTAATTATGAAGAAAATGTAGAAGGTTGTTCTTGTTGGGATACGAGAGGACAACTCGGGAAATCATCTACATTGGATCAAGACTATTGATAAGAGTGAGTTAGACACAACACTCTTACTTAAAACATTAAGATATTAGGTTTATGGGGCCTCCAACTTATAAAATATTTAACTTCTATTTTTCTAAATAATGTGAGACTACTTAACTTACCTCACACTTGTCACAACAATTTTCCTGTTTATTACAAATGTGAGGTAAGTTAAGTCTCACATTACTTAAAAAAAAGTAGAGGTTATTAACTACTTTATAAGTGGGAGGACATGGGCAGATCTATTCACAAGGCTATGCACTTGCACACTCTCAACTTAAGAAAATTACAAGTGATATCTCACTTTAAGTCTATTTGCACCCCCTCAATATTTTACTTTGCGCCCTTGTTTCAAAGATTCTCTCTTCTCATAGCTTATATTTTGTGTTTTCAAACAGCTCTTCAATAAGGTAAAGCTTTGTGTCTACGTTTACTATGTTGTTTAATCGATCATGATTTTTTACTGTTAATTTATTTTCTTCTTTCATTTCTTATATATTACTCAAATGTTAAAATGACCGTAATTCAAAGATTTTATACACAAAATAATGAATATAATGTTGTTAATTTTTTTGGTATGGAAAACTAATATAATGTTGTTAAAAGACATAATTTATTAATAAATTAACTTTATTTATCAATTATAGTGTAATATTTTAGAGAAGCAGAGAATATCTGATTTTTAAAAATTTGCACCCTCTGACTCAGGGTCCTGGATCCGCCACTGTGGGAGGATCCATGTAAACATAATGCCTTACATTTAATCTTCATTGAAAATTTTATCCTAGGCTTTTGTTTAAAATTTATTTTAACCACTGATATTACAGAGAGAGATTTCGTTGATTTAACTTAATTTGCACTAAATTATAAAAATAAAAATAAACTTAATTTGTACAAGCATGCGAAATATTGTTCAAGAGCTAGCTAGCACGTGTCTTACAGCATTAACAAAAGTGAAGATCCTAAAGCTATGTACTTAAAATAAAAATTCCACATTAAAGAACAAAGTTTAACAACTCATTTATTTCTTGCACATGGTATGAATCATTGGATGTAATTAGTAACTCTTTTGTATTGGTCCCCATCTTCCCTTAGTAACATGATTGTTATCTAGTAGAAAAAAAGTTCATTGGGTTGAGCTCTCTAGCTGGGTGATGCCATGAAAGATGAAATGGATAGCTAGTGTACTAAAGGATAAAGAAAAGAATAGGTCAAAAGTAGTAAGAGGATGGAGTAAGTAGCAAGAAAATGGATATGGATGGATGCTAGGGAAGTCTTTGCAGTAGTGATTGATCCAATTACTTTGTAGAATATTTAGTGCTCTTGCAATAAGTGTATCTTTAAAGATGTATCAAGCATTATGTCTAGAATATTGGTGTTCAAGTGTTTCTTTTTTACATTATTTTTTATAGTACCTAGACGAAACAACAAATATTAGATATTCGCACACACAAAGTGGAGGTATCAAGGTTCTAACTTCAGTCGTAAATTTCTAATCTAGTAATTTCGACATTTTTTGTCAGTTTAATTAGAATTTGTGGATTTTTTACATCATTCTTGTAAACCATATAAATATAAGTGTTGGATAATATTTTTGCTGACCAAGTAACATTTATGGAAATTGTTCCTTTAAAATTTCGGATCCAAATTCGGAAAGTTGGAAAGTATAGTATTGTGTAGGGTTGGAACAAGCTTGAATTATAATTAAGAAAAAAAATATAGTTTTCTTACATTAATAAGTGGACCTTATTGAGTGATATACACGTGGTTTATAATTATATATTCCTTTTGGCATATATACTTCCACATAATATATATACCACGTGACGTTTTATTTATTTTTGATAGTTCAATTTTGGAATATATGGTCTCCATATGATAATGAACAAAGGTCCCATCCCAACTAACTTAATTAGTTTAAATTACCGATTTGTCCTCTTTGTGTATTTTGATCCCACGACAATATTTGATGTAGATTAGTCAGCATACAATTTCTACTTGTTGACTTCATGTCTTTGACATTAATATACCATTATGATTCTAAAGGGAGATTTGATGTTGGTGGTTGTCAAAATTAATATGTTAAGAAGTTTTTCTATCCCACTAGGAGATAATAATAATTCAAAATTGGAAAATCATTTGACTAGAGGATAAGAAGATGTAAATTACTATGCGAAATATTAATTACTGAATAGTATTTAATTTTCAGAAGTAACTAATGTATCTAAACTTATATAGTTAATCTTCATGCTATGATTTTGGGTAAAAATTTTGTTTACCTTTTTCATAAATGGAGGAGTGAATCCCTGAAAAAAAAAAAAATATATTCCTCTGTTAGCATTTCGGAAATTTAATCTTTTTAAAATTTTACTTTTATCCCTGTTTTGGAGTGAATCTAGCGAATTCTGCGTCGAGCAGGCCTATGTATATTGGCCTAAATGACCTTCGCGTCCAAGCGCCTAATAGTAGTAGAACATCAGAATAATGACATTTACTGCTCATCATGATTTATCAACCAAGATCTAATAGCCATTGATGGCGCAAGTGCGACCTTCGTTTTCTCATCTATCAATGACCTTAGCCTAGTGTTGGGTACTGTATAAACGTCATTCCATACAATATATAGTCACATATCTAACTCTTTACTCTGAAAACTTTCACTTAACACAGTTCATTGACTTGAGCGTCAGAGTGTTTTGCAGATACACCCCCTCCATTTCAACTTTTTACATGGCGGAGCAGACTTGAGCCACCCTTTTGATAAGGTAAGATCAGTCTCAACAGTGTCGATTCCGACTTTTTGGAGGTCCCAAATAAATAATAAAAATAGACCCTTAAAAAATATTATTTTTATTAATTAATTTTTATTTTCAAAAAAGTAATGAAATATAGTTATTTTAAAAAATAAAATGGTGAATTGTCAAAAAAAAAATTGTGAAGGAGTGATTCTATTTATTTATAGTAAGAAATAATATTATTTTATAACGACCTATTACAAAATTGTAAGTTTTTAATTTTCTAACGACCTATTACAATTTAAGGATTAAACAGTTTAATTTTCTAATGACTTCAGCTAATTGTAAGTTGAACTTCTGACCTCCCGCGCCCAACACAATTTTTTTTGAACAACGCCCAACACAATTTTAGGATTAAACAGTTTGCCACTATACCATAGAACATTTTACAATCATAAAAGCACGGACAACATACTTATCTGCGATATTAAATGTTGGACAAAAAAAATGGAGGTCTCAAAAATGTTGAGGTCCAAAGTTATGGTCTTGCTTGCTCAGCGCAAAGGCCGGCTCTTAGTCCCAAAACAATAGTTTTTTTTTTATGAAACTAAGGAACAATTACACATATTTTTTCATTTATACACTTGAAGTTGCTTATAGCTTTAGTAATGTTTGTGAATAAAAAAAATATAAATAATGAGAGCAAATCAGTCCATAGGTATCAAAATTTATTATTTTTTAATCTTTGTACCCAAGTCCAAAAGGACTAAAGTTTCGGGACGGAGAAAGTACAACTTATAATCATGTGAAGAGGAGAAATATAATTATGAATTATTAATAGATTTTTACCTCTTGTAATATGAATGTGTTTTGATTTATCTCTACAATTTTTTTTATTACCTCTTGTAATATAAAAGTTTCATCTTTATCTTTTCTGTTAATTTTTCTTGACGTGGTAGAAAACTTTTGCTGACATGACAATTATCTTTTTGTCTGTCATATCAGCAACAAGTAAATATAGAAGTAAATGATGTAATCTTCATATCATAGAGATGATAAAAATTTTTGAAAGGGATAAATTAAAATTCACCCACATTGCAGGAGTAAAAAACTATTAACTCTACAATTATTTACAGAAAAATAATTGTGAGAAATGTAAAGCAAATTTTATTCACATAAAATAATTTATTTTATTAAAAGATTAAAAAAATTGTGAGTATCAAAATAAATATGCACTCTTTAAAATATTTACTTTAATTATAGTATGTAATATTGTAGATAGAAAATCCTGCCATCTCCATTTTAAAATTTTGATCAAGTAGCTGCAAATGAGTTGTCTTCAAGAGATCTACTTGAATAAGGGGGTTTACCTTTGTCAGTTAGATACCAAATAAGGGACTGAATTCCATTCATATAAATTAATTAATGTTTGGTGCAATAACTTTTCCTATAAAAAAATTATGTACAACAAGAATTTGCATATGGACCCTACCAACTCTGATTCAATTCAATGATTTAATAATATAATGTTGCAAATGGTGCATGTTGTGGACAGCAAAAGATTGCATACCAATCCACCACCATTGCCCCCTTACACTATAATCCAAGATATCTATCATTCACTGCTGACCATCCCTTTCCTTAGAGGACCTCTTTTCCTCCTACTTTAGTTTCCTAATTTCTACTATGAATTAGATTATTTATCATTCTCAATGAAATTTTAACATTTTTCAGTTTTACTTACAACAAATGTTTGTCTTATATTTAGTCTCTTAACTAATTTATTAGTTCATTTTGTTCTCTTAACTAATTTGTTAGTTTCATTTTAGTCTTTTAAGTAATTTATAAATTGATTCTTTAACTAATTTATTAGTTTCATTTTAGTCTTTTAACTAATTAGTCCCTTAACTAATTTATTGGTATCATTTTGGTTCCTTAAGTAATTATTATTACAAATTGGTACTTTAACTTAATTTCTGTTAACCATTTTAAAAATCGTTAAATATGCACACGTGACTGATGATGTGGCAAACTATGATCTATGATATATCTCAAAAATGTTAAAACTAAAAATAAAAAACGAAAAAAATGTACTTTTACTTAACTTTTGTGATATGGTTGATAGAAATTTCGGCTGAACAACGATACAAAAAATGAAAAAAAATTCAATCATCGTGTTCCTATTTATAAAAATAGTTTGCATCGTGCCACATCGTGTTGCCGTTACAGGTCAAAACTTGAACGTTCACGCATGGTGCCACAATGTCGTCCCATCGTGCCACGATGACACGTGATTTATGAAAAATGTGATTCTTGGCTTTTGGGGCTCTTTTGTAAAATTGCATTCCTTCTCTTTTTTGAAAAATTATACTTTGACATTTTTGAATAATGAAAAATGTAAAATTGCGAAAAATAAATTAAAGTATCCATTCCCTCTCAAGAAGTGCTTCTTTAAAGTCATTAGTTAGACCTTAGAATATCGTTATGGTGTCTCCTAACATAATTATATTGATTTTTCAATTGTAATCCAAAGCTTACGACCCTCAACGATTATATCACCAAACTTTGATGTTTTTTACCACTAATATCCGGCTCACCCTCTTCCAAGCACAACGAAACTCTGATTACATTTTTTTTTACCAAATAGCTTAGTTGCTAAAAATTCCACCGTTAAATGAATAAGTGGAATGTCCGAATTCAAACTCTAACCATTACATATAAAATCTGATGTTTCTGCCAACTGAACTAAACCCTCGGACATAACCAAAATCTGACTTAACTATATAACTATATGAATGTATAAGTTAATCGCTACAAGATCAAATTAAATTTTGTCTTGCAATACAAAGTTTGATTATTGATTACTCGTATAATACTATAATTAAGAGTGGTTATGGTGCATAAGCTTTTTCCTTATGCATCGTGCATAAACAATGAAAATTGTTTAATGCACCTCCCAAATTTCTAATACACCCCCAACTATATTGCTCAGTGCACCCCCAAATTTCTAGCGCACCCCCAATTTGAAGGGTGTGTTAGAAATTTTGGGGGGCGCACTGAGCAATATAGTTGGGAGTGTACTAAAAATTTGGGGGTACACTAAGTAATATGAGGTGTTTATGCACGGTGCATAAACATGACTTATGCACCATAACTTGTGCCTAATTAATAGTCCTCAAGTTATACTACACATATTTATGATTTATGGGTACAATTTGAGGTGTTTGATAAAATGAGGGGGCTGATAGTTAGTTAGGCAATAATCAACCTGAAAAGGTTACTGGATGGTGCTATTGGAACTGCTATTAAACACTTAATTATTAATGGGACCGTTGCTATTGTTTGACTTCTCCTCATATATGTGTGGATTCCCTTTTATTTCCATTTCCACAATCGGTAGGGGTATAACTCAAATATCACAAACAATTAAATAATGAATTTATTCAAGTCATAAAGATTTTAGACTTTTTTTTTTTGTCAGGTAATACAGTGGCTAGAAATTCACCATTTAAAGGTGAATAAGTGGGTATACCGGGTTCGAACCCGGGTCCCTGCACAAATGTGCAATGTTCTTTACCAATTGAGCTAAGCTCATGAGGACAAATTTTAGACTTCTTAATTAGATGGTTAGGTATTTGATTTCTTATTTTGTGTATGATAAAATTTAATTTAAACTTTTTAAGTTTTGTGGTGAGGGATTTAAATTAAATATGGATTTCTGTGTATGAATTTTGTTTGGTTGAATGAAGAGAATTTACTTTGTAAACTCTATAAATTTTCGATGGCGATTAATCATCATTAATAAAAGAATACTTTATGTTAATATTATAATAATAAAAAGTATAACATTGAAGACATCAAATTTGGTCTAATAATGAAAGATTTGAGTAATATGTATAAAATCATCATAAGTTCGATCTTCATTGACTTAATGACTTCATTGTCAACCAAAAAAAAAATGACATTTACAATAAATAAATCCTCACAAACTTATACACTCTAAGTGAAAGGATCGGAGATAAAATTCCAATAATAGACGTCTGATCTATTAATTTTAATATTTTCTGTCAATTTGTCGGTTGAACTAAATTTTTTGGACCAACAAATAATATTCTAATAGAGTATTTCTATTTGTATCATCACAATTTAACTCAACTACTAAACTTTATTATAAAAGGACTGAAACTACTAACCACTTAGATTAGATTGTATCTTGATAGATATTAATTTATTTTCACTTTACTAACGGATAAAACGATCCTAAAGTAGTTATGCTTTTTTTCTCCATTATCATTTTTTTTAAAGTTCGGTATTAAACTTAAAGACCGACTTATTTGAGGGGGCCAATCTCACCATCTACTTGTAGGAACCCCATTTAAAGTCAAAGTTTTTTTCTGTATGGACTAACCCACCAAAATTTCCTTCATTATCATTATATATAAAGTACCCGTCTTTAATTAGTTCCACTCTGCACAAAAATATACTCTTAATCAATAAATCTTAGCTGATTTAATGGTGAATAATATTTGAGAGAAGATTTGAACTACTTAATGACATAATTTATCCTGAATCAGATTAAATTTATGGTTAAAACAAAAAAAGTACTCTTAACTATATACTCTCTCCGTCCCATTATATAAGCACCTTTACTACAAAAGTCTAGTTCAAAAATATAAGCCCCTTTACAATTTTTGTATTCCAATGCAACTTAGTAGTAATAATTAAGGGTATGTGTAAACAAAAAAGTAATAAATGTACCTAGTAAATTGTAAAGAGGCTTATATTTTAGGACTAGACTGTTGTAGTAAAAATGCTTATATAATGGGACGGAGGGAGTAGCATATATCTTTATTATTTCTTTAAATTTAATTTTATATCCTATTTTAGTTTCAATATGTGAGATGAGAAATTGAGGATGAATGCGCGCTTCTCATCTCTAATTCTTCTCATCTTTAACTCTTTTCACCGAAATTATAATTTTTATAGATTTGAATTATTTGACGTAGAGATTTGACGTAAATTCCAACACTATAATATATATCAACTGTTTATCTAATATCGGACGATTCAAATTACAAAATTAATTTTACATGTCTTTTTTTATCGCTAATTCTTTCCATTGAAATCATAGATTTTATAGACCTGATTTATTTGATTAAAGATTTGGTATAGTTCCACACATTGTAATAGTTCTCAATACTATTTATTTAATATCGACAACTCTAATTATAAACTTAATGTTGTATTGTAAAATAATCTCAACTATCAATTTCAAATCAAATAGTCCATATTTTTTTTTGGTTTGAACTGTGTATCATTTGTGGGAAACTGCAGAGACTAATCTCGCGAGTCAGGTAGGATTACAAATGATGGTTAATTAAAGCTCTTTCTCAAGAGAATTTAACACTATTGCATTTCTATGACTACTTTTGATCTTATGACCTTTTTTTAAGCTGAAAGATATCTCTTATTATCTCATCCAACTGTACTTGAGTTCAAGTCGATATTTATAATAGATTAAGATGTAATCAGAATAAAACCAATATGTGGTCTTTATTATACACACACATAAAGGTTTGATCAAATCTTTGCTTTCTTCTCAAACTACCTGAAACATAGACCCTATTATAGCTATTAACTTATTTGATGAACATTAATTATTATGTGATACTCAAGTCAATTAACCATTAATAATATAAGATCATGTGGGATGACTGATGAGGTATCAGAATCAAGATCTTGACACGTGGCATACCTTGTGTGTTACCTATAAATCATTTTCTCAAGATGGCCAACAAGACCTGCCAAAGGAAAAGTAGAAAAGCAACTAGGCAACTTCCATTAAGCTAAAATTAAACAAAGTTTGGTAATTATCCTCCCATTGACACCAACTCACAAATTTACTATTTTCAGTATTTTGGTGTAATAATTAGCAAACCTCATGTGTTATATATCATATATGACCTTTGATATTTCTTTGCTCCTTTTACAAGAGAGTTTATATGATCTTTACAGATAGATAATTTTAATATTTTGGAAAATAATATATGTAGTATTAACAAATTTATTATTATTAACTGAATTAATAGTTAATATCCGTGAAGATTCGAGCTCATGCACAAAAGTAATTTGATCAATCAGATCTAAAATTATATAAATCTATATATTGACTATATTTGACCATATTAAATTTGAGTTTATAGCTATTAGACATCATCTATCCGTTATTTTTATCAAATAGAACCATTAAATTTTAATTATCTTAATTTACATGATCCTATAATTGTTGATTTCAATCTTCAAGTAAAACTCATTGACACATTTTACTTTGTATTTTAGACCAGATTAACCAAAATTGTAAGGAGCATCACTTGAACAAAAGCTTACATTCAAATATATTTAGCGTTGTTTTTTTTTCAATAAAAAATTTAAGTAAGTTGAATTATAAAGCTCACAAGAATTAGCGCAAGCTTCAAAGCTCGAAAATACTTACCTACAAATATTCACTAAAAAACATCATCACATTTGGTGTGGAAGTTTAACTCACCCTCTTGTGTCATATGAATCAACTCTTTATCAACAGAATAATAAATTCATGTTTTATAAATAAAAGAAAAAAGTTCTTTAAATAACTAACTTCTTAATTACAACTATATTATATATATAATTTCACCATATAATATATAAACACATACACTGTTCTGTCCCTGAGCCTTTCTGTCCCACTCCAACTGCCTCTCTCTCCTTCTCTCTATGAGAAAGAGAAGAGGTCTGTTAATTCACTTTCTTCATTCTTCAGTTTCCTTCAAAACTGTTACTCAATTGTATGATACCCAAACAAACTTCACAATTTTCATTCCACTATAGTAATTTTTTTAACCTTGATCCAATTAATTACCAACTCTTTTGTTCAAAACTAAAGTTTTTTTTTTTTTATAACTTTCTGTATTTACCATGGAACTCACTAAGTTTTGTCTCTACCAATTTCTAAACTCATTTTCTTTGAGTCTTTTCATCAAACAGTTTTCAGGCAATTTCCATAACTTTCTTTCATATAGTTTTGGTGTTACTATATCTGGAAGTTCTTCAATTTAACAACCTCTGTTTGTTGTTCTTTTGCTTCAAGTTATTAACTTCTAAATCTGTAATTTATTTAGTTAATTATTAGTTTGTTATTGTTTTTAATCACTTTTGAAGAAGTTGTATTTTGAGATTGATTTGAAGATGGGGTTGGTTTTGCAATTTATTATGCTGATTTGTGTTGTTGTTGCAGCTCAAGGATCTGAAGGTAGGTACTTAATCTTCAAAACTCTATTTTGAAGTTAAACTTTTCAATAAATTTTTCACAATTTGTTAGAGATTATGATACAGATTACAGAACTTAAGCTCATGCTAGACCAAATTGATCTTTTAAATTGTTGTTATTAAGTATTATAAATTATGATAATATAATATAAATTATGATAATATTATACGTAAAGTTAGTTGTTCCAGTGGTGATTGGCGCTGGACAAGGTAAGAGTACCACGGTTGGATGCCCGCAAGGCCGCAACTGCGTTTGGAAGGGGACTGAAACCCGCTTAATGCCAGAACTCATTTAATTACAATAATAATACCACAAAGAACCTAAACATTATTGCTTAGTTTTCAATTTAATTATTATTTGCTTTGTATGAAGAATTAGCATATGATTATATGTATAGAAATTGATTGATGACTATATGTTTTATTACTAATATGAACCTATATGTTAGTATGATTGATAAGTTCTTGTTATATGATTTGATAATTTTGAGCTTGCTGATATAAAAATTTCAAAACCTTTTTCCTTTTCTTCCATTGATTTTTGGATTTTTAACTGATAATGTCTTCTTTAAGGGTCTATTATATCCCCATCTCCGGCATTTCTTCCAGCTGTTCATCCTGAAGGAGAAGCGCCTGGTCCTATCCATAATGGACAGTCATCGAGAAGCAGTGCATCAAGCCCTTCAGATCCACATGGTACATTTAATCAAAATCTAAGAGCCCGTTTACTTTCCATGTTTCGTGTTTTCATTTTCACTTCAACTAATACACATAAGTGAATATAGATCCGATCTTTTCCTCACTACAATTTTCGAAAACATATGTAGCATTTTTTCAGAAATTTTGAAAATGCAAAAACATTGTTTTTTTTTGGTTTATAACCCTCCGGTTCCTAGGGGAAGGGGGCCCTAGTAGTCCAGAGTTCAGCCGTGAGGTAAGTAAAGCCTGAAAATGCATGATTTGTAGCTTACAATGACCACACATTTTAGAAAATGAAAACTGGAATTTTTTTTAGAAAATGTATTGAAATAAAATTATGCGCTTTTGAACTATGATTATTCACCTTTTTTCCTTCTTCCAGGTTCTGTCATATCTCCATCTCCAGCAACCTTACCTATGGATCCTTCTTCCCCAAGTGAAGCACCAAGTCTTTTACATCCAAATGGTAATTCAATTCAACTCCCTTAGTCCATTAGGCCACATTGCGATATGTAGAATTTAGAAACAGTTTTCTGAATATTATTTCAAAGTTGTAAATAGCGTACAGGCGCTGATATGCTTAAATAGACTACTCTATACCTAACAGTCCTGATTAATGGATTGACTACAATAATTACATAATTACAGAGTATACGTTATTACAACAAGATCATCTGACAAAAATTTGGTTTTCATCATCTAGGATCTTTCTTGCAACCTCCAGTTGCATTACCACCTCCTACTTTAGCTCCAACTCCTCAGAAGACTAAAGGAATTGAATCATCCATATCACCTAGTCCTAGTCCAAACATGAAATCGACATCACCCCCCTATAAGGCTGTTCCGGCACCATCAACCAATGAAAGAGATTTGGCACCATCGATGCAGCCAATTCCACCTCAAAGGAAAACACCTATTGTTAATCCTCCTATATTCACACCAATTGCTCCAGGTACATGATTGTAAAAGTTTGTTTTATTCAAGGAACCGTCATATTGATATTGAACAAGATTCTTCTCTTCTGTTGCTTTTTGAACAGTAACTGTTGGAATACCTCCGGTAAATTTGCCTAAAATTTCACCTATTAGTCAACCAATTGAACATGGAAGTCCGCCTCCTAAGCTTGATAACAGGAATGAAAGTAAGAGTCACAACCTGGAGCCAATTTCACCAGGTATGTAGTTAAAATGTGTAAAAGTCATTTTGGTCGTAAAATGTGTGAGGCGTTGGTACCAACTTACAATAGTCTTTGAATGCATCAAAATTACGAACAAACAAAAAAATACACAAATGCATCTTTCATTTGTCAGTTATGTCCTCAAATGTTTCTTTCATTATTAGATAGTTTGGTTGGTCCATATAATTGTTAACAAAAGACACATATAGGAATGTTTCTGTAATTTCAATACATTTGGGAACTATAGTGACAATGTCTCACACATTTAGGAATTAAAAATGACTGTACTCAACTATAATTCTTGCAGAGTTGTTTTCTGTTTCATCATTGAGGGACTTTGTGTCTGATTCTATGGTAGCAAAAATTGATTTTGATTGAATTAATTTTGTAAAATTTATCTTACTTAAATGTAAACTTAAAGCTTTAAGCTAAAATGATTTGTTTTTGGATACATTTAAGTGAAAGTGAGTGGAAAAAAAAATTGAGTTTTTTTTTACAAGGCAAAATTTGAGTGTTAAAATCACGTTTAGAGGCAAAAGCAATTCTAATTGATATCTCTCAATCATACTTAAATCAAATTTTAGTATTCAGAATCACTCTCGTATCTCCAGAAAGTGAATTCAAAAATCTATTTGGACACATTAGGATCATCTGACGTGAAAATTCGGGTTTCATGATCCAGGGTCTTTCTTGCACCCTCCAGTTACATTACCATCTCCTACATCAGCTCCAATTCCTCAGAAGATTAAAGGATTTGAATCATCCATAACACCTAGTCAGAGTCCAAGCACCAAACCGTTATCGCCACCATATAAGGCTGTTCCGGAGCCATCAACTGCTGAAAGGAATTTTCCACCATCTGTGCAACCAATTCCACCTCAAAAGAAAACACCTATTGCTAGGCCTCCTATATCCACACCAAATGCTCCAGGTACATGACTGAAAAGTGAAAAGTTTCTTTTATTGGTGGAACTTTCATATTGATATTGACCAAGATACTTCTCTTCATTTGCTTCTTGAGCAGCTCCTGTTACAATACTTCCTGGAAATTTGCCTAAAACTTCTCCTATCAGCCAACCAATTGAACATGGAAGTTTGCCTCCTAAGGATGATGGGAGAAATGAAAGTAATAGTCACAACCTAGAGCCAGTTTCACCAGGTATGTCGTTAAAATGAGTGAAGAGTCATGTTGGTACTTAAACGTGTGAAACACTGTTAAAATCGTCTCTGAATGTATCGAAATTACAACAACATAGATAAATGCGTCTTTTGTTAGTCAATTTGGTTCTTGATTGTTTCTTTCATTATTAGCTAGTTTTCTCCTCGAATGTGTCTTCTATTAGTTAGTTTGTCCATATAATTCTAATAAAAGACACACTTAGGGATGTTTTTGTAATTTCGATACATTCAACGACTAGTAATAGTGCCTCACACACTTAGGGATTTAATTCTTGCAGAACTGTTTTCCATTATATCATCTCCACCTTCCGGTTGTTATTGACCCAAATATATGCTCTTCTATTGAAATATTGGAACAGCCCCAGTTGCAATACCTTCTACCAGTGAGCCCAAAATTTCACCAACAAGCAATTCAACTAATAATGGAAGTTTGCCTCCTAATACTCATAAAAATGGTACAAATACAAATAAAGCTCACCCTCCAGAGCCAATTTCACCAGGCATGTGCTAAAAGTTGTCTCCTAAATTTCCTTTTCTCTTCTCCAACTTCCAATTGTTATTGACAAAAAATTATGCTATTTATTTTAAACACAGCACCTGCATTTAATTTGCCAAAATATTCGCCGGTGAGTCAGCCAACTGAACCTAGAACTTTGCCTCCTACTATCCATAGAAGGAATTCCAGTATCAGGCACACACTGGAACCAGTTTCACAAGGTAATTCTAACTGATGTTTATAACTCTTTTTTCTTCTTTAATTACTAATTTGTTGTTGATATTGACCCTAAAAAACCTTTTATTTCATTTTGAACAGCCCCCGTTGCAGAACCTCCTACAAATTTTCCAAAAAATTCGCCAGTTAGTCAACCAACTCATCATGGAAGTTTTCCACCTAATGTTCATAATAGAACTGTACATAAGCGACACATTCCAGAGCCAGTAATGCCACGTATGTCGTATCATATTGTTAAATCATCACTATAATTAAACTATATGATTCTAAACTTCCTCCTTTTCATTGAAGTACATTTCAACTGATTAATCATATTACTCCTTTATTGTACGCTTGCAGCACCAACAAGTACATTTCCGGTAGATCCACCATTGGCCCACCCAGTCATACCAGCAGCATCTCCCAATGAACTACCAGGTGCAAATTTTGAGAAATGATTTTGTTCTTGTATTTGTATCAGTTTTATGAAATGTTTAACGGTTACTTTCTGTTACATCATCCTTATTTCCACATTTATTCATGATTGGATACTGTTATTGGTTTGAAACTTTGAATTACTATTTTCAGTAGTCTGATTACTTATGCATGTAAACTATCAAATAGAACCGAAGAAACGCTAAAGAAACAAAGCTGCTACAAACTACAAAACATTCAGAAAAATATGTAACCACTAAAATGTCTACTCGTTATTTGAGTTTAGTT
Organism: Trifolium dubium; assembly: GCA_951804385.1. Taxonomy (NCBI): domain Eukaryota; kingdom Viridiplantae; phylum Streptophyta; class Magnoliopsida; order Fabales; family Fabaceae; genus Trifolium; species Trifolium dubium. Next base: position 46,350,420 of record OX638062.1, on the reverse strand, counting down.
ACAACTATCGCATTCCTTAATTCCTAATCATTTGGTGCAGCACCTTCCATTTCTCCCTCATTAACACCTACCGGAAGATTCAATGGCAAAAACGGTAGAGAACCTGTTCCTGCGCCTTTGTACAAAACACCAAAGTCACCACCAGCTGTAGTTCATTCTCCTGCTCAAGGTAAATATTGTAACATAACATTAAACCACTTTTGATGAGATGCAGATTTTTAACTAGGATGAGAACCAATATGGTTTCGTATCTCCAACACAAGATTAAATGATATGGCTAGAATTGAACTCATAAACAAATAGTCGTAAAAGCGTACAAAATTGACATCAGGCTTGAGTTCTTTTGGAATTTCGGTGTTTACATTTTTAAATAATCATATGCACAACCATTATTTGTTATCAATACTATCACAAAAACAAACATACTAAAGGAATCTATGTGTACAGTCATGGACGCAGTTAATTTATTTTTATTTTCTGTTGTAGCTCCTTCTGTACATAAAGCAAGGCCATTACATCATGCTCCCGAGCCAGTTATTTCACCTCCTAAATCTCCTTTCAACAAAGAAGATCATTCTCCTGCATCTCCACCTTCTACAGAATTTTATAAGCATCACCATACAAGGAAAACGATAACCAGCCCAGCTCCTGCATCATCATATTTTGTTTCTCCTCCCACTTCAGAACACCAAGGTTTGATTCTTAGCTAATCCATTGAATTAGATCCCAATTTAAGCTTTTTTCGCTGCAATTAAATATGTATTAATTTTTGTTTGATTATTTTATATAGATCAACCAATTCCCCCCTCATTTCTTCCAACAATCAGACGAAGACATTATGCTCCACCACCAATGAACACAGGTGCATTGGGTACTTTACGATTTTTCTTCTATGAAACTGATACGTAAAAGGTTTAATTACTGACGATTTTCTTTGTTGTAGGTTCTGCAGATTCTCCATTTACCTTCCCTATTCAATCACCAGTGAGCCAGGTTTCACCTGCTCCTTCTCCATCATTCAACAATTTCCCTCACTCAACCAAAAGTAAGAATGTTTGCAATTCCATATTTATTACAAATACTTCAAAATAAAGTTTTTTTTCATCATCTACTTATCTGTTTGCATCTATTCATTGTCTTTGTTGCAAGTTCCATTTCATCCTCCTAAAGTATCTCCTTTGCGGTCTATTTTGAAGAGCCCTAAGAAGCCAATTCAAGCATTGCCACCCCCACCACCCAATGAAGGTTAGCTTAGCTCACTTGAATATTTTTTTTGAGATATTAATTGATACAAAGTTTCAGATAACAGTACAATATGTATAAGAGGAGTGTAGATCAATAAGTTCTCATATTCGAGATCGAAAACTGAATTTGAATATATAAAATTATATTTTTATTACTATATGATTCATCATACTGAAGTTTATTTTCATTCTTCATTCTTTAGATTGTTTATCATTTATTTGCTCGGAGCCTTATACAAATTCACCACCTGGGGTGCCTTGCATGTGTGTCTGGCCAATGAGAGTTGGCCTTCGCCTCAGCGTTCCTCTGTATACCTTTTTCCCTTTGGTATCGGAGCTTGCTTCTGAAATATCCACCGGGGTTTTCATGCAACAAAGTCAAGTTCGTATTATGGGGGCCAATACAGCCATTGACCAGCCAGATAAAACTGATGCCCTCATTGATTTGGTACCACTTGGGGAAGAATTTGACAATACTACAGCCGTTTTAACTTCTGAGAGGTTTTGGCATAAACAAGTTGTCATTAAAGATTCTTACTTTGGAGATTATGAAGTGTTATATGTAAGCTATCCTGGTATGTATATATCAATTCTCAATTTTCTTTGTATTCTCTCTTCGTGACTTTTTTCGGATAAAAATTATGGCTCCTCTAAATATGCAGGTTTACCTCCATCTCCTCCATTACCACCTTCAAGTGTTAACATGATAGATGGTGGTCCTTATTCAAATAATGGCAATAATGGTAGGACGATAAAGCCTATTGGGGTTAACATACAGAAGAAGCAGCATAAAAGTGGACTTAGCAAGGGCGTTATAGCTATTATTGCTCTTTCAGCTTTCCTAGCAATTGTTTTATGCTCTGCTGCTGTTTTAGCCTTGACCAAATTCAGAGATCAAGTTCCCGAGTCTCAACCAACATCAACCCCACGAGCTTTTCCTCCGTCTCTTGGCAAAGCATCAGGTAACTCAAGGGGTAATACATTACTACCTATGTCCCTTAATTGTTGGCCCATTTTATGAATAAAATTTGTCCCCAAATATAAGTCTCATTTCAAATTACTAGATACATTTATGTATTTTCAAATATAACCCTGATTAATACTACAAAGTGTCTGATAAGTTGAAAAGTCAAAGTTGAACACATTCTTATTTGTCAATTTGATTGGTTTATCATTTATCAGCCTTTTTCATTAAGAAATCAAAATGTGATTCACAGGTACTGCTGGGCCGTCAGTTGCTTCAGCTTCAACATCGTTTCGATCAAGCATTGCTGCGTATGCAGGATCTGCTAAGACTTTCAGCATGATTGAAATAGAAAAAGCAACTGATAATTTCCATCCTTCCAGAATACTTGGAGAAGGGGGGTTTGGTCTTGTTTATAGTGGTAACCTTGAAGATGGGTCAAAAGTAGCCTTCAAAGTTCTAAAGAGGGAGGATCATCACGGAGATCGTGAATTCTTATCTGAAGTTGAGATGCTTAGCCGCCTTCACCATAGAAATTTGGTAAAGTTGATTGGTATATGTACAGAACTCAGCTTCCGCTGTCTGGTTTATGAACTCATTCCGAATGGCAGTGTGGAATCCCATTTACATGGTACTTAAATTTTCTTGCTTAAGCCTTATGTGGAATGTAAATTGTTTAGTTCTTCAAGATAATTATTTTCTTATGGATTTAATTCATGTACACTTCCAATTAAAGTTTTTATACTGTCAATCATTCATAATTGTCATATAATTGAAAATGTTCGACTTTAATCATAATTACATCTAAAGTCACACATATGAGTGGTTGTGATTTGTTGATGGTGTAAATCTTTTTACACTAGCATTGTATCAAAATTAAACACTTTTCTTATATTTGGTCTGCTGGTAGGAATTGATAGGGAAAAAAGCCCACTTGATTGGAGTACTCGGATAAAAATAGCACTTGGTGCTGCTCGTGGTCTTGCTTATCTGCATGAAGATTCAAGCCCACATGTCATACACAGGGACTTCAAATCTAGCAATATCTTGCTGGAAAATGATTTTACACCGAAAGTTTCTGATTTTGGATTGGCTCGAACGGCAGCTGATGAGGATAATAGGCACATATCGACACGTGTCATGGGAACTTTCGGGTAAACAACTTTCTTACCCAAAATATTTGTGCCTCATGTTGTCTTTGGAAAATTATCTTAACTCCTTACTGATTGTTACTGCTACTATTATAATATTATTAGGTTACCGATTTACTGACATAGTATTTTCTTTCATATTTGAAAAATTAATTCAGTTATGTGGCTCCTGAGTATGCAATGACTGGACATCTTCTCGTGAAAAGTGATGTATACAGCTACGGTGTTGTTCTTCTTGAGCTTTTGACAGGAAGAAAACCCGTGGATTTTTCACAACCGCCTGGTCAAGAGAATCTCGTTGCATGGGCTCGTCCGCTCCTCACAAGTAGAGAAGGACTTGAAGCATTAATCGATCCATCTCTAGGAACCAACGTGCCTTTTGATAGTGTGGCTAAAGTTGCAGCCATTGCTTCAATGTGTGTACAACCAGAGGTTTCGGACCGTCCTTTCATGGGTGAGGTTGTTCAGGCTTTGAAACTTGTTTGTAATGAATGTGATGAAGCAAAAGAAGCAGGTTCAACAAATTCTAGTCAGGAAGAGTTATCTTCTGATTTCAATACTGCTTCTGAACAACTACCAGATAGTTTCCAAGGTCGGTTTGCTGCCGCTAACTATGATTTTGGAGTTGATATCGAAAATGGATTGGCAGCATCAGAGTTATTCAGCTCATCAGCAAGATTTGGAAGGCAAGTATCTGGATCATTTAGAAGACATTCATATTCAGGTCCTCTAAGAACAGGAAGAAGCAAGCGGTTATGGCAGATAATTCGAAAGCTTTCTAGCGGTAGTGTTAGCGAACATGGAGTTATGTTCAAGTAACGACCAAGTCTCGATTCATCCATGGAATTTTCTCTGTGCATATTGCTCTCACTCAATTTGCGCGCTAATCTGCAGCTCACAAATCACAACTGTATCTAGAAGTTTGACAAGAGAATAGAAGCAAGATGTAAATATGGTGGTACTAACTCTACGAAGAGAAGAAGCAATGTGAATCTAGCTTTGATATTAGAATATGACTGAAAAAAAAAACATGGCCTTTCCTAGGACCTTTATTGTCATATACTATATTATGTTAGAGCTTTTATAAAACTAGTCAGAGAATTGTGTAATGTTCAAATCATACACATACTTGTATTTAGACGAGGAGGGAATGGAATCTGGTTAATTAGTTCTGTAGAACTTGATGTATCTTCAACACATTTCTGACTTTTCATGCTGCACATTTTGTAGATTATTTTATGCTGATAACTACGTGTAAGAACTAAGTAACCAAGTGGCATGCAATGTTGAATGTGAGACAGAGTTTACTTCCATCTAAAGAAAATGAAGATATTGATTGCAATTTTCTGTGAAAATTTCTTTTACTAATGCTCCATGGTTTTACCTTATCTAGTGACAGTCCTAAACTTAATTGAGGCCTAAATTGAGTCCTAAAGCGGATTTTGTTAGATCTTATATTGGGAGACTGATGCAAATACTTCTACAAGAAAAAGATGAAAATGAATATTAATATGAGGAAGGTTGCATAAATAAATTTGAAATTGTGTTGACAGTTAAATTTTAGGTTCAATTTGCTCCTACAGTTTATGCAAACCAGATTGAAATTGATAAACTGACGAATCTCCTTAAGAATGTTAACAATCTATAGTTTCATATAAAATAATAGAGAGACGGCTAGAGTTCTAATATGAATTGCATAACTTGATATTACGAAATAAGGATTACAAGAGAATTTATAATAATACCTAATGAACTATAATGCTAACATATAAAGCCCAATACTTAAAACTCAATACTTTATTATCTAACACATAATACTTTGAAATCCTTGGATTTGAATTTGATTTGTGTATTTGGTGTGCTAATTTTTTTTTTTTTTTTGACAAATGGTGTGCTAGTTCTTAAATGTGGTTTCATTGAAATTGGTCATGTATGTGATAACTATGATTGTTATGAAATTATATTTTCCATGGGATATTTGGGAGTTATGATTATATGTGTTGTTATAGAATGAATGATTTTTATGAATGTGTGAATGTCTGTCATGACTCATGATAGGTGGTTTTTTGAAATTGTGAAAAACCTGAGTTGTACCTATGATAGCACTCATTAAGGAGTTACCTAGAATGGTCAGTGGGGATGGTTTATGTTTTGGTCTTGCCTATGAAACCAGATACTTGATACGACACAGATATGATACGATACAGATATAATGATACGAGAAAATTTTAAAATTTAAGATATAATACAGTCATTGAATATATAAATGCAAAGCATATCATTTTCATGGAGGTCACTCTCCTATGCTACCTCCCCAACCTTTTTTATTATCTTCTCCTCTTCCTCCATCGTGTTCATTTCCTTTGTCTTTTAGATCTCTATTTTCTTCAACTCTTCCTTGTGCATCACCTTCACCATCCTTACTTTCTGATCTTGATCCACCTGAGCCATGTCCAGCTTTTTTGTTTTCTTTATCGCCATTTGCAACATAACCTCCCCACCATCCTCCCCAAACACTCCAACCATCTACCCCGATTTTTATTTTCGATTCTTCTATTGCACCAACTGCAAATAAACAAACATTAATTAATAAGCATAATAAAGGAAGAAAGAAATTGTGTTCAATACATACACACACACAAATATATATATATATATATATATATATATATATATATATATATATATATATATATATAGACACTCACACACACATTGTATACCATTTTTGGATGATCCAATTATCACGACAGAGATAAGAAGTGCACAATGAAATAACACGGAGATAAATAGTTCAATTTTCATCTTTGATCAACCAAGAGTATATTGAAGTTAAATATAAAAATAATAAGAAACTATTTATAAGCATCATCACACAAGACATATTATATATAAATCATGAATAAATAGTTCTTGATTTTGTGTGTGTGAGAGGATAATAGCTCATCAATACATATTGAGCCATTGAGGGTTAAAATTAGGACATATTTACCAAACAAGGTAAGATGTTTTACATAATGACTTCTAATTAGTGATTTTTTTTTGTACCGGAAATTTAAATTGCTCCCGTCAGGGGGTCGAACCCTGGATCTCCCCTACCCAACCTATATGTCCCCAGCTCTTACCACTTGAACTATCCTACGGAGACTTCTAATTAGTGATTGAGATGTTTGATTATTTATTTATTTAATCTTAAATATATTTTTAGATATTTGTAGAAAATTTCATTATAATTATCAAGAAAAGCTGCTATCAAATTCTTAATATAACATTTAAACTCTTACGAGATTATAATTTTAGGTTAGGCTTAAACATACATTTGGTCCCTGTATGTACACCAATTTTTTGTTTTAGTCCCTGTATCAAAAATTTTGACAAAATAGTCCCTGTATCGCACTTTTTTTTTTGATGTTGGTCCCTGCCGTCCAATTTCGTCCAAGTGGCAAACGTTTTGCCACTTGGACGAAATTGGACGGCAGGGACCAACATCAAAAAAAAAGTGCGATACAGGGACTATTTTGTCAAAATTTTCGATACAGGGACTAAAACGAAAAATTGATGTACATACAGGGACCAAATGTATGTTTAAGCCTTTAGGTTATGAAAAGAGTTTACTCACATTTGTCTTTTAATTAACTCTAACAACCACTACTAAACTAATATAATTTGTAACTCTCAATTATATTAAAGAGCTTACCAATATAAATTTTTTTATTTATTAACTACGAGTATAAAACGCTTATAAAAAAAAACTACGAGTATAAAACTTTGGTAAACAATATTATATACTCTCTCTGTCTTTACTAATAAGTTTCACAATTGACTATTATACACATGTCGGTACATATCTTTGACCTCTAATATCTTTAATTATGTATTATTAAAATTTATATTTTGAAATTATTTATCGAGACAAATTGAACATCTTTATATGAACATTTGTTATTATATATTAATAAAACAAATGGTTAGTTCACCAAAAAAAAATGGTTAAAACAGGTTATGTGAATAGTGCTCATGATTCTAAAACGACACATGGAACGGAGGAAGTATTTGGTTAAGTTATTTTTGTATTGCAACAACATTAAAATAAAGCTTTGGTATTCATCTTTATTTTTTTGTGGTTAGGTTAGCCTAGTGGATAAAATTACACCTCTTAAAAATGAATAAATGAATATATCAGAGTTTGAACCTCAATCTTACGTGCAAAATGTCTTTCCCTCTGAGTTAGACTCGCAGAGTTTAGTTTTCTTCTTTTATCTACTATATAAGGATAGTGTAATCAAAGATGAATACCATCCACAAATTTTTATAGTGCTCATTAAAATAGATATAGATATATAAAAGATGATTAAAAAGAATTTGATCAGATAATAATTCATTAACACCAACTAAGTCATTGAAGGGTTAAATTAGGACGTGTTTATGCTTTCCATAATGATATATTAATATTCCAAGTGATTAGGATGTTTGATAATTTATTTTGGGGCTGCTAACTTTGACCATGTGGGTCGAAATTAGCAAATATGACCCACATGTAATTACAGGGGGGCATATGTTGGGGCATATGAGTAGTTGGGGGGTGCGCGAAAACAATGGGGAGACACTAAGTAATTACATGTGGGTCATACATTACTAACTTTGACCCACGATCAAAGTTAACAATCCCCTTTATTTAATATTATATATGGTTCTAGATATTTGTAGAACCATAACAATTATTAGTTTGAAGGTGCTACGAGTCCTCTCTCTTAGAAAGTGCTTCATAAACATAATTGTTATCTTAGGTAGCCTTAAACAACGCTTATAGCTCATAAGTGCTATCTTAGATAGCCCTCAAACAGTGCTTCCAACTAATAAGCGCTATTTTATATTACCTTTAGACGACACTTCCTACACATAATTGTTATTTTAGGTTGAGGGCATTAAGGTGTTGGAAAAGTTTAATGTGTGGATAAAAAAAACCTCTTAAGTGAGTGATCTTTTATGAATGAAAACGGTAGCATGACATAATTTTCTGCACTAGCGATAACATAACATTGTTCACCATCACCTTCAACCAGAGGCGGAGTCAGAAAACTTATAAAGCCCGTGCAAAATTTAAAATCTAAACAAAAATTTCAGTTTTGCAATTAAAATTTTCAAATTAAAAAAAAAACTCAGTTTTGTCCTAAATTAATTCCTACGAATTTCAATTTTACTCTAAATTAACTCCTAAAACACCAAAAAAAATTATTTTGCCATGAAAAATCTGTGTTTTGAACCAAAAAAACTTCAATTTTGCCATAAATTAATCCCTAAAAATATCAGTTTTACCCTAAATTAATCCCTAAAATACCAAAAATTTTCGACCGAGCCGGGCTGCAGCCCTGGCAGCCCGGGTGGTAAATCTGCCTATGCCTTCAACACAACCCACTCTCCACAACTGCCTTCTTTCATCACGGAACCTTTCTGTATCCCTTGGTCTTGTGTAGATCTATCTCCTAAACAACCTGAACCAGAGAAAAACCAGCCAAAAATTCAAAAATCCTTTGCTCAAGCTGTTTCAAATGTTTGTGAAATTCCTCTGTCACAGCTACCACAAGCTTGCGTTAAAGGCGATCGTCTAGCTATTTCCATTCCGGAGGAGGAGTATTTGGCAAGAGTGGAAGCTTGCAAGAACAATTTACATGGAAGAATCATTTGGCCCAAAGGGGCAACTCCTTTAACCGTTGCCGCCCTCAAAAGTAAGTTATCTCCTATTTGGAAAGATCTATCGAAATGGGGCATCAGCTCTCTTGGTAAGGGCTATTATGAATTTGTTTTTTCAACTCTAGAAGATGTTAGAAGAGTACATTCCATTGCATCTTGGAACCTAAACCCTGGAATTTTAAAACTATTTGTTTGGTCGAAGGATTTCAACCCTAGGGCGAAAAAAAAAGTCTCATCTTAGGTATGGGTTAGATTTTATGGTTTGTCTCAAAAATATTGGAGACCCAATATTCTCTTTGCTATTGCTAGTAGCATAGGAACTCTGATTTGTATTGATTAAGTCACAGCCAAACCTTTGTTGGAAAGAACTTTTGGACAATTTGTTAGAGTTTTGGTTGATATGGATTTATCACAAACCTTTAAGGACAAAATTGTTGTTAAAAGAAAAGGCTTTGCTTTTTTTTATTGAGCTTGATTATGAGAATTTACCACAATTCTGTTCAAATTGCAAAGTGATTTGACACCATGTTGGTGTTTGTAAGAAATTGAATTTTGTAGAGGACGAAAATAATGACAAAGAGGCTAGAGACAAAAGGAAACCAGTGAAAGAAATCAACAAAGTTTTTGTTCAAAAAAAGAATGGCATAACAGGACAAATTAATGGTAAAGAAGTGATTAATGTGGAAAGTGACAAGGTTGAGCAACTAGAACCTGTTAACTTGAGTAACACAAATGAAGTGATATCCCAAAATAATGAAGCTAACAAACTAGTAGGAGCTTCAGGAAGTTCAAATAATATTGTCACCAACTCCTACACATCTAAGTCCCAACATAATAGATTTGCTATTCTTGATGGTAATCCAAAGGTAAGTTCAAATAACTTCAAGCAACAAAATTCTCTTAGTTCCGCCACTAACTCAGACAACATAAATGAACAATCATCTAAAAAAGGTGCTTGACCCTGGTTTTGCTCAAAAAACAAGACAGATTGTTGGAAGCTGAACTAAATGATACAACTTTAAAGGGTATGGACAAAGAGAATACAACCACTATTATTGAAGATACTAGTTTACAAGGATCTTTTGTAGATGCAACACAAGAGCATCTTAGTTGAAACAAAGATGATAATAAGATGTTAGTTGAAACACCACTAAGGGTGAAGAAGGACATGGCATTCTTGAAGGAATCATGGGCAAACAGGGTTCAAAATGAAGATGACGAAACAAAATTAATAGATTATTTAAATAAAGTTAAAATTGCACTTGCAGAATCTGAACCTGCAGAAAATTTCCAATTCAAGTTGTCCAAAGATCAAAAGAAATCGCAAAAGAAGTTGAAACAATCTAGTAAAGACTCATATGCAACCAGATCAAAGGTTATTCAACAACCTTTCAAATGAAGTGCTTATATTGGAATACAAGGGGTTTGGCTAACTCCCCTACAAGACTAGTTTTAAAAAGACTAATTCTAAATCACAAACCTGATATCATTTTAGTTTCTGAACCATGGATGAATTTTGAGAACTTGCCAAGAAGATGGTTAAGTAACTTACAACTTAAGCTTTTTGCTATGAACACTAGAAATAACATTTTGCCTAACCTATGGTGTATATGTAAAATAAGTTTGAACCCTTTGATTTTAGCTTCTGATGATCAACAAGTTACTTTCTCTATTAATGAGAATAAAAAAACTTTTGCAATCTCTGCCATTTATGCTGTCACCAACTATTTGAATAGAACAAGACTCTGGTGTTCTTTGAATGCTTTACAATCCCATTTATGCTGCCACCAAGGTGTGGTTGGCACATGAACATAGAGGTAGAACCACACCTTCTAGATTACCTATGGATGATTTTCAAAACTGGACTACAGATTTTAATCTTTTTCACCTACCAACAAGTGGAGCCGACTTCACTTCGGAGAATGGTAGAAGGGGTCTTAGGCATACTTAGAGAAGACTCGATAGAGCTATTTGTAATCAATCATGGTTGGATATGTGTACTTCATTGAATGTTTCAACCCTTATCAAGCACAAGTCAGATCATTTCCCTCTTTTGCTTGATTTTAAGCTAAACACGATTTCTTTTGCCTCTCAATTCAAATTTTTGAGAATGTGGTCCTCACACCCTGAATGTGAAAATATTACCAAGGAATGCTGGAATGCTGAGATCTTACGTTGTCCAATGTTTATTCTAAGCAAAAAATTGAAACTAGTGAAAGAAAAATTGAAGAGCTGGAATAAGATCAGTTTTGGTAATGTGCATGAATATGTTACTTCTACGGAGCAAAAGCTGCAACAAATCCAAAATAAGATTCAAGTTATTGGTCCTTCTGAGGAGCTTTTAGAAGAAGAAAAACTTGCTCATGTTGATTATGAAACTGCCCTGAACAGACAAAAAAAATTTTGGAAAGAAAAGCCAAATTTAAATTGGCATTTAGAAGGAGATAAGAACACTAAATAGTTCCATAGAATAGCCAAAATCAAAACCTCTACCAAAATGATTGCATCCTTACAAGATGGTAAACGTGTTCTTATTGACCAAACCCAAATATCCCATCATGTGGTTAATTTTTGCAAAAATCTTTTTTGCACTAACACTATTTTGCAGGAATCTTCGCTTGCTGATGAAGTTATCCCAAAGTTGATCACAAAGGATATCAATGTTTTGATTACTCTATTACCCTCTCATCAAGAAATTAAAGCAGCTGTTTTTGCTCTAACTAAAGATAGTGCACCAGGATCTGATGGGTTTGGAGCTTTCTTTTATCAACATTATTGGGAGATTGTCAAGGTTGAAGTCTTCAATGCTGTTTTGGAATTTTTTAGCACCAGTTGGATTTTGCCAGGTTTTTACTCAAACATCATTACTCTTCTGCCAAAGACTTCAAATGTTACATTTATTAATCATTACAGACCAATAGCCATGGTAAATTTCAAATTCAAAATAATATCCAAAATTATCGCAGACAGGTTAGCCAATACCATGCCTACTATAATCTCTGAGGAACAAATGGGTTTTATACAAGATATAAACATTAAAGACTGTCTTTGTATTGCTTCAGAAGCTGTCAATTTGCTACACAACAAATCCTTTGGTGGTAACTTAGCTTTAAAGATTGACATATCTAAAGCTTTTGATACTTTAGATTGGTCTTTCTTATTGAAGGTTCTTAAGAACTTTGAGTTTAATGATTTTTTTGTAATTGGATCCATATTATCCTCAAATCTGCTTTTTGTCTATATCTATCAATGGCATGTCTGAGGGATATTTTAATTGTTCTAGAGGGGTGAGGCAGGGGGACCCTTTATCTCCACTTCTTTTTTTGCCTTGCTGAAGATGTTTTGAGCCGAAGCATTTCAAAGCTTGTTCAGGAAGGAAAACTGGACCTTATCAAGGGTACTAGACATTTCAGTGTCCCTTCTCACACTTTCTATGCAGATGATCTTATGTTTTTTTTGTAAAGGTAAGATAGTTGGGCTCTCTGCTCTCAAAGACTTATTTACTACTTATACTCTATAATTTGGCCAAGTAATTAACACCGCTAAATCCACCATATATTATGGTTCTATCACTTAGGGTAGGCTTAATATCATTGTGAACTTGTTGAATATTAAAATAGGCTATTTACCTCTTAACTATTTGGGGTCCCTTTATTTAAAGGTAAGCCTAAGGCTACCTGGTTACAACTAATTGCTGATAAAATTCATTCAAAGTTATCATCATGGAAAGCTTCTTTACTCTCCATGGCAGGAAGAGTCCAACTAGTCAGATCTGTCATCCAAAGCATGCTAATCTATAGCATTTCTCTTTATTCTTTGCCTACCTTTTTAATCATAGAAATTGAGAAAAATGTTAAAAATTTTATATGGAGTGGTGATGTTGGAAAAAGAAAGTTAGTTATAGTTGCTTGGAAGAAATTATGTAGGCCATATTCTCAAGGGGGCTTTAATCTCAGATCTTTGTCTAGTTTGAATAAAGCTTCCAATCTTAAGCTATGTTGGTCTTTGTTTACTTCTCAAAGTTCTTGGGCAAAGCTTTTAAGAGCTAGAGTTATTAGAGGAAAACAAATCATTCAACATCACATTTATTCTTCTATATGGAGCAACATCAAGGAGGAAGTGACAACTATTATTGAGAACTCTATTTGGCTGCTTGGAAATGGTGAAGATATAAACTTTTGGAATGATAATTGGTGTGGTTCAATCTTATCTGAGATGTTTAACATTCCATCCCACATTAGTCGATCTCTCACTTCCACTGTTAGTGATTACATACACAATGGGCAGTGGAATTTACCTTCTCAATTGACTCATCAATTCAACACTATCAATTTTCTTGTCCAGCAAGTTACTATCCCTAGAGAGCCCTTACATGATAAATTTCTATGGTAACATACAGATACATGTTAATTGCTTATGGCAAATGCCTACCACTTTAAATTGCAACAATTTCAAGACTTACATTGGGCTAAAGTCATTTGGAGCCCAGATATCCCTCCTTCGAAATCTCTTCTTGCTTGGAGACTCATGCATAACAAAATTCTAACAGATGAAAATATGATAGTTAAAGGTTGTGCTTTGCCTTCCATGTGTAGCCTTTGTTGTAAAAATGTGGAGTCTTTCTTTCACATATTCTTTGAGTGTAGTTTTGCCGTCAAAATTTGGTCTTGGTTTGCAAACTGTTTGGATATGGTTTTGCAATTTGCTTCTATGGAGGACATGTGGAGGCTATGTAATCTTCATTGTCACCTCAGTGCAAGATTGTCATCACTTCTGCTTTTGTCAACCTTTTAAATTCTATTTGGTTTGTTAGAAATCAAGCTAGGTTCAACAATAATATCATCAGCTGGAAGTCTTATATTTCCTTGATAATTATTAACACTTCTTTGTCTGGTAACAATTCTAAAAAGACTTCTCCTAATTCCATTACACTGTGTTTGGTATAGAAGAAAATGGAAGGAAAGAAAGCAAGGGGAGAGAAAGATGGTGGAAAGTCATTCTTTCCTCTGTTTGGAACAGTTTTAAAAAGTGAAGGAAAGAAATTTTTTGGTGGACCCCACTCAAAAAACCTTTCCGCGCTATTTTGGACGAAAAGCGGGAGAATGGACCAAAATTTTGGATAAAAAGACAATAACACCCTTCTCTTTTGTTACTATCCTTCTATCTTCTTCTTCTCTGTTAACCCTTTTCCAAATCAAAAATTGCATTGTGTCTCTAGTTCTCTCCTTCACAGATTTGCTTGGAAGCCATCAATTTATTTGTAAGGTACCCATATGATCCCTCTTTATCCTTCTTCTTCCTTCTCATATGGGTTTCTTTGGTGCCATTAATTGAATGAAGTTTGTGTTGTTTGTGGGTTGTTGGTGCTAATTTTTTACTTTATTATGTTAAAGGATGGTTGAATATTTTCCACTAATTTTCTATCAAATTAGTTCAATTGATGATTTATTTTAAAAATGGTCACTTTTTTAATTTTGATTCTTCTATTAACCATATTTGTCTTAAAAATGCTTGATGTCTTTGGTTTTGATTGGTGTGTTGTTGTTACTATGTTTTGGTAGGGGCGGTGGTGTTAGTGATTGTGTTTTGTGAAATGGGATAATTGTTAGATTATGTGTTGTTGTTTCGGTGGTAGGGTCCTATGTTGTGAGGGATCTTGTGGTGTGTTTGTTTGTATGTCTCTTGCTATTTGGCAATCCTTGTACTCCATGTGATGGGTTTAGCTTTAATAATATTTGCTTTCTAAAAAAAACCATAGTTGTACATATTTGAATGTAGATTGAACACTACATAAAAACTCATGAATTTATTAAATGTATATTGATTGAAGGGTAACATCTATACTCTGTGATATGGAGTTTTTTATTGATGAAGACAAGTTTGGTGATGCATTGGATGGTCTAAAAGAAAACAACAGTCCCAAGTAAAACATTTAACCAATATTGGCATGCAAAATTTAAGTAATTTTCGTCGAGGATTCGAGAAACAATAACGCCTTTGTTATGTAGTCTTATTGTGTTATATTGTTCATGCGTTACATATGCTTCAAACAATGTCACTATCCGTTCGTAGTCCAATTCGTCATGGATGTCGTGAAAGGGAGCGTAGACATCTCAATTTAATGAGACAATTAGTACATACTGAAAAATGTCGTGACATCATACGAATGGGTCCTAAGGCATTTATGTTGTTGTGTCATAAATTGAGGGGAACTGGTTATGTGAAGGACACTATACGATCCACGATTGAAGAACAAGTTGCTAAATTCTTACGCATCATTGGTCATAATGTGAAAAATCGTACTGCGTCATTCTTTTTCCATCGTTCCAGTGAGACTATTAGTCGTCACTTTCACAAAGTTTTACGCGCCATCATTTCGTTGGAAGATGAGTTCTTAGTCCAACCTTCTGGTAGGGATGTACCTCCACAAATATTACACAATAGCAGATTTTATTCCTTTTTTAAGGTACTTATACATTAAATTCATCTTCATACGTTTAGCTAACAAACTCATCCTACAGTTTGATCACTAATCAAATTGCTTATTTAATAATAAGGATTGCATTGGAGCTACAGATGGAACACATATTCGGGTAAAGGTCCCAAGAGGTGATGCCCCTCGATTTCGTGGAAGAAAAGACTACCCTACACAAAATGTTTTGGCTGCATGTAACTTTGATATGAAATTCACTTATGTTTTACCGGGGTGGGAAGGCACAACATCTGACTCTAGGATTTTGAAAGATGCTTTAAATAGGGATGAATCACTAAAAATTCCTGAAGGTTAGTAGTTTATTAATTTGCTTTGACTATTAAGTACCACAATTTAGATCTACACGTCAAATCATAGTTTATATCACAACTTTTGTAGGAAAATATTATCTTGCGGATGCCGGATTTTTGCTAAAACGTGGGGTGCTTACACCTTATAGAGGTGTTCGTTATCACTTGAAGGAATATTCTACTCGGGCACCGCAAAATTATAAGGAGTTGTTCAATCATCATCACGCTTCACTTCGAAATGTTGTTGAGAGATGTTTTGGAGTACTAAAGAAAAGATTTCCAATTTTATCTACTGGAACTGAACCCTTTTACTCGTTTGAAGTCATGACAGACATTGTACTAGCTTGTTGTATTTTACATAACTTCTTAATGGGTGTTGATGTTGATGAGACCTTAATTGCTGAAGTTGATCGTGAGTTGCTTCAATAAGAGATTGATAGACCTCAAGCAACCCCGCGTGATGATGACTATAGATTGGGTACAATATTAAGGGACAATGTTGCTATCGGAATGTGAAATGTTTATCCAATATGACTATAAATATAAGTAATATGTATTTCTAATGTGTATGTGTTGTTTTTGTGTGATGTGATTACTATGTGTAGTGTACAATGTAGTACAAAACTTGTTTTCTGTTTGTGTATTGTTTTGGGAAATATGCACCTGATTATGTTGTAGTAGACATATATATTATCCAATGGTATGCATTACTAATTTTTCTTAGTTTACTCATGGTACTCTTGTGGATGAATTTATCATAAGCTAATATTCATATGAAAATGGATATTTACATCAACTCGTGTCCTTTCAAAATTGATATGCAGCTACTACAATGCCTAAGGGAAAAACTACTCCATCAGACTCTAATCACCCTGGTAGAGATAGTGTACAATGGAATGATGAAATGGATCAGATGTTGTTGAATATTTTGGGGGAAGAGGCAAATAAGGGAAATAGACATGATGGTGCTTGGACAACAAAAGCATACAACAACATGGTTGAAGCCTTAAGATCTACAATTGGACCAAATATCACAAAGAATCATATCAAGAATAGAATGAAGACATTGAAAAATCATTTTGCTGAAGCATACAACTTGTTCCACAGCTTGAGTGGATTTGCTTGGAATCCGATAACTCGAAAATTTGATGTTGAGGATGATGTCTGGGATGAGCTGATTAAAGTAATTAACATTTTTATCTTTCATTTGATCACTTGTCTTTTATGTTAATTATAAATACCAAATCGGTCACTTGTCATTTTTACCTTTTATGTAGGCTAAACCACATGCAGCAAGATGGAAAAAATGCAAATTAAGCATTATGACATGTTGAACGAGTTATTTGCAACTGATAGGGCAAAAGGAAATGTTGCAAAGACAGCTAAGGAAAGGAGGAAACAATGGGAGAAGGAGAATATTGACTTGAATAACTATTTTGAAGACACAGAAGTGTATGTCCCAAATGTTGGCTTTGTGGATGAAAGCCAATTTTCATCCCCTAACTTAGATGATTCTAGCCTAGAAAATGGTCAAACAAATCCTAGTGGCTTAAATACTTCAAGGGGTACAAAACGGAAGAAAAGTGTGGTTGAGTTGGTTGATGCTCAATATGAGCGAATGAACGAAAGTATCATGACAATCGCTGAAGCTTTGAAGGAGGAAAATTTTGTTTCTAAGGAGTCGTACCAAGTTGCCGAACGTCAGGTTGAAGTTGCTGAAAGGCCAGCTGCAGTCAATGAAAAACAAGTTGAAATTGTTGAAAAACAACTTACTGTGATCCAACAAACTCGACCTCGTCATTATTCAGAATCTGATGTCTGGGATCTTTTGGAGGAATTAAGAGTGCCCAATCCATTTCGGATGAAGGTTTATTACCAATTATGTGATAATGAGCACAAAAAACGTAAGCTATTTGGTGTACCTCCTAATATGAGAGGAGAAGCTCTCATTCAAATGATGACTGATGCTAGTATATTTTCATATGAGCAGTGGTAGTACTGCTCCTTTTTTGGTGCTATATATGTATTTAGTACATCATGTGATGCCTTTAGTAATGACAACCTATGATGAATTGCCTTTTTGGAGTGGTTGTGGATATGCTCTTTTGTTGGAATTGGATATATTTAAGGCATCATATGAGATCTTATTAATTATGACTTACTCTATATTAATTATGATTTTGGGATATATATATGACTTAAGATGGAAATTAAGTATTAGTTTTTATGATTGGTCTGCTACCCCTTTTGGTATTACATTGATGATTTTGATGATGGAGCCTTGTACCATCTTTCATCTTTCAGAGGTGTGCATTCGATGGAATCTGAGAGGTATATGTATATCGTTTGAACCATTTTCCTTTGCTTACAAGTTTTTGTAGTACACTATATTTAAGTACACAATGTTATGTTTTTAAATATTATACTTAAATTTTTTTTAAGTTCTTTCACACTTTGACACAATATTCTCTGCAGCCACTATTTTCATATATGCATTTTTCAAAAATAATATCAATAAGTTATTGGTACAGTACAGGCCTTAGATTTTTATTGAGTTATATGTAAAAGTTCTAATATGATCCTTGGGCTCATTTACTTGATTATGTTTCATGCTTTGAGTATGTTTTAGAGTTCTCTAATCTTATACCTCATAGTTAACATAACTTATAGTAGTGTCATATTAGAGTTTTCATGCCTTCAACTTGTATCTAATGATCATAAAGCTATTGTACATTGGAAGTTTATTTGAAGGTCCCTCTGTTTGTGTTTGTTTTATGAATAGGCTTTTTAATGCTTTGTATCTATTAATCATAAAGCTATTTTATGCTTTCATGCATTATATCTAATGATCATATATAAAGCTATAATTGTTGTGTGGTGAGTTTGGTTATGTCAGTGGCATGCTATTGGTGTTGCAGGTATGTTTGTTGTTTTGTTGCGAGTGTAGCTTGTTGGACTTGTTTTGCGGGTCTGCGTGTGTGACTTGTTAATTTAAAAATACATTTAACTTTTCTGTTCATGGTGTTTAATTATCTCAATGTGTTATAGTAATAGTAACTAAAGTATAGTTTGAATGTAGGTGTTTTGGACCTCTAGTACAATACAAGTAGCAGTGCATGAAGCAAGTTGGCGCTATAATGCAAAGATGTATATTATGTAACTATATGTAAGGAATGTGACTCCCACTTTATGTTTTATCTGTAATTGGCCAAACTTAATACATGACTCATAGTCATAGTGCTCAAACTTAATATTTATATATAAATAGGATGATGTTGCTTTAGCACTAACTCAACGATGATTTCAATTTCATGTACTAAAGTTAATATGAGTAACATAGTCTTTTAAAGGTTTGATTGAACGTTATTAATTTAATTTAATAAAAATATAATATCTAAAAACAACTAATTTAATTTTATTGCAGAAAATGTAATTTCAAGATTAGAAAATGTAATTTCAATATTATTCTTATTTTTTGTCCAAGTGCTTATTTAATATATTGTTCAAAATATATTTTTATTTTATTCTCTTCATCTTTAATTTTTTATAAGGTCAATTTTGTCATTTTACAAATATATTTCTTCTTTTCCTTATCACTTTCCATCCAAACAAACAAGGGAAAAGAAAGTTAAAACTTTCTTTCATTCAACTTTCATTTAAACCAAACAACTATGACAATCCTTCCACTTTCTACTATCTTTCTTTCCTTCTTCTTTCTTTCCTTTAACTTTCTTTCCTTCCACTTTCCTTTCCAAACCAAACAAAGCCTTAGAGATTTTATTATTTTGAAGCACTTTATTGTATCCACACATCATCCAAATTCCCCCGTCATCAAAGAAATATTATGGCAACCACCTTTGTTCAACTGCATAAAATGTAATATTGATGGAGCTGCAAAAGGGAATCTGGGGGTTGCTGGTTGTGGAGGACTTTTTAGGAACCATGATGCTGACTTCCTGTATTGTTTTGCCGAACTTTTAGGTTCTGCCTCTTCCTATCAAGCTGAGTTATGTGCAGCTATGACTGCTATAGAAGTTGCTTACAAGATGAATTGGCACAATATCTGGCCATAAATTTACTCAGCTCTTGTGGTTCTAGCTTTTAATAACTCAAATACTACTGTTACTTGAAACCTAAGAAACAGATGACACAATGTCTTGCTTTTATTCAAACAGATGAATGGCTTGGTGTCACATATTTATAGGGAACCAAGTAGCTGACACTCTTGCAAATCATGGCTGCAGCTTGGCTTCTTTTACTTTTTGGCAAGAAATTCCTAACTTTATTAATGTTAGTTTAGTTAAAGACAAGCTAGGTATTCCTAGTTTCAGATATTGTACTTGATGGAGTTTTGGTTTATGTCCCCTCCTCTTTATCTTCAGTTTTATCTTTTAATATATTTTGGGTTGGCTAACTTTTATCTTCCAACTTTTTGTTTAAAAAAAAAAATAATTGTTATTTTAGGTAGCCTTTAGACAGCGCTTTTAACTCATAATTGCTATATATCCTAGGCAGCGTTTTGACAACACTTTCAACTCATAAGAGCTATCTTGGCTTTAGGCGGCGCTTCTGATTCATAAGCGCTATCTTAGGTTGACTTTAGATAGCGCTTCTAGCTCATATCTACTATCTTAGGTAGCCTAAGTAAGCGCTTTTAATTTATAAATCTTGTCTTATGTTACATTTTGATAGTGAATTTTTACTAAAAATTAAGGATTATTTTGTATTATTATGAAATTTTAATGAAATTATTGAAATATATTAATTTTACATAAAATTAAAAATCTATCGAATGTACAAAGATCAAAACAACACATAAGTTAGATAAAATTTGCAGAAAATTGATAATACCAAGTTCTAATACTATCAAAACTTGATATCCAAATTATACGTTCATATAAAAAAATTGATCCATGACTATAATATATTTTAGATGAAAGAGTGTGCATGTATGCAATAAAACACTAACACTCTAGCCATTAGACAAGAGAAACCAACCTCACTCCCAACTCAGTACACACAACGCCACGAAAACAAAATAAAACAGAACGATACCAGCAACCCATCCATCAATACACCCAACCCACAAAGAAGATACATGCCACAATTAATACACCCAGGCAAGCATCAAAAACCTCCAGCACCAACAACCATAAGCAAAAGCATTCACACCGAAACAAGCACCAAAACTATCATCATTAATTGTGCATTAACTTCAGCTCTTAGCTCTTAAATTATATCCATTAATTGTGCATTAGTTGGAACTCTTTTCTTTTGACTTGAAAAACATTCCGTTGGATTGAACCCATTCACCTTACACCTTACACGGCCATAATACTCACGAATAATTAACACTTTACTTATGTCCCAGCAACTGAAGTCTTGATTTCGTCCTTCAGCTGACGACTAAGATAGAGCCTCCTATATGTGTGTGTGTGTGTATATATATATATATATATATATATATATATATATATATATATATATATATGATAAGTTGATCGTCAAAATTGTCACAAATATTACTAAATAAATAAATAAATGTTGTTATACTTACACATTGTTCAAATATTCTTTGAACATTTTCGTCAACAACTCCATTCTTATCGACACGACCTTCCCTCTACAAACTGTTTTTTAGTTTTAAAAAATTTGAAAGGATAAAACCTGTTTGACAATGCAGTTTTAAAAAATCATTTTACAAAACTGTTTTCAATTTTGTAGTTTTAAAAACTAAAAAAGGAAAACAACTGATAGGACTTTTGCTTTTCAATTTTTAGTTTTAACAGTGAAAAAAACCAAAACCGAAAACACACAGAGAAGAGATTCTTTTCATTAGTGGCAATTCTGTAAAAATTGTAACTTTTTATTATATTTTTCACTCGCCCAAAATCACATAATCACAAGGGAAAAAGTTGTTTTATAAATCATACGGCCTAATGGAATTTTATAAATTATTTTTTAAAAATAGATTATCAAATGAGTTTTTTCATTTTCTCATTTGTAAAATAGTTTTGAAAAGTTACCTAATCAAACACATTTTTTTCCTTTCTTTTCTAAAAAACTGTTTTTAAAATCTAATTTTTAAAACATATTTTAAAAACTAAAAAACAAAAGTCTTTCAAACAAGCCCTTAGTCTCTTTTACCTATGCATGAAGAAAAATAAGCCTACAAATTAGAAATTATTGTTACCAACTAAAACAGAAAAAACATCCCTAAACTAAAAAGATAGACCTTAAAAACAACAGCACAATAGCTCAACTATACAAACAGGGGGCAACAACAATAACTAGAAAAAAAACACAATAGATCAACTATGCAAACATGGAACAACAACATAACTAGAGAAAAAATAGCACAGTAGCTCAACTATGCAAACAGGGGACAACAACAATAAACTAGAAAAAAAACAGCAAAGTAGCTCAACTATGCAAACACGGCACAATAACAACAAAGAATAAACATCCCAAAAAACAATAACGAACCAAATTTATATTTACTTACTATCTTATTCATCATCCAATTTACAGAATTTACACACACACACACACACACACACACACTATCTTTTGCTCTAAGAGTCCATATCCTCTATGCATTGTCTACATCGATATTGGATTTTTTTCGTTCTCTGTCTATTTATAATGCTTATGACTTCTACAGACAAGTATCATTCATATTAAAACATGCTATGAACAAGCATATCATAAAACACGCATACTTGTAAAGAAATTGGTATTACTTTGAAAGCTTCGGTTTACCGTTTAACCACGAATGTTTTCCATTCACTTGACGATATCAGACCTTCATAAAGCTTTGGGCTATTTTTAACAAGTGGATTGTTAACCCAGTTCGGTGCAACGTCACCTAATCTTGGGGCATACTAAGCCAAGAATGAAATTCACTAATGTAATGTTATCCCTAAGCTATCCGGCTTACACCTCGGTTTACAACTTAGGTCCTCGCCAATACTCGTGCTATATTTCTACCTAGGTACCCCATAGGTAAGAGAAACTCATCTCATTTCCAATCACTAAACACAAACCAGTGTTATCTATAACAAAATCAATCAAAGGTAGAGAACACTCTCCAAACAAAAGACACACTACTCGTACTTCAAAGCTTAGAGTAGTACACAATATTTCTTTCTTAAAAGCTTTGGATTACAACTCAAAGACTCAAACCCTAAAAACTCTATTCTTGAATCACGGCTTCAGTGAGTATTAGGTTTAGTCTTCACACATATATATAGTATTCTGAATAGCATAGGTTGTAGACTTGTCTTGGGCTTCAAGATAGCTCTTGTAATAATTCTGACCCAAGAGACATATGTTGCGGGGATTTTGGGATTTCCACCACTACATTGATCTTTCATTTTCAAAGAGGGGAAAGTATCAAAAACCTATAAAAAGAGAGATTCTAAGCTCGGGAGTTAGTTACGCCTAGGGAAGGTATTAGCATCCTAAACGTCCATGGTACTCCATGGTAACCTCTAATTTATTACTTTTTATTGCTTTAAATGTGCTTAAGAAAATGAGGGAGAAGTCGTAAGAAATGGAGGGAGAAGTTGTATAGAGAGCATTTGTGTGTGCATGTGGAGATTTAGATGAGAAGAGAAAGTGATAGTAAAAATAAAATCTAAGTTATGCCTAAAACTAATCGTGCGACTAATTGGTATTGGACTAAAAAAATTTTATTTAGAGAAAGGAGATGTTGGTTATTTGTTTTCTATTTTTTTCTAAAGATTACTAAACGCGCCTCTTCGGAAACGAAAATTCATTTTTACTTGGTTTTTTAGCGTTGTGTGTGATGTGCAAAAAGCGATAAAGGAAGCGATAAAATCCTACGCTATTACAACCAAATCGAATAATTATTACAACCATATCGAATCAAATGAATAAATAATAAAATGCCATTAAATGCAAGTGGAGACATAAACATGAGTATGAAATGCACTTATGAAAAAAAAGAAAACAAAATGTCAAATATTGATGTGAAGTGTGTGTGTGAAAATGCAATGTGAAATATAATGTGAGTGTGACAATGAGTGAAAACATGCAAAGAGCACAAAGTCATATAAAACTAGCGAGGAAAAATGAATCAATTAACAAGCATGAAAAAATGAATTTAGGCCAAAAAAGGTCCTTAACTATTAATGCAGGTCCTAGAGCTCAATGATTTTATAAAGCAAAATATTATCTCTAAAATGCATTTTTAAATGATGAAATGTCCTAACCTAAATGCAAATGCATGTATGCATGTAAAAAATGTGTAATGAAACATATAGTGTAAAGTGTGATGTAAAAAAATGTGAATATGAGACACATATCATGAAAAGAGAAAAGAAATAATAATCAAACATATGCAAAAACAAAAAATATCAATGAGAATTTTGAAATTAAAATTTTAACCCTAATGAGGTCTTTAAATATTAGAGTAAGAGTTTGAGCTCAATAAGCTTAAAATAAGCTATTGTCCCAAACAAACCACTTATGAAAACAAGCTAGTACTAACAAATAATCAAAAATAAGCAACTTAAAAAAAAGTGAAGTTAAAAAGTAAATCTCATTAAATTTGGACTCAATAAGCTTAAATAAGCTATTGTCCCAAAATCACTTATTCAAATAAGCTAAAAAAAACATGATGATATAAAATGTATGCAAATGAATTAAGTGAGTGAAAAGGGTGCAAACCTGAAATTGGATGCAACAAATAATAAGAGAAAGATCCACCAAAACAAGCCCAAGGCCCAAATGAAATCCCAGCCAGTGGGGGTGCGAGTAGAAAACGCGCGTGCGTAGAAAATAATCCATTCCTAAGTACATGTTCCATCATCCCAAACCATGAGACAAAACCGGTCCAACCCAAACTTGAAAGCGAACCAGATCAAACCCGACCCAAACCAAATCTGGCCCACACGAAACAAACCGGTGGGGGGCAGAAGGAGTAAATCAGGGAACTTGAACATGAAAGCGAGCGCGAATCCGACATGAACGTAAAAGCTCAAACGGAATCTTGTCGCAAAATTTGAAGCAAACGACCACTGGAATACGTTCTTAAGGTTTCCAGGAACGAAAACCATCATCAAATCACTTCGTTTGGGGTTTGAATCGAGGTAATCCGAAGGTTTGAAGAACATGGGTTTTTCCGGTTCCGATTTGATAGTTTCCGGTGGTCATTTCGTGTAACAGAGGACGAAAATGGGTTCAGAAGGGTCTAAATATTAAGAATCGAGGGCTGATTGTGGATTTTGGATGATTTTGAGTTGGTCGGAGTTGGGTGGTTGGTGGCTGGAAAATGGAATTCTGGCCACCTCCGGCGGTGGTCTGTTGGTGGAGGAAGGAGGAGTAGCTTTTTCTAATTTTTTGGGAAATTGTGTATTGGAAATTATGAAATTGATTGTTAATGATTGGGTGATGTGATGTTTGTATATATAGAAGAGTAATTTGGGTAAATGACATTTGTCTAATAATGTGTAAAAAGGGTAAATAAAAATAAATGATAAATAATTATGAGGTGGAGATGGTGAGGTGTCACAAATGTATTGGTCTATGTAAAAAAGATATTTTTGTGATAAAGATGTAATATTATTTTATGATGGAAATGATATGTTTTGTGATAGAAAAATAAAAAGATTGATATAAAAAATGAATGGATTTAAAAATGTAAATATTTTTGATATTTTTAGAATATGCGATAATAAAATATAAAATGCGCGTAAAATAAGAAAAAGACTATTTTTTAATATTTTTGGACTTTTACGCTAAAATGCGAACTATTTAAAATAAAATGAAATATTTAAAAATAAAAAGAAATTTAAAAAAAAAAAAAAATATGAAAGAAAAATGCATGAAAAATGAATAAAATATTTTTTGTATATTTTTATGCATGAAATTGCAAATTGGATTTGTATGTCCAAAATTGGAGTACAACAACATAAAAGCGAACCATATAAAATATTTTCATAATTGAAAAATACTTTTTACAAAAGAATTAGGGTTACAAGTAATCCTAATGGTTCATACAGAGCGCGCACCTTAGCCAGCAAGCTAAGCAAGATAAAAGCGAAACAAATATTCACACAAAATATGGCGCGTAAATAAGCTCACAACTTCCATAGTTCACTGATGTGGGCACATTACATAGCACATCATCTCCGATGTGTTCACATCATGTTCCACATCGTGTTTTGCCAACACAAAAACACCAACAATTATTTCCAATAACAGTTTTTGAGCAGGTTGTTATAGTTATAGTAATCCTTGTACTCCATTTTTCATTATCTCTTAATTTTCTATTTAAAAGAAATAGCTTGAACATAATCATTATTTTCTACTAATTTAATCACTACTGTGCTATATAATATGACAAAAAGTAATGGCTTCAATTAAATCACTAAATTGAACAAAATAAAATAAGATGGAATTGTGATAATGCTTATTCATTTAAATGTGATAATATAAGTGGTACAATTTAAGAATTTTAGTAAAAAAACATTTTAATTTAGGGAATATAAATGCAATACATTTTTTTACATATCACATGAATACAATACACATGTACTTGTGTCTAGTTTTCACGGACTTCCTCTACGACCTCCATAACGACCCCAAGTTCTCCAACCTCCACCAATAAAACTACTTCTTTTGTCTATTCCATTTCTACTTTGTTTACCTTCTCCTTGTGCATTTTTGCTTTGTTTACCTTCTTTGTCTCCTCCACCACCATTTCCTCCGCTTCCCCATCCTACCCAATCTCTCCAATCATCTATCTCATTTTTTATTTTGGATTCTTCTATTACAGCAGCTGAAAATCAATAAACATTTTTATATTAAATACAATAAAAGAAGAAAGTAATTGGACATACAATTTATATATATACATTGATTCTCATCTTTGGATGACTCAATTGTCATAAGAGGGATACAAATTAGTGTCCAAAGAAAGAAAGTGGAGATAAAAGACTTGATTTTCATCCTTTATAAATTAAGTTATATTGTAGTTAAATATAAATAAAGAATCAGCAACTATAATTAGTAATCATCATACAAGATATATGAAAGAAGATTGAAAATAGCTTGATTAGATTATATATATTACAATAAAATAAAATAATGTATATCATTGATTGATCGTGAGTATAATATGTCATCAACACCTATTGAGCCATCAAAGGGTTTGATTGGGACATGCTTTTCTAATGAGGTAGGAAGGTGTTTCACACAATGCAAAACTAACAAAGGTGATTAAGATGTTTGCTAATTTCTTTAATTTAGAAGATAGTTCTAGCTATTCGTAGAACCATAATAGTCATATCAAGAAAGAACAAATTAGAAGATAGTTTTAGCTATTCGTAAAACCATAATAGTCATATCAAGAAGATAGTTCTAGCTATTCGTAGAGCCATCAAAGGCGATTAAGATGTTTGCTAATTTCTTTAATTTAGAAGATAGTTCTAACTATTCGTAGAACCAAAATATTCATATCAAGAAAGAATAAAGTATTCTTCAAACCATACGATCTATAACTTGCAAGATAATTTTATGATAAATACATGTAACAATTATTCAAAATTCTAGTTTATTTGTTGTTTGTAGTTCTATTGGTTGGTTGAATTAAGCTAAAACATCATGTGCAGTACAAATGAGTTGGTGCAACATGTAAAACATTATATTCTAGTTAGCTTGTAAAACATCTTGCCATAGCTACATGATAGACTATTTGTGCAACCTTATTTGATGCACTTTTAACTGGCAAATATGTTACAACATGTGATATAGAGATTGTCTGTTATCAGAATATTTGGTATAGGACTTGTTTGTTAGATATGAATGGAAATTATAACTAACTTTAAGATATTTTAAACAAAATTTTTCTTTTGATTTTTTTTTTGACAAAAAACATAATTTTTCTTTTGATAAAATTCGTTTTTATTTAAAAACAAATCTTATCTTTTGCAACACAAAAAATCTCAAGCATATCTCAGGAGTTGCATAACTATATAAAGAAGACTTAAATAATCAATTAGTCCTTGTAAGTTTCCGTGTTTTTAGTTTTAGTCCATGTATGTTATTTTATTATTTGAATTAATCCCTCAATGTTAAATTAATTTTGGTTTAAGTCCCTAAAGCTAAAATCTGCAGGAAAATTTGCAAGAAACTTGCGGATTTTGGCTTTAAGGACTAAAACCAAAATGATTTTAACATTCAGAGATTAATTCCACAAAAATAACCTACTGAGACTAAAACCAAGAACACACGAATTTATAGGGGCTAATTGATTATTTAAACCTATAAAGACACTCAACAATGCGTCAAAGAATGAGCAAATAATGAAGATATATGATTTTAGAAGCTAGTTAAATTGTGAGGCGTTACTTGTGTTGTTAAACGAGTTATACCGTCTCTAAAACTTAGGTGCTAAAGGTTTTTAAACAGCATCATTCTTATTATAAGTTGTTTTAAATCATTTGGGCTAGTGATTAGGAAAGTGATTAAGGTTTTTATACTTAGGGGAGTCCTAAGTATAAAATGCATAAGGATTAGGAAGAGACATTAAACCACATAGGGCTTGTTGTTTTTGTAAATATAAAGTGTACTAATTTAAAGTAATGGTAATTTAACGAAATTGGGTCAACAACTTACTATGTGTTCTTAATTGCTTTCATATAACTGCCACTTTGATGTACACAATGTGCTAGACATCATGTACCACATTTGTGATGGAATCATAGTGCACAACGGTAATCTCTTTTTGTGAAACCTGAACAATCCAATTGCAAATTACTACCAATACCAACTGTAATAATAATAATAATAATAATAATAATAATAATAATAATAATATAATAATAATAATAATAATAATAATAATAATAATAATAAAGGCAGTAAAAATTAAAAATAAATGACACTAGAGTAAAAAACCACGACTCGTCCAGACCAAAGAAATAACTCCACTATAATTAAATATTAGAGTACAATCACCAATTCTTCCAACTTTTCTAGGAATTGGAAAAAAAATTGATAAAGTTAATTATTCCATGATGATTTGTAGATGTTCAAACTCAAGGCATATTGAATTAGTCATGACAATGATTAAACTCAAAACATATAAAAATACATTGTTTCTAAATATATGGTGCACGTGGAAATCAAATATTGTGATTCAAAAAGCATGTATCTTAATCGGAAGTTAAATTCAAGAAGTTGTCTTGAGGTATCTCGATCTGCATCTCGTAATAATGTTTCATTCCCTCTGGATGTCCTTGCCAACAACCCCAAGAATTGTAGACTAATCAAGTCTTATAACTCATCCACCATGTACCTAAGAAAAATAAAATAAACAACACTATTAATATTAATATGAACCAATAAATAATTAGAGTTATTGTCTCATATAAAATGATTTATAATTTAAGACATAACCAATTAATTATATCATATATAAATATATTATATCAAAATGTAAATACTAAATGTTATATATATCTACGATCAAAGGATAGAATTTCTCCTTTAACTCCTTTATCCGTCTTTCCAGCATGACATCATTAGTCTGAAATAGTTGAAACCAAGTAATAATAATAATAATAATAATAATAATAATAATAATAATAATAAACCTTTATATATTGTAAAAAAAAAGGAAAAAATACATCATTGATCCTTTTTTTTGGTGCAAACATCATTGATCCTTTATCTTATTTATTTATAACACTTTGATTCCTTATCTTTTGTTTGTAACCAATTAGTCCTTTATCTTTTATATTTGTAATAAATTGATCTTTTATCTTTTATACTTGTAACACTTTGGTCCTTTATCTTTTATTTGTAACAAATTGATCCTTTATCTTTTATAACATATACATATAAACTTATTTTGTCATTTTTTTATTAAAAAAAATTATACTATTATTTTTGAAAATTATTTTTTTTTTATTAAAAATAAAAAAATTCATATTATTATTCATCATCTTCATTAAACCTAAAAACCCATAACCAAACCTTCAAATTTAAAATTCAAAAATTAAAATTTCAAACTCATAATCAACACTCTCTTACTCTTCCTTTTTTCTTTCTCTATTGATGAACAATAACCCATGTTCATTCACAGGTATCACCTGCAACAAAACCTTATAAAAAAAAAAGTAAAACTTGCAACCACACCACCATAACTTCCCTAAACCCTAAAACAATCCTCATATTATTTAGGCAAAAATACACCAGTAGTCATTTATCTTATTTATTTATAACATTTTTGTCTTTTATCTTTTGTTTATAACAAATTGGTCATTTATCTTTTAAATTTGTAACACTTTAGTCCTTTATCTTTTGTTTGTAACAAATTGGTCCTTTATCTTTTATAACATATACATATAAACTTATTTTTTCAATTTTTTATTAAAAAATTTATACTTTTATTTTTGAAAATATGTTTTTAATTAAAAATAATAAAAAAATCATATTATTGATGAACATTCATCAAATACAAACCTAGAAATTAAAATCAAAACAACAAAATTCATCAATGGAAAAAGCAAAAATCAGATCTGCAATAACAATAACAGATCTACAAAGACCGTCTATATTATTGGTATCAATGAGACGGTAAGATGCACAGGTAAAGGACCTGCCAAATTAATTCAATCCTGTCATGGTATTTTTCTCTTAGTTGGGATAATATTTTTCTCTTCCACCTATGCGGATTGAGCCAAGATAGATCATAGAAAAAATGATCCTATATTATCGTGGTTAGGACAGGATTAAACTTTTATTTTCTTTCGCACGTATTATCTACCCGTATTAGTTGTTTAGTTGTTTCTATTATTCTTTTTATTCTTCTTTGCACTTGGTTCATTACACTCAATATGCTTCGGTTGGATTTGCCATTGTACAGGTCAAGAATTTACAATGCAATTTTTTTGTAGACCTGTTATTGTTCGGTTGGTTCAGTACTAATATTAGTTGTTTCGATTATTCCTGTTATTGCAGATCTGATTTTTGTTTTGTTTATAGATGAATTTTGTTTTTAATTTCTGGGTTTGTATATGATGAACATGTTCATCAATAATATGATTTTTTTGTTATTTTTAATAAAAAACATATTTTTAAAAATAAAAGTATAATTTTTTTAATAAAAAAATAAAAAAAAAAATAAGTTTATATGTATATGTTATAAAAGATAAATGACCAATTTGTTATAAATAAAAGATAAAGGACTAAAATGTTACAAATAAATAAGATAAATGACTAATGGTATATTTTTTGCCTATTATTTACATATATTTTAATTTCTGTGTTTTATATTTGATGAAGATGATGCAAGTTCATCAATAATATGATTTTTCTTTTATTTTTAACAAAAAATATTTTCAAAAATAATATTATAACTTTTTTTAACAAAAAAAAAAGAGTTTATATGTATATGTTATAAAAGATAAAGGACCAATTTGTTACAAACAAAAGATCAAAGTGTTACAAATATAAAAGATAAAGGATCAATTTGTTACCAACAAAAGATAAATGACTAAAGGGTTACAGACAAATAAGATAAAAGATTAATAGTGTACTTTTGCCTAAAAAAATTTACTTGTATGTCATGGTCACCATAAACAACATCTATGCCCAATGATCTCGCCGCAAACCATGCGGCTTAAAACTCACTCTCATGCTAAAATATTGATTAAAAATATAATTAATCGTCAAATTTATCATTATAAACTATCAACTTACAATGTTTTCAAACTTCCTTGAATCCTTGCCTAAATTGGTCAAACTCTAAGAATAAAGTGTTAGGCTTGAGAATTTTCATCAATGTTGTGGCATCTCTTCTGGATTCCTAAAATCAAAATAAAATGATATTGGTAAATATCATAGTTATATTGTATAGATAATTATGCATACAATTATATTATAATTGTAATTCTAGTTCCTCGGTAGGAAAGATGTTATGCAAGATGTCTCGACAACTTGCTTAACTTTATGGCACAGCAGTAAACAATATAATAAAGTGTAGAAAGCAAAACACCTAATCTGAAGGATATAAATCTAGGAGAATTACCTTCACTATTTCTTAGTTCCTAGTCTCTAGGTCTTATTTGATTAGCCCATAATCAAAGTCTTTCACTAAAACTACCCCAATAAAATTATTAAGGACTCCTCTTAAATATGTGACTCTCCCTATAGTATTAATCAAGTTGGAGGAAGAGATTAAACTCAATAAAACAGTGCAAGTACTGCACGAAAACAACAAGAACAAAAACAAGCAATGACTCAATAAAACTA
Organism: Trifolium dubium; assembly: GCA_951804385.1. NCBI lineage: Eukaryota > Viridiplantae > Streptophyta > Magnoliopsida > Fabales > Fabaceae > Trifolium > Trifolium dubium. Next base: position 46,318,300 of record OX638062.1, on the reverse strand, counting down.
AGAACACTTAGAAATTTCTCTATAAGCTTGAGTCATGCTTTGCTTCAGTGCTCTGGCCTCTATTTGTAGTATTTGATATGAGATAGAGGCAGAGTCATATAATAGGAAAGTTTGTTGAAGTTTGTTGAATTAAATCTTTTTCACCAAAAGATAAATTATTTGTTTTTGAACCGTCTTCAAGCTATTCTCAAAACTGGTGGCGCGCAAACAATAAATCTTCTGAGTTATTTATTTGTTTCGTTGAGCTGAGCTGAGATATTTGTAACAAACTTCATTTGTTTGAAATATTTGATTTTAATCTTTTCAAATAAAAATTCGCGCCATGACAAACTTCCTTAAGAGATATACTTCAACTTAGAATGTTGGAGTATTTGTTTCTTCATCTCTAAGCTATTAACAAACAATTCCTCAGAGTCCGTGAAATGAATTCGCACACTTGGATACTTTGACTGGTGTGCTCTGCAGAGGCAACATGTCACAGACCCCTGGTGGCAAGATGTCAACCTAACATGTTGTTTGATCAAAATGCATGATAACAAGGGAACAACAATAATATTAAGACACTTATTTTGAAGGACTAAATATAAAATGAAATTCCTGGAACGCTATGCAAAGTGTCGAACACGATGTGCTAAGCACTTGCACAGTGTCGAACACGATGTGCTAAGCACTTTGACTTAAGTAATACGCAATAGCACAAAATAAATAAAAGCAACAATTAAAAGAGACACAATATTTGTTGACCCAGTTCGGCGCACAACAGCCCTAGTCTGAGAGATACCAATCCAGGAAGGAATATCACTATAGTAGTCCTAGTTCAAAGTTACCAACAAACGCCCCGTTTACAACTTATCACCTAGGCACGACCAATGACTCTTCAACCTAGGAACTCCTAGATCAGAGATCCCATCTCTCTCCCTGACAACCTTACAGCCAGCAAGGATTTCAGTTAAGCACAATCACAAATACTTTTCTTTGGAGACACACTCCTAAAAACTACACACTCGTACCTACAGGCTTTGAGTGTTACAACTAACAACCAGTCCTAACTCCGTACTTCAAACCTTAGGAGAGGAACACAATCAATACAACACGAAGAGCACACGTCCTAAACTTGCATCAATGAGACACAAGCAAGGCTCACAAATAAACACACGCAAAACCTAGAATACTAGACTCTAGAGACAAAAACGGCGTGAACAAGTCTCTCAGTAGGATTAGGTTTAGCACATTCTTTAAATAGCCAGTACACGTTCTTGAGTAGCAAGTAACTTGGGCTTCACATATTTGATCCAATCCTAATTTCTTCATAATAAATGAGAGAGATTCTCTACAGAAATAAGCTTCAAAGAGATTCTTGATAAAAATATATTTGACAATAATCTGAAGCATTAAAGGCGCCATGCATGATTCATGAGAGAGAAATGGATATTCCTTAAATAGAAAATGTGCGCGCCTGCAGACCAGTATGTTGCAAGTGTTCAAAGCACTTTGTCCAACATCCTGTCACAATGGTTTATCAACCAAAAATGCAGCCAATACCAAAGAGTAAACAAACTCCCCCTTTGGCAAATTTTTGGCTAAAACAAATTATGACCATCCAGAGGTCACATAAACAGATATTCCAGTTAGAACCATATTCTTCAACAGAAGGCATTTTCTCAAGATAAAACACATACGCATCAAGAGCAGTAGTAGCCATTCTTCAAAATTAGTAGAACTAGATAAGATAAGTCTTCTACCTTCTACACACATCAGAGAAACATGCAACAGCTGAATAGAGAATAACTACTTCGCCTTAAATCATTAGAAGCATAAACACTGTAAGGATGTCGAATAGAGTGTTTCAACATTTTATCAACACATCTCCCCTTGCACATATGAATTGGGTGTTGGAACATCATATCCAACATCTCCCCCTGCAGAACATAAATCAGCTCCCCCTAAACACATGCATGTATCAGAGAGCACACATAGCTACACTACAACATACTCCATCTAAACTACACTACTATCATATCATAATCAGATCAGTGCAGATAAATCAAGCTTCAAAATAGATGGATCATAAATAGAGCATACTAGCAGTGGACATTACCAAATTTTACTCCCCCTTTTTGCCACATATTTGACAAATTAGGGAATCACAGAGTCAGGATTGTCAGGAACTTAGTACAGACCAGAAGAAGTAATTAAATCTATGCCCATGAATAAGAATTACACATCAGAATAGGGCAAGTACACATAAAATAAATAAGTCATTAAAGAGAAGTGCTGGAATCAGCCACTTCCACCTCTTCTGTATCACTAGCAGTTTCATCATCCTCAGCTGCATCACCATCAGCAGCATCATCTACATCCACACTTACAACACCAACATCAGCTAACCTTGCTTCCTCAGCTTCCTCTTGCTTCAAAGCAGCAATGACCTTTTCAAGCTCAACCTTTTGCTCATTCAAAGCTTTCACACTAGCTTCTATAGACCTGATCATGGCTTTCCTGTTCATAGAGGTTGAAGGTTCTTGCACAAATTTTCTCTTAGAAGGCCCTGCTATATCAGCAGCATGGGTTCCTTCAAACAATTTAAAATGAAGAGAAAGAGGAGGCTTTCTCTTGATGGGTTCATCATCAGCAGTCAAAAATTTTGGATGTTGGGATAGTATGATACCACAGATAAGTGTGGGAAATGCAATTGGCAACTGAACAACCCATGACTTGCCATGAAACATTGTTTGTTCAAAAATATAAGCTCCAAAGTCAGTCTTAGTTCCTGTCCCTATAGCATGAATCATTCTATCCAAAGCAATAGTGATATGGGAAGAGTGGGTTGTGGGAACCCAGTTGGTAGTCCTAATCCTATTCAAAACAGCATACTTCATAGACAACATACAAGATTGAACCTTACCCTTGGTTGGCAATACCTTAACCTGATTAGCAGTAATGGTTCTACACACATCATTATTGGTGAATTCCACCTCAGGATAGCCACTCTCCTTCCTACCAAGGAACCTATTGATTGTCATTGGAGAGAACTCCACACATTGGTTCCTAACATAAACCTTCTGATACTCCTTATTAAGGGGGTTGTCACAGTCTTCAGCAATATTAACAATAAATTTTTTAACAAGTTTTTCATAGCAGTGACCTAACCCACTAACAGTTTTCATCAGACCAGCTTTTCAATTAAATTGATTACCTCTTTCCAAGCTAAAGTATCATCAGACAGCTCCCTTTCCAGACCAATTCTTCTACCAAACACATACTTCCATTTAGAAGCACTGTCAACAAAGTGAAAAGACACATTGTCAATAGGAACATCAGGCACATTGGGTGGGATGGATTTCCCACTAACTCTCATTTTGACCGACAAGGTGCTTGGAGCATCCTGTTCAACATCTTCATCAATGTTAGCAGCAACAATTTTCTTCCTCTTTAAAGTCTTCTGTTTGGAGAGGGATGAAGTGTTTAGAACATCTTCTTCAGCTTCATAATCAGAATCACCTGTGGTGACTTTCTTCCTCTTGGAGGATTGTTTCACAGCTGGTGACTTTCTACCTTGCTATAGCTCCTGCTAGGACCAACAGCTTGCTTCTTTGAGGACTTGGTTGCTTCAGCTGCAACCTTCCTTTTCTGAGTAGACTTTGGTGCAATAGTTGCAACCTCAGTCTGCTTTTCTTTCCTCTCTCTTAGCCTTCTACCAATACCAGTTTTACTAGCCTTAGGGACACCAACAGTCTTGAGTATTGTTACATCATCTTCAATAGACACATCATCAGTAATGTGCACATCATCATCTTCAGAACCAGTCTTCGCTTGCTCCTCTTGTGAATCAGCAAGGGTCTGGTCAACATTTGACTGAGCATCTTATTCAACAACCTCATTAGGTTGAGTCTGTGCCAAGGGTGTTTCAACATCCGGCACAACATTCTCATTATGACCAATATGCGCCAAGGAGTTTAGGGCATCTTCAACAACCTTGGTGTTCATCTCTTCTTCATTAACAGCTTCAAGAACTGGAGAATTAGGCACAGACGCCTCTAACTTTTCAGATTCCACAAGGGTTTCCCCTTCTTCAACAGTTTGAATTTTTTCAGGAATCACATCAGATGGTTCAATTGATTCAACAACTGGAGGTGTTGCGACATTAGACGGAGCACTGGCACTTGCAGATCCCAAATACTAACGATACAAATCCTGCATGGGGAGGTTCGCAGAGTATCAGGACCTTGATTTTTTAGACTTTGGCTTCTGAGTAGTGGTCGACATTGTCTTCTTCTTCGATTTGGGTTTGGAAGAAGGTTTAGATGTTTTGGGTTTTAGCGCAGAAGCAAAAGATGGGTGGATTCTGGAGATGGGAACGACATCTGTAATAATGTTAGATGGTTGGGCGATCGGAGGAGTGATGTGCGACGACGAGTTTGATGGTGAGTTGGAGTTGGAGGATGGAGACATTGTTGCAGAGAGAGGTTTGTGAGGTTTCGTTTGACAGAGCGAGGAAGTTTTAGGTTTGAATGAGTAATGTGTTGAGGAAGTGGAGGGGTTATAAGTGTAGGTGGTTTTATTTTGGAATGTAATAATCTGAAAAGATTTGAAATAAAAGTAACCACCCAAAGATAGTGGCGTGTTTGTGTGGTTGTGATTGTCATGATTGCCTTGATCAACGCACAGCAATTGATGATAAGAAATTAAAGTAACTGCTGCACACAACACGCCTTTTAACTGTAATTGCTACAATTCCTCATAGAGACAAATTCCTAACTTGCCTCTTAAAATTTCAAACTGAACCGCATCAAGTGCCTTAGTAAAAATATCTGCAATTTGCTCCTTTGTACCCACATGCTCAAGAGTCACAATTTTGCTTTCAACAAGATCTCTAATAAAATGATGACGAATGTCAATATGTTTGGTCTTGCTATGTTGAACAGGATTCTTTGAAATATTTATAGCACTCATATTGTCACAGTAAAGTGTTAGAACATCTTGTTCAACATCATATTCTTTCAGCATCTACTTCATCCAAACAAGTTGAGAACAACTACTCCCTGCAGCTATATACTCTGCTTCAGCTGTAGATAGTGCCACACAATTCTATTTTTTGCTAAACCAAGAGATTAAATTTTTGCCAAGAAAGAAACATCCTCCTGAAGTACTCTTCCTATCATCTGCACTCCCAGCCCAATCAGCATCACAATAACCATATAGAGCAGAGTCTTCACAGTGAGAATACATCATCCCATAGTCACTAGTCCCATTTACATATTTTAGAATTCTCTTCACTTGAGTCAAATGACTTACCTTGGGATCTGCCTGATATCTTGCACAAACTCCAACAGCATAAGTAATGTCAGGTCTGCTGGCAATTAAGTACAATAGACTTCCAATCATACTTCTGTAAAGACTTTAATCAACAATTACTCCAGTTTCATCCTTGGTGAGTTTTAGATGAGTAGGTGCTGGTGTTCTCTTGTGTGCAGTGTTTACCATACCAAACTTCTTGACTATGTTTCTTGTATACTTACTTTGAGATATGAAGATGGTGTTCTCCATTTGTTTAATTTGAAGTCCAAGAAAATAAGTCAATTCTCCAACAAGACTCATTTCAAATTTTGACTGCATTTGCTTGACGAAGTGTTGGACCATCTTATCTGACATTCCACCAAACACTATGTCATCTACATAGATTTGAGCTATTATAAACATTCCTTTGTCTTGTTTCACAAGTAGTGTTTTGTCTGATCCTCCCTTTATGTATCCTTGATCTTCTAAGAATTAAGTCAATCTTTCATACCAAGCCCTAGGTGCTTGCTTCAAACCATACAAGGTTTTCTTCAATTTGTAGACATGATTAAGATGTTCAGGATCAACAAACCCTTTGGGTTGCTCAACATACACTTCTTCCTGCAGGTATCCATTTAGGAATGCAGTTTTTACATCCATTTGATATAACTTGAACTTGAGGATGCATGCTACTCCTAATAACAATCTGATGGATTCTAATCTGGCAACAGGAGCAAAAGTTTCTTCAAAGTCAAGCCCTTCAATCTGAGTATATCCTTGTGCTACAAGTCTTGCTTTATTTCTGGTAACAATACCAGTTTCATCTGACTTGTTTTTGTACACCCACTTTGTTCCAATGACATTCATATTTTCTGGCCTTGGAACTAAATCCCATACTTCACTCCTCTCAAATTGATTCAGCTCTTCCTGCATAGCCTCTATCCATGCTCCATCAGTTAGGGCTTCTTTGACATTCTTTGGCTCAAATAAGGATACAAAACAAGAATTAGCAATCACATCATTCTTTCTTCTGGTAGTTATGCCTTGATCAAGACTTCCAATAATAAGATCTTTGGCATGATTTTTCTGAACACGTACTGAAGGACCTTTGTCTTGAGTTTGAGATTCAGCTTCTTCTTCAAGAGTCTCTTCATTAGATTTTTCATTATTGGAATGTTCAGGTGCTTCAACATCTTGTACCACATCTTCACTAACAGAAGTACCTTGATCTAGATCATCACTCTTCTTCAAAGGAGAGTCTTTTACAACTACATTGATAGATTCCATCACAACTTGAGTGTTTGAATTGAAGACTCTGTAAGCTTTACTGTTTGTGGAGTACCCAAGAAAAATTCCTTCATCACTTTTAGGGTCAAGTTTTCTTCTTGGATCTCTATCAGCTAGAATGTAACACTTGCTTCCAAACACATGGAAATGTTTGACAGTTGGCTTTCTATCTTTCCATATTTCATAGAGTTGAGGAAGTACCTTTTCTAAGAGTTACTCTATTGTGTATATAGCATGCAGTGTTCATAGCTTCAGCCCAGAAGTAAAAAGGAACGTTTTTAGCGTGAAGCATGACTCTAGCTGACTCTTGGATAGTTCTGTTTTTCCTTTCAACCACACCATTCTGTTCTGGAGTGATAGGGGATGAGTATTCATGCTAGATTCCCTCACTAGAACAAAAGTCATCAAACTTAGTGTTCTCAAACTCTCTTCCATGGTCACTTCTGATTCTCACAACATTATTTCCATTTTCCCTTTGAATTTGAATACATAGTGTCGCGCCGCGAAAATCACCCGAGCGTCTAGGACACTCAGAATGACACAGAGTCGCCACCGAATTTTATTTTGAGGAAAATATCGATAAAACCTTAGAGGATAAGACGGTCATCGCAACCATCCTTGGGTTCGGGAGTTGGTTATGCAAGGGGAAGGTATTAGCACCCCTCACATCCGTTGTACTCAACGGGAACCTCCTAATTAATTCTAGGGGTTTAATATTTTTAAGAGTTTGTTTACATGTTTTTTATCATTAAATTCGTTATTTATTTATTATTTTATTTAAGAGATATTTACAATAGTGGGGGAATATTTAAGTTTTTTATTATTATGCTTGACAAGATATTGATCTTGCTCCTACGTATCCTCCGGTGCGATGAGGAAATCAAAGCTACGTAGTTCTGGGTTATCCATTGTTTGTTGGTGTTTTTTAGGGAACGATGTTTTAATCGCATTCTAGTGGTTAAACGCCGCTTGTATGCTCGCACGGTGGAGGCTTAAGCATTGTTTGTATCACGTTAGAATTGATTGCAAACATGTTCCTTTGTGAAAAGATTTTTTATTTGATTTTAAATTAGCCTGAAGGCAAAAGAATTAATTTAATATGTGTTGGTATTTTTTAAGTGCGGAAGACAAATAATCAATAGAAGAAGCGTTCGCTAAATCTTTGATTATTCGAGGGAAAGACGAATGTTTATCCGGGCGTCCCCTTTTTTAATCCAATATTTGAATTATGTTTGTTTGGAATACAAATAATTAGCCGGCAAGATATGCACCTTGACTTTAATTATTCGAGAGATGAACGGATGTATATCCGTGTATCTCCTTTTTATTCCATAATGGTTTTTATTAAATTTTTATTTTTTATATCATATTTAAAATATGTTTGCTTACGGAATACGAATAATTAGCCGGCAAGATATGCACCTTGACTTTAATTATTCGAGAGATGGACGGATGTATATCCGTGTATCTCCTTTTTATTCCATAATGGTTTTTATTAAATTTGTATTTTTTATATCATATTTAAATTAAATAATTAATTTAAGTTCAATTTAAATAAATTAAATCAATTAAAACCATTAAATAATTTAAATTAATAAAACCAAAACCAAGGTGTAAATAGCAATCTAGGGGTGCGTTTAGTAAGCTGGCTAATGTTAATGGGATAGAAACTGGGCCTAAGCCATACCCACAAAGCCCAAAAAACGTGCAGCAGACATGATCCGTCTGATCTTGATCAAGCAGGGGGAGCGCCAGAATTAAGGTGAGTGCACGCGCGCGGGATCAGAGTTGTTTGATCCTTGATGGACGGAGGGCGCACAAAAGCTATTGTGCGCGCGCGCGTACCAGATCAAAGTGGTGTATATGTTTCTTTTTTCTCAAAATTTCCTTACTTTTACTGTTTTTCCTCTTTTCTTCTTTCTATGACCGAGCTCTCCCTCTCCCCTTCCTTGTGTTCTTATGTTCATCCAATTTTTTCCTAAAAAAAAAATCTTTTATCCCGAAATCAAACCAAAACCTTGTTTTTAAATGCTTTTCTAACCGATTAAACACAGATTAGCCCCTTAAACCCGAAAATCAAAACCCCAAATTCTACCCAAATTTTTCTTAGATCCGGATCTGTTCTCCCTTTTTTTTTTCGATCTGTTGTTTCTTTTCCTTTTTCTTATCACATCTTATTGCATATAAATAAATCAGTTTAGGCTTTCATAACAAATATCAAGTTTGGACTTCCAGAATACAATTTTCTACAGAAGTTTAAAAGCAACAGAAGAGTTTTTACATGTTCAGATGGATCGAAATACTTACCCGGAGTGCCGTGAATTTCCCGCGAGTGAGTAATTTTTGCTTTCGTTTTCTGTTTTCAGCTCCGGTTCGATCCCGTCTCCGCTTCTGATTTTGCTTCTTTTTCTATGCAAGGGTCCGCTGGACCAGTGAATGAAGGCTAATTTTGATGTTAAATTTCTACGGGATGTAGAAAAGTTAACTGGGGTTTGGGGCAGTGAGGGGCGAGAGTTTTTGAGTCTGTATGCTGTGAAATTTTCCTTTTTTTTTCGATCTGTGAAAGCTAGTCTCTATTTATACTAGAGGATTGAACTAGTTTTTGCTATTTTTTGGGACTAATTCGGATAGAGTTTGGTGTAATCTCTTCTTTTATTTGCCGAATTTTGTTGTTATCGGATTTGTAACTAAAAAATTCGTTTATGATTTTTTTGTACTCCTCCCCAAGTTTCTGATTTATGTTCATATCTTACTCCTTCTTTTCCTTCTTTTCGGTTATCTTTCCTCTTTTTTATTTGATTTTGTTATTTTTTGTTTATGTGATCCAACAAGAAACAAAATAGAAAAACAAATGATGTACGTAGTATAAAAAAAAGTGAGAAACAAAAAAAAATGACTAACCTAAAAAAAAAAACCAAAAAAAGTCATAAGTGGGACTTGAACCCCTAACCCTTAAGCTACAAACCTTTTTGCCCTTAAATAATTACCAATTCGACTAACCTTTATATTCGAGATAAAACGGATATGATAATTAAATAAGGAGGGAAAATTTGGTGTATGACAGCTGCCCCTATTTAAATATCTTAAATTGCGTTTTGTGCGATTAAAGATAATTAAATACAGAAAATACCCAAAATTTTGTCTGTGTGATGACAAACTTCCCCGTATGATGCTTGAACCTAAAGGAAGGCATTATCCCAAATGATGCCTTAATCCAATAAATATCCATATCCTGTTAAACAAATATGAAGACATTGTCCCAAATGATGCCTAAATCCAATATATAACCACTCCCTATTACCAAGAAGAAGGCATTATCCCCAATGATGCCTAAATTCCATGAATAATCATTTCCTATTACCAAGAAGAAGGCATTATCCCAAAAGATGCCTAAATCCAATGAATAATCATTTCCCATTACCGAGAAGAAAGCATTATCCCAAATGATGCCTAAATCCCATGAATAATCATTTCCTATTACCAAGAAGAAGGCATTATCCCAAATGATGCCTAAATTCAAAAGATAATCATTTCCTATTACCAAGAAGAAGGCATTATCCCAAATGATGCCTAAATTCAAAAGATAATCATTTCCTATTACCAAGAAGAAGGCATTATCCCAAACGATGCCTAAATTCAAAAGATAATCATTTCCTATTACCAAGAAGAAGGCATTATCCCAAATGATGCCTAAATCCAATAGATAACCATATCCTGTTAAACCCAGATGAAGACATTGTCCCAAATGATGCCTAAATTCAAAAGATAATCATTTCCTATTACCAAGAAGAAGGCATTATCCCAAATGATGCCTAAATCCAATAGATAACCATATCCTGTTAAACCCAGATGAAGGCATTGTCCCAAATGATGCCTAGATCCAATTTATGACCATATCTTGTTAAAGCCAGATGAAGGCATTGTCCCAAATGATGCCGAAATCCAATATATAACCGTATCTTTTTAAACCCAGATGAAGGCATTGTCCCAGATGATGCCTAAATCCAATATATAACCATTGCCCTGTAGGGCTAAAATCCTAGGAATAAGTGTGAGTGACTGGGATTTGTCTTTTTATGCTATGTATGCATGTAAATGTGTGCCATATTCTATGCATGAAGAATTTTATATGAATGCAAGCTATTCTTTTTATGTTATGCCGTGCATGATTGATGCATGAGATGAAATGCTGGGGAAACTGAATTTCGCGCATTGAACTGTGATTGCCGCCTGAGACTTAACCCGTTGCTTGAGTGCTTGGGGAGAACGCCCCCCTTTCTTGTTAATTTTCCTTTTCCGTTATCCGGGCCTTTTCTTTTCCTTTTGGACCGACGACTATGTGTTCGAAACATTCCGTGAAGGATCCATTTTTATCAAGGAAGCGTGATGAGGTGTGTAATATTTGAACATCTCATGCAACTTTTGAGCTAAGCTATTCCTTTAAGATTTTGAAAATCAAAGTAAAATGTGTTTTGAAAACCTTTTATTATTTTGAGTGCATGCTTGCAATGTATTATTCGTCAAAACAAATCAGCATTTTATGATCAAATGAAAAAAAAATAAAAAAAATTGTGAGAAACTTTATTGATGAGTTGAGGCCTCTGAATGGGCAAATAGTACATTGAGGATGCAACTCCTATAAGAGGAAGTTACCAAAAAAGATAAAATGGCAACGGAAATTATTCCCTGAAATATAACACCAGCTACTTTCCCTTTTGACCTTGGACTCGCGATTCTTTGCTCCGAAGATGGCAATTGGACCATTTCCTTCTATCCGGGTTTTTCCGTGGTTCTAGTGCCGCAGTTTTTGCCTTCATTTCCATATCCCTAATTTTTGCCTGGACCGCTCTTTCGAGTTTTCAGCCCACCGGGATTTTTCTTTCTTTTTTTCCCTTCTTTTTTTTTTTTTATATATGTCCCTAATTTTTGCCTGGGCCGCTCTTTCGAGTTTTCAGCCCACCGGGACCTTTCTCTTTTTTTTCTCTCTCTTTTTTTTTTTTAGGCATAGTACTTTTTGACTGCGTCGGAGTTCACAGAAAGTGGAAGCTCCTCTCCATCCATGGTAGTGATAATCAAGGCTCCACCAGAGAAAGCTTTCTTCACCACATATGGCCCTTCGTAGTTAGGCGTCCATTTGTCGCGTGGATCCTTGTGGATGGGTAATATCTTTTTCAGCACTAGATCCCCTTCTTTGAACATTCGAGGACGAACTTTTTTGTCAAATGCCTTCTTGAGCCTCCTTTGATATAATTGCCCATGGCACAATGCCGTCAACCGCTTCTCCTCTATGAGGTTCAACTCGTCATACCTCGCCCGTACCCATTCTGCTTCTTCCAACTTAGTCTCCATCAAAACTCTTAATGAAGGGATTTCGACTTCAATAGGAAGCACCGCGTCCATGCCGTATACCAAGGAGAAAGGAGTTGCCCCTGTAGAGGTGCGAACTGTCCTTCGATAACCGTGCAGCGCAAATGGTAGCATCTCATGCCAATCTTTGTAAGTTTTTACCATCTTCTGAACGATTTTCTTGATGTTCTTGTTAGCTGCCTCTACAGCGCCATTCATTTTGGGCCGGTATGGCGAGGAATTATGATGTTCAATTTTGAATTCCTCACATAACTCTTTCATCATCTTGTTGTTCAGGTTCAACCCATTATCCGTGATAATTTTGCTGGGGATGCCGTATCGGCAGATTATCTCCTTCTTGATAAAGCGGGCCACTACTTGCTTCGTCACGTTTGTGTAAGAAACGGCTTCGACCCATTTGGTGAAGTAATCAATGGCGACCAATATGAAGCGATGCCCATTAGAAGCCTTCGGCTCAATCATTCCAATCACATCAATTCCCCACATGGAGAATGGCCATGGGGCTGTCAAGACGTTCAACGGGGTTGGCGGAACATGTACCTTGTCGGCATAGATCTGGCACTTGTGGCAGGTTTTAACGTGGCGGAAACAGTCGGACTCCATAGTTAACCAATAATAGCCGGCCCTTAAAATCTTTCTTGCCATTGTATGTCCATTGGCATGGGTCCCAAAGGATCCCTCATGGATTTCCTTCATGATGATGTCGGCCTCTTGTTTGTCCACACACCTGAGTAAGACAATATCATGGTTCCTTTTGTAGAGCACATCTCCATCCAGAAAGAACTGGGATGCTAACCTTCTCAAGGTCTGCTTGTCTGTAGCCGATGCATTTTCCGGATAAACCTGTTTCTCAAGGTATTGTTTGATGTCATGATACCAGGGTTTATCATCCATTCCTTCTTCGAGTGCACATACTGTTGGTTCATCTTTGCGATTTACCCTTATTGATGGTGCCTCATTGTGGTAGTTTACTTTGTACATGGATGACAAAGTAGCTAAGGCATCGGCCACCTGATTCTCTTCTCTTGGGATGTGGTGAAAAGTGATCTCATCGAAGTACTTCGCCAATTTTAAGACATGATCCCGGTATGGGATCAGATTGGGATGTCGAGTCTCCCATTCTCCTTTTACTTGGTAAATGACGAGTGCAGAGTCTCCATACACTTCGAGGATTCTTATCCTTAAATCGATTGCGGCTTCAAGGCCAAGGATACATGCTTCGTATTCTGCCATGTTATTTGTGCAGTCGAAACACAACCTTGCTGTGAAGGGCTTATACCCGTCTCTTGGTGATATTAGGACAGCTCCAATTCCGTGCCCCATGGCATTTGAGGCCCCGTCGAACGTGAGCTTCCATCGAGCTCCTGGTTCCGGCCCCTCATCATCACCTATGTACTTTTCACTTTCTATGACCACGATGTCTTCATCAGGGAAGTCAAACTGTATGGGTTGATATTCTTCCAAGGGTTGGTGAGCAAGATGCTCGGATAGAATACTCCCTTTTATCGCCTTTTGTGTAACATATTGGATGTCATACTCAGATAACAACATTTGCCAGCGTGCAATCTTCCCTGTCAGAGCGGGCTTCTCGAAAATATACTTGATCGGATCCATTTTTGATATCAACCAAGTAGTATGAGTTAGCATGTACTGTCTCAGACGTCGGGCTGCCCACGCTAGTGCACAACAAGTCTTCTCAAGTGATGCATACCTTGATTCACAATCGGTGAACTTTTTACTTAAGAAGTAAATGGCATGTTCTTTTCTTCCTGTTTCATCTTGCTGCCCCAGTACACAACCCATTGACCCTTCGAGTACTGTCAGATACATAATAAGAGGCCTTCCAGGAACCGGAGGCACCAAGATAGGTGGCTCTTGTAGATATTTTTTAATCTGATCAAAAGCCTCTTGGCATTCCTCATTCCACTCTATCACTTGATTCTTCCTTAACAACTTAAATATAGGTTCACATGTTGTTGTGAGATGGGATATGAATCTAGCAATGTAATTCAGTCTTCCAAGAAATCCGCGAACTTATTTCTCCGTTCTTGGTGTAGGCATATTTTGTATCGCCTTTACCTTGTCCGGATCGACTTCAATCCCCTTCTGGCTGACAATGAACCCTAGCAATTTTCCCGATCTGACGCCAAAGGTGCATTTGTTAGGGTTCAACCGTAGTCTAAATTTCCTCAAGCGATCAAACAATTTTTTCAGATGGATCAAGTGCTCCTCTTCTGTCTGGGACTTAGCAATCATATCGTCCACATAGACTTCTATCTCTTTCTGGATCATGTCATGAAAGAGTGTTACCATAGCTCTTTGATATGTTGCCCCAGCATTCTTCAAGCCAAAAGGCATGACTTTGTAGCAGAAGGTCCCCCATGGGGTGATGAACGTTGTTTTCTCCATACCTTCCGGAGCCATTTTGATCTGATTATAACCAGAGAAACCATCCATGAAGGAAAAGACGGAGAACTGAGCCGTGTTGTCCACCAATATATCAATGTGAGGTAGTGGAAAGTCATCTTTCGGGCTTGCTCTGTTCAAATCTCGATAATCTACACACATTCGGACCTTACCGTCCTTCTTTGGGACTGGTACAATGTTGGCAACCCACTCAGGATATTTAGCAACGGCTAGGAAACCAGCATCAAACTGCTTTTTAACTTCATCTCTGATTTTGAGGGCCATGTCAGGTCTGGTCCTTCTCAACTTCTGCTTTACAGACGGACATTCCGGCTTTAGCGGTAGCTTGTGAACAACTATGTCAGTGTCTAGTCCAGGCATATCTTGATACGACCAGGCAAACACATCCGCATATTCGCGCAATAGACCGATCAGTCTTCCTTTCACATCTTCTTTCAAGGAGGCGCCCACTTTAACTTCTTTCTTATCCTCGTCCGTCCCCAAGTTAATAACCTCTATTGGTTCTTCATGAGGCTGAATCACTTTCTCCTCTTGTTCCAAAAGGCGGGTCAACCCTTCAGGAAGTTCATAATCTTCCTCATCACCTTCTTCAGCTTGGTCAATTGAGAACTCAAAGTCGCAAGGGATCATAACGGTATTATTTTCAGAGAATTCATTTATTGATCTGCATAAGGATGATTTTATTTAGAATGATGGGAATGATTAAGAATTGAATTTTTATGGATGGAGAAAGTGTTGCCATTTTAAAAGACACAGAAGAAAAAGAGAACTTTTCAATGAACGCAAAATGCGATTTTATTATTGATAAATAATTTATTGAAACATGAGGGGCCCTAGAAAATTATCCGTATGCCTTGGGCAGAGCACAGGATTTTTATTTCAAAACAGAAAATTACTTAGAAATGTAAAATATCTCCGGAATCTCTATGGCCTTCCAGTTGCTGAGAGTCTCATCCGGAGTGCAGCGGCACACCATGTTTTGTATTTCCTCATCACCATCTTCAAGTGCGGCTACCTCTCCATCCTGGTTGAATCCGGCACTCTTGAATGTCTCCTTGATAGTAGGGATCCTTCCTTGGTTCCCTTTGTGAGCAGTAGCCTTTGATAGTTGATACCCCAGCCCAAAACGATCCTTCTTCTCCATGATATTTGGCAATTTACCCCATCCTTTAGGATCACTTTCTTCCAATGCTTCTTTCATTGCTTTCCAAGAAGTCACGGGTAGACTAGTCCTCTTATCGCGAGTGTGTCTTGAGTCTACGGTCGTGACAGCGGCAATTTCCAATGCTTGAAAAGGGATTTCATCACCTCCTTCTTCGCCATCCACGTAACTGAACGATGAGAGATGACTTATCATTAAGTCCTCTTGGCCACAAACAACAACGAGCTGGTCACCTGCTATGAATTTGAGTTTCTGGTGTAGGGTGGAGGTGACAGCACCGGCTGCATGAATCCAAGGTCTTCCAAGGAGGCAACTGTAGGTTGGGTTGATATCCATGACTTGAAAAGTAATTGTGAGCAATTGAGGACCAATTAGCATAGGCAAGTCCACTTCCCCTAACACTGCTCTTCTAGATCCGTCAAAGGCCTTCACCACTAAGGTACCTGGCCTCATTGACGCATCATCCTTTGTTAATTGTAACAGGGTCCTCTTGGGCATCACATTGAGGGATGAACTTGTATCTATCAGTACTTTGGAAAGAAAATGGCCCAAGCACTTTACAGAGATGTGTAAAGCCTTATTGTGATAGTTCTTCCCCTCTATTAACTCGTCCTCGGTGAACCCAAGACACCTACTAGCAGTAATATTACCAACCACCCCATCGAACTGATCAATAGTGATGTCTTTCATCACGTGAGCCTTGTTTAAGACCTTCAGTAGTGCTTCTCGGTGAGCTTCCGAGGTGAGAAGCAAAGACAACATAGAAATCTTGGATGGCGTTTGAACCAACTGATCAATTACTTTGTAGTCACTTTTCCGAATAATCCTCAAGAATTCTTCAGTTTCTTTTGGCGGCACCTCGATTTTCTCTTTAGGAGGTTCTGGGGGACTTGTATTCCCTTTAGCCAATTCTGGAGCATAAATCCTACCAGTTCTTGTAATGCCTCCTATGCCTGTTATATTGGTGACATCAGGTTCTACCTTTGATAGCATCTTTCCTCCCATAGAAGCAGCGTGCTTCCAAAAGGAAATGGTGCAGGTACGTGGAATACTATGGGAACTACTGGTTTCACAGGTATATGGGTCTCCTTCCTTCGGTAAGAGATTTCAATAGGTGCGCGACTTTGAGATTCCAAAGTGGCAACATCCGTATCAATTTTTGAGTAACCAATCTGAACCAAGCCTTGATTAATTAGCTCTTGTAAGCATGCCTTCATCCTTTGGCAATGATTTGGATTTGTTGAGCAGATATCACAATGAGGATGCATTTCTTCAAACACATCATATCCGATCAACTTCTCTCTTATCACTGAGATGGGGGTCTTTATTTGAGACACCTCCTTGACTACATCATACCCTTGAACTTCTTCCACAGCATTTACTGAAAGGCCTGTGTGACTGGAGAGAGGACTGGTTGTTACATTTGGCTCTTTAGCCCTTCCTCTATCCGTTCACCAATAGTTACCACATCAGCGAAGCTTGATGAGATACTTCCAACCATCCTTTCGTAGTAGGGCCCTTGCAAGGTGCTCATGAAAGTGTCTACCAACTCTTTTTCTAAGAGTGGCGGTTGCACGCGAGCAGTTAATTCTCTCCACCTTTGGGCATTATCCTTGAATGACTCATCCTTCTTCTGTGTTGTAGCTTGTAACTGCATTCGGTTAGGGGCCATATCCAGATTGTACTTGTATTGTTTCATGAAAGCATCAGTGAGATCCTTCCATGACAGGATTTGGCCTTTTTCCAACTGCATGTACCAATCCAACGATGCCCCACTCAGACTGTCTTGGAATATACGAATCATCAACTTCTCATCGGTGGCATGCGCCGCCATCTTTCTGCAATACATCCTCAGATGATTTCTGGGGCAATTAATCCCTTTATACTTTTCAAAGTCAGGTGTTTTGAACTTTGGGGGCATCACCACGTCTGGCACCAAACACATATCTAGAGCATTGAATCCATAAGCATTGAAACCTTCCACAGCTTTTAGCCTTTCTTCTAGCGCTTGGATCATCTGTGCAGATTCATCGGCTGGTCGTGGATTAACGACAGGTGGGTGATCTAGCACATCTGGTTGAGTGTTTTTAGCAGGCTGAAATTGAATAAACTCTTGTTCACCGTCACAGAAATCTTCATATGGCTTTAGTATTTCGAGCTTTCCTTCGGACGAGGACTGCCCCGAGACCTTGGGAGGTTTGGAGCCTGGTTTCGAGGAACCCTTAGGCTGGCTTGGAGGAGTGTAACCTTTAGGGAGGCCGTATGGAGGCCACCCCTCAGTCATTTTGGGGACCTCCACAGCTTCTCTAAGTCTTACCTCCCTATCCTTGGCCATATCTTCCCTCATTGACTTCATCATGTCAAAGAGCTTTTGCATGTCCCCCTTGAAGGAGTCCATATCTTCCCTTAGCGCCACTTGATTTTTTTCCAACTGTTCCATAATCCTTTTCAAATTAGCACGAGTTCCGTGGGAATGTGGGAGAACAGGTGCCGATGGTGACCGCCTCTTCGGTTTCCGGACTGTTTTAGAAATTCCTGAGTTTTCCGAGAGAGGGAAAAATGAGTTTTTTTGTGAATGAATGCATGTGTATGATGATGCATGTGTATGAATAAAATTTTAAGTCTTTCCTTTTATTTGTGGGAATTTCAAAGTCGAGTATTTATTGCAAGCATTTAGAGATATGAGACAAACAAGATGAATTAAAACGAAACTCCATTAATATAAAAATTCAAATAACATTAAAGACTCGAAACTTTGCCTCGTAGGCTACTCCTAAACTGACTCTAGACTTGGTCAACATGACCTTATTCTTTTTTGAAAATAAAAGACTGAAATACTAAAGACTCATCCTTCATGAGGTGGATTGACATGACGAGCCAGATTTAGGCTAGCCCTAAACCCGGCCAACATTTCTTCACATTTTCCGACGAAACTGAAAACAGCAGGAGGCGTGTTGTGACGGTTCATCTCTATCATTGCATATTCAAGTCTTGTTGGAAGGTCTTGCATCAACCAATTTGCGAACTCAGCCAGTTGAGAGAACCTATTCCTCCATTGTCCAGCCTCTGCCTCACCCCTTTCGGAGCGTTCGCTCAGATATTGGACTTCGCCTTCTAAGAACCTTTTGTCATTCTCCAAAGTTGTTACTTCACCCTTCAAGTCTCCGTACATCCCTACCAAGTTGTCATATCTCTCACCCATTTCCTCCCAATGCTTGGACTCCTCCCTTAGTTCTTCATAACAATCACTCATATCTCTTAAGAAACTTAACTCAAGAGCTTGGGATTTATGCTCCTCTTTCAAAGTCGCATACTCTTGTCTTTCCCGTGTGATGATAGTTTGGGCTCTCTCTAGATCATGTGCGAGACCCGAGATACGAGCTTCGAAGGCTGTTCTCATTTCTGCCTTTTCCCTACAAGCCTTGTCCCATAAGCCGTTCCAGTAACCTGAATGACTCTGTGCCTGCCTTAGAAAAACACTACGTGTTTTAGCCCCTTCGGTAGCTGTTGTAAGGGCTTCGCTCACCTTGTCATGCTTTTCTTGTTCATCTTCGTATAATTTCCATGCCTCTTCTAGCGATCGTTTTTGTTCTTTGCTAAGAACTTCAAGTTTTCGTCGCTCATGGGAGACATTGTTGAAGCTACGTTCTATCTCTTCCTTCTCGTTTTCGAGACGTTTGACAATTGCCTTCATTTCTTCAAACTCTTCGATGGAGACAGGAACTGGTGGTGGTGAAGTGGGTTGAGCCGACTGATTGATAATAAAAGGAAGCTTGACCTCCTCGGCGCGTCTTTTAACCCACGGAGTGTAAGGCTTATCATTCATCTTCCTCTTTTTCCTCGGCTCATCATTATTCCTTCGTACCACACCCCATGATTGCATGATTCTCTTTAGCATGTTTGGGTCATTGGCACCCATATCATGTAGTACGAATGCCTCTAGAACTTCCTTGTCAGGATCTCCCAACATGGGGTAGCCTAGTTGCCTCATAGATAGCACCGGATTGTAATTGATGCATCCCTTTGAGCCTATTAGAGGTACATTAAGGAAGTCCCCACAGCTGATAATTACCCCATCTCTATCGAGCTTTCTGTTATGCCAAAAGATAGATTCTTCTGTAAGAGATACAAGCTTTTGAGACCATTCATATTTATCCATGGTTTTTATCATGGAATTATCCTTGAAAATTTGGGAAGTGAACCAATCATATAGCAGCGGAATACAGCATAATAATAACCCCCCCTTTCTCTCATGTCGGAGATGAAGGGTATGATAGACGTCGGCAAGAAGAGCCGGTACAGGATCCTCTCTTTTAACTTTTACAGCCCAGAAGACACTAATGGCAGCCTCATCGATGAAATCACTGAGATTTGGAAAAAGGACTAGCCCAAAGATGAGTAGGGCTAATATGTCTTCAAAAGATTCCCATTCTGATGCATTCAAGAACCTTTTTGCATTCACCTCTAAAAACTCTCTTTTGAACCCACGAATAATACCGGATGACCTTTTGATCTCTTTAAACTGAGAAGTTAGATCAGATAGAGGAATCTTCAGTTCAAAAGATAGTTCTTCGAGCTTTGGAACCTGCCCGATTCCCTTATAAGGGCCCTTATTGTTTTCAGGATGACCCACTATTTGTTCATATTCTTCTAAAGTAGGTGCTAGCTGAAAATCCCAGAAGGTGAAAGACCTTAGGGGAGGGTCATAAAACTGGGCAAGAGCAGTGACAGCTTCAACTTGGACAGGAATGTTGAGAAGATTAAGGATCTCCCCATACTTGCTGCGGAAACTTCCTTTTCTGATATTAGTCAACTTACTGCCGAGGAACTTTAGATTTCTAACATCGGGTACTTGAGCCCTTATTTGGAGTGTCCCTCTCTTATTTGAACTCATTTCTTAATTTGCTAAACAATAAATTCCTTTATTTGAAATTCCCTGAAAATGTAAATGCACATGCTAATTAATTTGAATGCAAATGTATGACATGCATGTTAAGTTTAAGCTAGCAGGATAACCTAAAGGGTAAGATTCCCTATGACATGATGGCTCTACATTTTGTGTACCCACCCTCTCACAATGATAGCTCTAAGGGCTTTTGTTTTTTCTTCTTTTTGACGAATCATCTGAGGTCATTGACCCTATTCAAAGTTTTCCCCATGATACATGGCAGAATCTTGAAGGGTTTTCCCCAAATGAAGTCATTGGGTTCTAAAAGGTTACTAGAGTCGCTGACCTTGTTCGAAATTCCAACAGGAGGATGAGCTAGTCAATTCCTGAGGGACGTTTCGAATAGATCTACTCTAGGCGGAGTCTTCGTAAATCACCCGAGGGATGTGTGTATCCCAGGGGCCCATACTAGAAACTCCTAACTTAAACTTAGGATTTTTCTCAAGCTTGTGTTTAAAGCTTCCTTCAACGATAGATAAACCCAACCCCACAATGCATATATTCATAAAATAATAAATAAATGCGGAGAAACAAAAAAACAATAAAAAACATGTAAACAAACAAAAACATTTAACCCTAAAACTAACAAGGATAGGTTTAACTCTCTTTATTAGTTAGAGTCCCCAGCAGAGTCGCCAGCTGTCGCGCCGCGAAAATCGCCCGAGCGTCTAGGACACTCGGAATGACACAGAGTCGCCACCGAATTTTATTTTGAGGAAAATATCGATAAAACCTTAGAGGATAAGACGGTCATCGCAACCATCCTTGGGTTCGGGAGTTGGTTATGCAAGGGGAAGGTATTAGCACCCCTCACATCCGTTGTACTCAACGGGAACCTCCTAATTAATTCTAGGGGTTTAATATTTTTAAGAGTTTGTTTACATGTTTTTTATCATTAAATTCGTTATTTATTTATTATTTTATTTAAGAGATATTTACAATAGTGGGGGAATATTTAAGTTTTTTATTATTATGCTTGACAAGATATTGATCTTGCTCCTACGTATCCTCCGGTGCGATGAGGAAATCAAAGCTACGTAGTTCTGGGTTATCCATTGTTTGTTGGTGTTTTTTAGGGAACGATGTTTTAATCGCATTCTAGTGGTTAAACGCCGCTTGTATGCTCGCACGGTGGAGGCTTAAGCATTGTTTGTATCACGTTAGAATTGATTGCAAACATGTTCCTTTGTGAAAAGATTTTTTATTTGATTTTAAATTAGCCTGAAGGCAAAAGAATTAATTTAATATGTGTTGGTATTTTTTAAGTGCGGAAGACAAATAATCAATAGAAGAAGCGTTCGCTAAATCTTTGATTATTCGAGGGAAAGACGAATGTTTATCCGGGCGTCCCCTTTTTTAATCCAATATTTGAATTATGTTTGTTTGGAATACAAATAATTAGCCGGCAAGATATGCACCTTGACTTTAATTATTCGAGAGATGAACGGATGTATATCCGTGTATCTCCTTTTTATTCCATAATGGTTTTTATTAAATTTGTATTTTTTATATCATATTTAAAATATGTTTGCTTACGGAATACGAATAATTAGCCGGCAAGATATGCACCTTGACTTTAATTATTCGAGAGATGGACGGATGTATATCCGTGTATCTCCTTTTTATTCCATAATGGTTTTTATTAAATTTGTATTTTTTATATCATATTTAAATTAAATAATTAATTTAAGTTCAATTTAAATAAATTAAATCAATTAAAACCATTAAATAATTTAAATTAATAAAACCAAAACCAAGGTGTAAATAGCAATCTAGGGGTGCGTTTAGTAAGCTGGCTAATGTTAATGGGATAGAAACTGGGCCTAAGTCATACCCACAAAGCCCAAAAAACGTGCAGCAGACATGATCCGTCTGATCTTGATCAAGCAGGGGGAGCGCCAGAATTAAGGTGAGTGCACGCGCGCGGGATCAGAGTTGTTTGATCCTTGATGGACGGAGGGCGCACGAAAGCTATTGTGCGCGCGCGCGTACCAGATCAAAGTGGTGTATATGTTTCTTTTTTCTCAAAATTTCCTTACTTTTACTGTTTTTCCTCTTTTCTTCTTTCTATGACCGAGCTCTCCCTCTCCCCTTCCTTGTGTTCTTATGTTCATCCAATTTTTTCCTAAAAAAAAAATCTTTTATCCCGAAATCAAACCAAAACCTTGTTTTTAAATGCTTTTCTAACCGATTAAACACAGATTAACCCCTTAAACCCGAAAATCAAAACCCCAAATTCTACCCAAATTTTTCTTAGATCCGGATCTGTTCTCCCTTTTTTTTTCGATCTGTTGTTTCTTTTCCTTTTTCTTATCACATCTTATTGCATATAAATAAATCAGTTTAGGCTTTCATAACAAATATCAAGTTTGGACTTCCAGAATACAATTTTCTACAGAATTTTAAAAGCAACAGAAGAGTTTTTACATGTTCAGATGGATCGAAATACTTACCCGGAGTGCCGTGAATTTCCCGCGAGTGAGTAATTTTTGCTTTCGTTTTCTGTTTTCCGCTCCGGTTCGATCCCGTCTCCGCTTCTGATTTTGCTTCTTTTTCTATGCAAGGGTCCGCTGGACCAGTGAATGAAGGCTAATTTTGATGTTAAATTTCTACGGGATGTAGAAAAGTTAACTGGGGTTTGGGGCAGTGAGGGGCGAGAGTTTTTGAGTCTGTATGCTGTGAAATTTTCCTTTTTTTTTCGATCTGTGAAAGCTAGTCTCTATTTATACTAGAGGATTGAACTAGTTTTTGCTATTTTTTGGGACTAATTTGGATAGAGTTTGGTGTAATCTCTTCTTTTATTTGCCGAATTTTGTTGTTATCGGATTTGTAACTAAAAAATTCGTTTATGATTTTTTTGTACTCCTCCCCAAGTTTCTGATTTATGTTCATATCTTACTCCTTCTTTTCCTTCTTTTCGGTTATCTTTCCTCTTTTTTATTTGATTTTGTTATTTTTTGTTTATGTGATCCAACAAGAAACAAAATAGAAAAACAAATGATGTACGTAGTATAAAAAAAAGTGAGAAACAAAAAAAAATGACTAACCTAAAAAAAAAACCAAAAAAAGTCATAAGTGGGACTTGAACCCCTAACCCTTAAGCTACAAACCTTTTTGCCCTTAAATAATTACCAATTCGACTAACCTTTATATTCGAGATAAAACGGATATGATAATTAAATAAGGAGGGAAAATTTGGGGTATGACACATAGTTCTTTGAAAACTTCAAAGGTATCTGACTTTTCTCTGATAAAGTTTACCCATGTGTATCTAGAATAGTCATCAACAACCACAAACGCATACCTCTTGCCTCCCAGACTTTCAACCTGCATGGGTCCCATGAGGTCCATATGAAGTAGTTCAAGAACTTTGGAAGTTGTCTGGTGCTCCAACACTGGATGCGTCTGTTGCGGGGATTTTGGGATTTCCACCACTACATTGACCTTTCATTTCCAAAGAGGGGAAAGTGTCGAAAACCGTTTAAAAAGAGAGATTCTAAGCTCGGGGGTTAGTTACGCCTAGGGAAGGTATTAGCATCCTAAACATTCATAGTATCCTATGATAACCTCTAGTTTGTTACTTTTTTTATTGATTTTATGTGCTTAAGAAATGAGAGAGAAGTTTGTAAGAAATGGAGGGAGAAGTTGTATAGAATAAAAAAGTGTGTGATTAGTGGAGATTGGATGAGGAAAGAAGGTTATTGCATAAAAATAAAGCGTTTAGACTTAAAATTCTAATCGTGCGACTAATCGGGTTTTGGACTAAAAGAAATTGTGATTAAAAGAGAGAAGATGGTGTTTAATTATTTTTCTAAGTTTCTCTAAAGAAAATTACTATCGTTCCTCTTTGGAAATGAAACGTCGCATTTTTCTTGATTTTTTAGGCGATTTGCGGAAAGCGGTAAAAATAAAATGCATGCGATGCAACTTTCTACATCCACTTTGGGGTTACATTGAGCCTAAATACATTCTAAGATTTTTGCGATAAAAATAAACACGAATGAATGCAACATTTTAATGCAATGCAATATTTACAAGTTAAAGGGAATTATAGACGGAGTAAGAAAATATAAGCTAAACTAATTAAAACAACTAACTAGAACTAAATTGAAAAAATCCTAAGGTTTAAACTCTAATTCTAAAGTCCGTCTCCAATCGCTAAGGTATTAGTTTTAGTCCAAAGTCACAAAGCAAGAATAATAAATCAATTGTAATGATAATGTATGACTAAGAATAAAATAAGGTGTAAAGAATTAAATGACATAAAATAAAATGCATGAAATAAGAGAATATGAACTAATTGCATAAAATAAAAAAGGAAGGCAAAAATAAAGAAATCAAATAAATAAAAACAACTGAACTAAAATAAATAAAAGAAGAAAAAGAAAAAAACATGAGAACAAAGCTAAAAATAAACAAGTCAAAACAGAGGTGTATTAGTAAATCTGGGAGTGCAAGCAGAAAACCCGCAGAAAATAGAAAATGAAACAGCCAGGCCCAATACTAGAAAACGGCCCAGTCAACAACCAGAGAAGTCAAAGCTTTCTGATCCAGTAAGGGCAAGACAGAGATGGCTCACCGTAGATCATCACCATCATCACCATCATCATCACCACCATAATCAAGCAGATCTAATTTAAAAACAAACGAACGCACCAGATCACAAACTCAGATCGGACGATCGTGATTTAAAGTTAAAAAAAAAAAAAGACATATACGATGCTCCTTCTTCCTTACGAGGGCGAGTCACTGACTCAGTGACTCAGTGACTCGTCCGCCATTACTAAGTCATGGAGAAGCTTCAGATCTTCGTCAAAAAACGCGTTCGAATACTCGATTCGACTCGTTTTTTCACGTAGATCTCAAATCCGTAATTAGTTTTCAAAAAGGAGTTGTATAGAGTTCAAAATTGTCACCTCACGTTTTGGTTAAATTTGGTTTCGGGTTGGTATTTTTGATGTGTTTCAGACGCGATTTGTGATGTTTTTGTGTTCTGAGATGAGTTTAGGTTGATTGGAATGTATGAAAACGAGATTTGTAATGGTTTTGATGGATTTGGTTTGATTCGACTCGTTTTTTCACGTAGATCTCAAATCCGGAATTAGTTTTCAAAAAGGAGTTATAGATTTTTAAAAACGAACGAATAAAGTTTAGATCTAGAAAATCAAAAACGAGATGTATGCGAAATTGATGGAAACTGATACATGAGTCAGCTTCCTTACATGTTTGCGAGTTCAATGGGCCAAGTTTCAACGAAAACGGAGTTGTATAGAGTTCAAAATCGTCACCTCACGTTTTGGTTAAATTTGGTTTCGGGTTGGTATTTTTGATGTGTTTCAGACGCGATTTGTGATGTTTTTGTGTTCTGAGATGAGTTTAGGTTGATTGGAATGTATGAAAACGAGATTTGTAATGGTTTTGATGGATTTGGTTCGATTCGACTCGTTTTTTCACGTAGATCTCAAATCCGGAATTAGTTTTCAAAAAGGAGTTATAGATTTTTAAAAACGAACGAATAAAGTTTAGATCTAGAAAATCAAAAACGAGATGTATGCGAAATTGATGGAAACTGATACATGAGTCAGCTTCCTTACATGTTTGCGAGTTCAATGGGCCAAGTTTCAACGAAAACGGAGTTGTATAGAGTTCAAAATCGTCACCTCACGTTTTGGTTAAATTTGGTTTCGGGTTGGTATTTTTGATGTGTTTCAGACGCGATTTGTGATGTTTTTGTGTTCTGAGATGAGTTTAGGTTGATTGGAATGTATGAAAACGAGATTTGTAATGGTTTTGATGGATTTGGTTTGATTTTGGAATTTGAATGAATATGAGAAAATGAAAGGGACGAGGGTCTCTTTTACTGTAACTATCTTCTTCTTTTTTCCTTTTTTCCTTTTTTGATTTTTCTATATTTTTTTTGGGTTTGATTTTGATTGGTGGAGAAAATTGAGAGAATGGAGAGAAATTGTGATTGTGAGAGTGTGAATCCATTTTTGTGTGAATGAGGTGTGTATTTATAGGAGAAAATTAAGGTAAATGATATTGGTGTAATAATGATTGAAATGATAGGATATTTTGGTAAAATGACAAAATGAGATATTTTGATTTATTTTTAATTGGGAAATATGATATATGATGGAGATGAGGTGAGGTGGCGGATGGTGAGTGGTCTATGTGAAAAGATTCTCTTGAGGTGGAAAATAACATTTTTGATTTATTTAAAAAATAAAAGATAAAGAGATAAGATTGATGAGTCATGAGATAGAGCAACTTGTGCTCTACTCCTTCTCTTCTTGGCATATTTTTAAAATAAATGTAAATGAAAATAAATTGAACTAAAATGGAAGGAAATAAAATATAAGTGTAAATATTTTTTTGATATTTTTGAAATATGTAGAAATAAAATATAAACTACGCGTAAAATAAGGAAAAGACTATTTTTTGATATTTTTGTACTTTTACGCTAATTATGAACTATTAAAAATAAAATAGACTAAAAAGGTAAAATAATTGAAAAAGATGTAATTATGAGAAAATGATGAAAATATGAGAAAAACATAAAATATTCATGGAAAATGAAATTAAAACATATATGATAAAAAGAAAGTAAATATTTTTTTATATTTTTATGAATGAAATGTAAATTGGATTTATAGGTCCAAAATTGGGGTACAACAGCGACACTCTGACTTGCTTGCCAATCTGGCATTCACCACATACATTGCCTTCAATGATCTTTAAGTTGGGCAAACCTCTAATAGCTTCAGCTGACATTGCTCTCTTCATCCCTTTAAGATTCAGATGACCCAACTTCTAGTGCCACAATTGTACTTCATCTTCTATGGTGATAAGACAAGTTGTTGTATGAGCTTTTTCTTGAGACATCCATAGATAATAGTTGTCTTTAGATCTAGTTCCTTTCATTAACAGTTGTCCTTCCTCATTATTAACAAGACACTCAGACTTGGTGAAATTAACTTTCAGACCTTGATCACACAGTTGGCTTATACTGATTAGATTTGTTGTGAGTCCTTTAACCAAAAGTACATTCTCCAAATTAGGTACTCCATGATTGATCAAGTCTCCGACTCCCATTATTTGACCTTTTGCACCATCTCCAAAGGTCACAAACTCAATCTTGTGAGGTTTCACATTTGTAAGATACTTCTCTACACCAGTCATGTGTCTAGAGCACCCACTATCAAAGTACCAATCTTCACTAGAGGAAGCTCTGAAGGATGTGTGAGCAATCAATCCCACAGCTTCTGTTTTAGGCCTCCACTCCTTCTTTGTAGTTCCAATGTCATGTATCACATTTGCCTTTGAATGTTGATCAGGATATCCATGCAATCTATAGCAAAAAGGTTTAATGTGTCCCCTTATACCACAGTGATGACACACCCACTTACGATATTTCCTCAGATTCTTAGGTTTCTGGTGTGTTTATGACACAGAATCTGAAACAATCTTTGGAACAGGGTAGAATTTAGAGAGTTGGACAAGATGCTTCAACATTGTTTTTCCAGTATAAGGATCAAACTCTTCTTCAGCTGAGATAAACTTGGTTTTGGAATTCTGTTGATACTGATTCAGATTTGAGTAGTCATACCCAATTTCCTTTGCCTTTCCACTAGGTACATTCTCTAAGATTTCTTCAAGAATTTATGTTCCTGGATTCAGTTGACCCACACGTTTTCTCAACTCGTTCATTTGGTTATTGACATGAGTAACTTCATCCTGAGCTTTTGAAATCTTATTAGCCTGTTCATTAGCTTCAGCTTGGAGTTTGTTGATAGTCTTCTTTTGCTTCTCAAGAACTCTACAAGCTTCATTGTACCTGGTGAGTAATTCCTTGTAAATGTCCACAAGTTCATCATAAGACATATCATCATCTTCATCTGATTCACATTCAGTTTTACAGATTCCTGTGAAGGTAGTTGCATGTCTTGCTGATTCATTCTCTTCCTCTGACTCTTCATCTGACCAAGAAACTGTTAATCCTTTCTTTTGCTTTCTCTGAAATGTACCACACTCAGACCTAATGTGTCCATATCCTTCACACTCATGACACTGTACACCCTTGCTTTGACTGCCCTTTTCCTCAGGTTTGGTTTTTCTCAAAGTGGTTGATTGTTTATTGGTGTCGAATTTGATGTTCTGCCCACTTTGCCTGTTCTTACCATCAACCCTTCTCATTACCCTTTTGAAATGTCTCCCAAGCATGGCAATGGAGTCTGCTATGCTTTCTTCACCTTCATCCTCGCTGTGATCTTTCCCATCATCAGTATTTGAAACAAACTCAATTCCCTTGTTTCTTTTGTCACCTCGTTCGTTTAGAACATTTTTAAAGGTTTGAAGTGATCCAACCAGTTCATCCATTTTCATGGTAGAAATGTCTTGTGCTTCCTCAATAGCTGTAACCTTCATATCAAACCTCTTGGGAAGAGATCTAAGAAGTTTTCTTGATAGTTTCTCATCAGTTATCTTCTCACCTAGAGCTTTAAAAGAGTTTGCAATATCTAAGAGACTTAGGTGGAAGTCTTGGATGCTTTCTTCTTCTTTCATTTTCTGGGATTCAAATTTGGATGTAAGATGCTGAATCTTTGACAGCTTCACTTTAGTAGACCCTTCATAGCAAGTTTTCAAAATTTCCCATGCTTCCTTGGCTGACACAATTTTTGATAAGCTTGAAAACATTAGTGTCTACTCCATTGAATAGGGCATAGATGGCCTTGTTATTGTATTGAGTTGCAGCTTCCTCTTCAGTAGTCCATTCCAGTTCAGGTTTTAAATCCCCCGTTGAGGTACCTTCCTTGTTGGTAAGAGTAGGTTGACTCCATCCAGTCAACACAGCCTTCCACATTTTGCTATCAATAGACTTCAAAAATGCGGTCATTTTTTATTTCCAAGTATCATAGTTGCTAGCTCCATTGAGCAAAGGTGGTTTGTTCATGTATCCTCCTTCCTTTTCCATGATGCCAGAGATTTCAGGTCCTGAATCTCACCCTAGAAACAGGCAGGGTGCCTGCTCTGATACCAATCTAAATTCCTGGCACGCTATGCAAAGTGTCGAACACGATGTGCTAAGCACTTGCACAGTGTCGAACACGATGTGCTAAGCACTTTGAATTAAGTAATACGCAATAGCACAAAATAAATAAAAGCAACAAATAAAAGAGACACAATATTTGTTGACCCAGTTCGGCGCACAATAGCCCTATGAAGGAAAATTGTAACAGTAAAGCAGCGGAATTTCAAAATTTTCCTTAAGAGATCCTTACGAAGGGGCATGATCATGTGTTTAGGGTTTTACCTCTTGAAGCGTAGAACCCTTGAATTACGGACGAGATGATCACGAACGTTGAAGGTAGAACCTCAACGTCTCTAACTAGTCCACACGAACAGCTTTCTTTCACTCCAAGTGCTAGCTTGTGAATGAGAGACTTTGTGTGAGAGAGAGAAATAGAGAAATAATTTTAGGATTCAAGTAACCCTAAAATTCTTATGATTTCTCTTGTGTGTTTTTACTCTTGTACAAGACCTCTATTTATAGAGTTTACTATTCTTGTTCTACAAGATAAAAAATATTTATTTTGTCCAACAAAACAAATAAAATAAACAATAAGATTTTGTTTGAAATAAACAAACAAAATATACCAAATAAAATAACTCATAGGGCGCGCGCCCCATGAGTCTTCCACTCATGTGCACGCGCGCCCACCGTATCTTATGGTGTATCTCTTATTGTTAATTTTGTGATACCTTATCACATTATATTTATTTCTCTAAAGTGTACCGTACCTTACGGTGTTCTCAATTCTCACATTCCGCTGTCCTTATGTGTGTGACCCTGTAGGTTTCCATAACGTTGGCAATTATATTAAATCTCCTATTTAATATAATAAACAATGAGTGGTATCTAGCAACACATCATTGCTACCCAAGTTATGAGAAATTGACATGTGATCAAAACATAACCTAAGTGATAATATGCGTGTACAATTACCCCTTTGCCCCTATGTCTATATTGAACACAAGGCATACTTAGTGTCATCCTTGTCCAGTTCAATATTGGTACCGAGACATTTATCCTGTTATGCAGGATTGGCAAATTCCATCTAGGACACTACTGCCCTCAGCATGCTTTGTGAAGTACCCATTAACTGCCTTTATAATTATCCAGTTACGGACAACGTTAGATCAGAAACAAAGTAATTAACTCCACATCTAGGGTACAAAGTGGTTTCAGGTCTAAGGGCGGTTTACACCATTATCACCATGAGAGTAACTTATGACACTTTGCATAACTTTGCATGTAGTACTCTCATAGCGGGTCAATCCAATATAAATATTACTCCTAATATTTATATCTATGTCAAGACTTGATAACTCCTTATCCTATGATCCATGAGATGCGATCATCAGTCTATCTTCATAATAGTCTTTATGCTTTAAGGTTATCCCACCTCACCTTAAAGCTCGACTACGGATACTTTAAGAATAACGTCCTTATGTTTAATTTAATCTCATGATTAAGTCACACTTAATATTAAACGGACTATTTATTCTAGGGACTTTATTATTTTGGACTCTTACAAACATAATAAAGAAGTGCCTTATATTATTAATAATTAAAACATTATATTATTAATAAATAATTCAAATACAAGTACTTAAAAGTATTGGCCTCTAGGGCTCTAACAACAACACCCTAGTGTGGGGGATACCAATCCAGAATTAGGTGGGCTCGGTGGCAAAAGTGGTAGAAGAGGTTAAGGTGTGGTCTTGCAAGTGGTGGATCAGCTATATTAAGTCAGCAGCGATATGCCTTTTATACGAATGGAGAGTTGAACCTCTCCTTTGTCTAGACAGAAGTGGCTGATTTGGCTCTTTGCTTTCTCCTTATGTTTATATCATTTGCTTCTTCTTTTTCTTCTTCTGTTTAGCTTTTAGGCTCTATTTACTGTTTTGTTTCGGTGGCTGATCCCACCCTTCTCTTGTATCTCTAGCTGGGTTTTTGGCATGCTCTTTAATTCTAATAATAATTTTGCTGATTCCAAAAAAAAGGTCGCAAATCAACAAGGACTGGAAGCTGTAATATCTCCCCCCATTGATTTTTAAATTGCTTGTGTTCATACTCATGCGTATCTTTGTAAATTTCAGGTGTGATTTTCATTTAACTTTTCCTTGTAAACCATACCATACTATTTGATTTTGGATTTTAGTTATGATCTTCTTCTAGTTTTCATTGTTTTTGGTTTGTTTGTTTTCTTTAAATCACTATTGTTTATTTGAGGTGTGTTCATTGTTGTATAGGTTTTAATGTGTCGAAAATTAATCATTAGTCATGCGATTTGTTAATTATTAAGTGATTAAACTATTCTTATGATGATTATAAATGTGTACTGAAATGAGATTATGATGATGAACTTGTACGAATATACTAGTGATGATCTATTAGTGCTTTATGGCAATTATTTTAGAGGTACATGTTGATGTGAGTTGTGTATTGAGAAATTGTATGTTGCAGTTTGAGTCCATATATCCGATAAATAACTGTAATTGTTTTCTTTTTTCAGTTTGGAACAACTTATTTGAACAAGAATGGTTTGAGTTATCTCTTCCTGTTAGATTTGGGCCAGCGTCTTATATGCTTATTATTATTATTATTATTATTATTATTATTATTATTATTATTATTTCCCTACTATTACAGTATTACAGTAGTTATAGAGAATCAACATGCAATGCACCCCATGAATACTTTGTGTATTTTGTCAATTATTTATGTTTCAATGAATATGAATCTTGTGATATCTTATCTTTGCTAAAACATTTTTTCACCGTTTCAGTGACTAAAGGGATCTTGAAGTTTATCAAACAAATTTATTTGTAAAAGATAATATTTAGAGTTGAAGTACAATACTAAAATATGTAGATCGAGTGAATGAACCCAATTCTATCCAATGATGTTGGTATTTGATATGCATCAACTATCAAGGTCTTCACATATTTTGGTATGCCATATTTCTTTCCATTTCAATTGACTCTCTTTTATTTAAAAATCTGAAAACATTTCTCTTGCAAATCTATTAAACGCAAGGGTTAAGGAGCTCTTACAAAGCATTTTTGAAAAACATCTTACAAATATGGATTTGCTTGAATTGACTGCTGGTATACCAAAATTCATGACTGACTCTTATAAGATATGACAATGTTACTTTAGTTCTTTGTATGTAGCATAATGTATGTGATTTCTTTGGAGAATTAATGGATATTCAGCAACTACCATGTTTCACTTTCACATATTGACCATCTTTTCTTTTACGATTGTGTTTTTATTACCACTTTAGTAAGTTAATTGCTACTTTCTTAATTACTATGCGTTCATGTTATAGTTTGATCTATATTTTGTTTAGGCTGCAATTTCTTATACGGACCAATTGATAATGTGTTCACTAGCTTTAATTATATTTTACAAACCATAGTCTTTCAACTCAAGATGATTTATTCTTTTTATCAGGAACCTTTCATTTAATAACTCCATAGAAGATATTCCTTGGTTCCTTGGTAAACCTTGAGAAATTGTAAGTTTCTTCTTCCAAACACCCCTCAATCCTCGTCCTATTTTTTCTGATAAAGAACTAGTAAGCCAAATTAAAATAGGTTCTTTTACAAGGTTTTTCTGCTTTGTGCCTTTTGATTTACTGCTTTGTAACCTTTTGGTTTGTTCTTCATAAGGTTTTTCTAGTTTGTGCCTTTTGATTTTAAGTTTATTGCTGAAGTTTATGAATCTTGTGTTTGTTTAGTGTTATATTGTATTTTTTTTGTTAAGTTGATTTGCTGAAGTTTATTGCTATATTTAATGTTTTAGGAAGAACCAAAAAACATGATAATGAGTTGTAACATCTCGATCGGTCCAAGTGATACAAAATCAAGTCTTTGAAGGATGCTTCTAGTGCCCCCGACCAAATGGATTCTCCAAGTCCATACACTAACGAAGATTGAAGAAAGAGAATAATAGTGTAAGTCGTTGCTAGTTTTTTAGAGTTGTAATTTTGGGAAGGATTAGAAGTAAACAATGATTGTCATTTTGCTTTCATGTTATTTCGTGCGGTTTTAATTTTAGGAGATTTAGCTAGTTGAAATTGTTGGTGTTTAAATGTACTTTGTTGGATTGAGATGTTTGTAACACTTATTAGTTTTTTAATATAATTGAAATTCTTTTTTATAACTATAGATGACTTGATGTGTACAAAAGATGCAAATTGGTATATTATTATGTAAAAAAAAATTGTACAAATTTATACCAACGGACAAATGCGTGGGTAAAGTGATTTACAATAGTTGTTATTGTCCGTGGGTTTAGCTCTTAGATTTTGTCCAACGACTGAAAACTCCGTAGCTATAGGCTATTGTCACAACATAGTTAAAGTACACGGAACCAAACTGCAGTCAGTATAGGTTTTTCGGCCTATACTTACAGTTCTTTGACCTTTACCAACAAAATTTGTCGTGGCTATATGTCTAATTTCTTGTAGTGTAGCTTCTAATAACCTTGCGCGAACCTTCACATAACTGGTGACTCGAACCTCCGATTCTGACGATCCGATCTACCCTGTTCTTCCTGAAGAACCTATGCAAACGATCGTTCCGGCTGATCCTCCGCCACGTGGGAAGCCTCAAGATCTTGATGAAAACTTTGATGAAAATCCCTGGATAAGAATCTTGATTCTAAAATTCAACCCAAAAGACCAATCAAACACGATCCACCATGGACGTTATCAACCAATCAATCGTTACCCCTTATTGAACCCATTAAAAGAGTAAACAATTTGGAGTTTATTAAAGATTGGATGAAGATGATGAACTTGGAAGCAATAAATCCTCTAGAACCTAAATTCCTTCAATTTAGATCAGAGATTCTGTTTTTCACTTGTTTCTCACACTTTACATATACAATTTATGTTGCTATTTATAGGGAAAATAGTATAGAGTAAATTTTGCCAATTTTTAACAGAAGTGTATCGATACATATCGGTA
Source organism: Trifolium dubium (assembly GCA_951804385.1). Lineage (NCBI taxonomy): Eukaryota > Viridiplantae > Streptophyta > Magnoliopsida > Fabales > Fabaceae > Trifolium > Trifolium dubium. The sequence continues at coordinate 46,283,789 of OX638062.1, read as the reverse complement.
TGCATCAATATATCTTTAATGATAACATAATTTTTTTAAGTTTTGACTGATCTATATCGATACATATCAGGTGTGTATCGATACATATAAAGCTCTATGTTAAAAAAAGGCTTTGATATGTATCGATACATATTTATGTGTATTGATATACATAGAGCTCTCTATTGAAAATTGTTTTGACATGTATCGAAACATTTTTATTTGTATCGATACACATGGAGCTTCAACCAAAATATTTTTCTGTGGCACATATGTATCGATCCACATATTATGTGTATCGATACATATTGTTTTGAAACTATATATATTGATCCAGATATTCTCTGTATCGATCCAAATGACCTGAAAACTAATTTTTCAAGTTTTATAATGCATTTTCGCTACCAAGTCATGTTTAACCATTGCCTAAATGTATTCTATATTATTTTCTCATGTTTTGACAATTATTAAAACTAGAAAGGTTGAAATTCCGAATCCATCAAAATAAGAGGGGGCAAAATTGCATTTAAGCGTTCTTTACCTTAATTGCTTGAGGATAAGCAATAGTTCAAACATATATAGGAAATTGATTGCACTATTTTATACCTACTTTTTAATATTATTTCAAGTCTTACGTATCATTTTCTCGTTACTATATGTACACATAATTTTGGTTTTAGTCTCTGTATCGATTTTTGTTCAAAATAAGTCTTTGAATAAACCAAACTTTTTGATTTTAGTCCCTAAAGCAAAAATCCATTGGAAAAATCTGCCGAAACTTGCGAATTTTCCTGAGATTTTAGCTTTAGAGACCAAAAGCAAAAAGTTTGATTCACTCAGAGACTTATTTAGAATAAAAATCAATATTGTGACTAAAATCAAAATTCCGCATATATGCAAGGACGAAAATAATACTTAAGCCTTATTTCTATTAAATAAACTAAGTTTTTTAATATAATTTTAAGAGCAATTTATACTTGTTTTCCTTCATGACATATCATTATTAAAACATAAAATATCTGGTACGTCCACTTATTGCCCTTTAAGGGATTAAATTCTACTCACTAAACTACCAAAAAGAATAGGAAGGAGGGAGTTTGTTTGGATGAGAGAATATTTTGAGAGAAAATAATTTTTTGAGAAAATTCAAATGACTTGCACCTAATTGCGTACATTATTTGGAAAAAGATATTTGGAGCATTTTAAAAATCCAACTATTTTGTGAGACAATTTTTTTTTTGGTACAAATTTTGTAAGACATTTTACTCCTCCCAAAATGAGAGATTTTGAAATACCCTTTAATTGATGTGAATTCTCAAATTCTCTTCACTTTAGATTCATACTTTTCTCATGTTGGTTTTCAATCCACGCTTCAAAATAGGAAAAAAAAATCAACAATTTTTTTCTCCAATTTGAATAAAATTTCGAGAACTTTTTTTTATCGAAACTGACGAATCAAAACTGAGAATTTTTTTTGCGAAATCGAAAAAATCTCTAGTTTGAGTAATTGTATAAGCTTAGATCCAGAAACAAACCCTTCTTGTAAAAGAAAGAATTCCTCAAGTCAATACGTAAGTATTGATTGAGAGTACTTTTGATAGTCAAAATTGACTAGAGGTAAAGTCATGGATAGTTAGGATTGACTAGAGGCAGAAATGATTTTATCTTGGACTAAATCATTGAAGAAGAAAAATTTTGAGTACTTTTTTCTCAAAATGGAAAAAAATTTGAGGATTTTTTTCTTAAAATCGAAAAAAACATCATGAACTTTTTTTCCTTAAAATAATTTTTTACAGACTTTAACTTTTCCACTTGTCTCTTCTTTAATTGACAACATCAAATGTTATCTCATGGTTTTTGTTCAGTAATCGTCGTGGTCATCACTCCCTCATTTATTTTTTCGTTTTGGTATAATGATCTTGTTGTTTGTATTCAAAATAATCAATCTTTATTTCTTTTTGTAAGGATTGAATACTTTTTATATTTTTGCTTATTTAAAAAAAAAAAAACTTTAGTTTTTTTTTATTTTAAAAATAAATATTTAATCCTTAATTATAAAATGAACTCTCCCGGTCCGAAATTTGAAGTGTAGACAGAGAGAGAGTTATCAGTAACTCAAGTACATAGAGAGAGAGAGAGAGAGAGAAAAATCGTAACTGAGAGGTCGCGTGAGTTCGAAAAAATGGAGACACCACCTTCAACCCAAGGTTCTGGCATAGTGAAGAAGAAAGAAACAAGAGGTCGAAAACCAAAACCAAAAGAAGACAAAAAAGACGAACAAAACCAGTTTCACGCAAAATCACCGAGAGAATCGAAAAAGTCACAACAACAACAACTGAATCAACAATATCAACAACAACAAGCTTCTGTTGATGAGAAATACACTCATTGGAAGTCTCTTGTTCCTGTTCTTTATGATTGGCTCGCTAATCATAACCTCGTTTGGCCTTCTCTCTCTTGCAGGTTTGTTTCTTTGTTTCTCTTTCTAGGGTTTTTTGTTTTTGGGTTTAATTTTAGGGTTTAGGGTTTAATCGATTAATGTTGTGATTTTTTGTTGTAGGTGGGGTCCTCAACTTGAACAAGCTACTTACAAGAATCGACAACGGTTGTATCTTTCTGAACAGGTAAAGTTTTTTAGTTTTTTTTTTTTTTGATTAATTTTTTTTGTTGTTGTTGTTGAAATGTTGAAATTGATTGTGCCGGTAAGATAGCTCAAGTTGTTAGAGCTGAGGGACGTGTGGGTTGGCTAGGGGGAAGTCCAGGGATCTGTTACTGGAGGGAGCAATTTATCTTTCTGATGTACCAAGAAAAATAAATGTTGAAATTGTACCAAGGAAAAGAAATGTTGAAATTGATTTTTAGTGTAATGTGTATTAGTTGATGTGGTTAATAGAATATGTGATGAAATGGATTTTGATTTTTTTGTTTTTTTTTTGGTAGACTGATGGTAGTGTTCCGAATACGTTGGTGATTGCGAATTGTGAGGTTGTGAAGACTAGGGTTGCAGCTGCAGAACATATTTCACAGGTGATTTATTTTTCAGATTTATTGTTATTTGAATGTGATTTGATTTGATTGATGTAATGCCACTTACCTTTATGTAGTTTCTGTTTATGTTTATATTGTTTAAAATATATGAAGGACCGACATAGACATTAGACACGGGATTAACACGTGGAATGATTGAATGGAGTTAAACGTGTTGGTGTTGTCGGTTATGTGTCAGATGTTGGATAACCTTTCGATCTGAAGTGTTGATGCTACATTGTTTAAAATCTACTGTGAAGTACCGACATTGACACTAGACACGACATTAACACGTGGACACACTTAATAAGTTGAGAAAATGGAATGATTGAGTATAGTCACACGTGTTGGTGTTGTCGGTTATGTGTCAGATGTCGGATAACCTTTTGATCTGAAGTGTTGGTCCTACATTGTTTAAAATCTATGAAGTACCGACATAGACACTGTACACACGACATTAACACGTGGACACATGTAATAAGTTGAGAAAATGGAATGATTGAGTGGAGCCACATGTGTTGGTGTTGTTGGTTATGTGTCAGATGTCGGATAACCTTTCAATCTGAAGTGTTGGTGCTAAATTGTTTAAAATCTCTGAAGTACCGACATCGACACTAGACACGACATTAACAAGTGGACACACATAATAAGTTGAGAAAATGAAAGGAGCCACACATGTTGTTGGTGCTGTCGGTTATGTGTTAGATGCCGGACAACCTTTCAATCTAAAGTGTTGGTGGTGGTACATAGTTTAAAGTTTAATTAATGCCCTAATATTTTTATTTTGTTTTTCAGTTTAATGAAGAGGCTCGCTCACCATTTGTGAAGAAGTACAAGACTATCATACATCCGGGCGAGGTATAAATTTCACATTGACAATCGGAAAATGTAACGCATTTGAATATGAATGAATAATTACTTTTTTACTTTTTTTTTAACACAACTTTTTCACTTTATCTATCCTGAATTCTTTGTTTTGAAATTTTGAGCAAGATTTTGTTCATTTATATATGCTTTTAAATGATTTAAATGGTTTGAATTGAATATATCATTAAGCTGGTGACCCGGGTATAATGAACAAAATCCATATATTAAACTGTTTATATTTTGTTTGCTGATCTGGTCTTTATGCTTTGCAGGTGAACCGAATTAGGGAATTGCCACAAAATTCTAAGATTGTGGCTACTCACACTGACAGCCCTGATGTAAGAACTTCACTTCACAGTTCGCCTATCTGTTGTTTTTAATATTTAGATTTTTTTTATGGCTATTTTGTTCCTTATTTGCGACTCTTCAAATATCAGGTTCTCATTTGGGATGTTGAAAGTCAACCTAACCGTCATGCTGTCCTTGGAGCTACAAACTCTAAGCCAGATTTGGTATGCCTATTTGACTGTGCAGTATGCATTAATAATCCATATCATTCTTCCTTCTAGAAAAGTTAAATCCAATTTGCAACATGAGATTGAAATCACAAAATGAAGGCGAAGCTACACTTTTTGTTTGACCGATATATGTTTTTGTCTCCCTAAAAACTAGGATTTTTTGAAGTGTAATGGGTCATATTATTCTGCATGTGTTAGATTGATTTATGGAGTAAATGTTTTCTGTTCAATGAGTGTGTGGCTCTAGAATATGTCTTGGGGGCGCAAAAACATAGAAATTGGGATGTATATTATCTAATTGGTCCCTCCAATTTGAATTATGTGGATTCCATCTTTAGTTCCCATTAATCATCGTATATCAAAAAACTTATTCCAATTTTATTGTTGTTATTTGTCATGGTTGATGCTTCCCGGTATATTCACAGATCTTCTTTTGCAGATACTTACTGGACACCAAGATAATGCCGAGTTTGCTCTTGCAATGTGCCCAACTGAGCCCTATGTGCTTTCAGGAGGTTGGCAAACTTGTTTTTTTCCTGCTAAAATATTAGGATTTGAAATCCCTGTTTATTCATTGTTGTGGTTACTTTGTTATGAAAAAACCGAGTTTCATTTCAGGAAAGGATAAAACAGTGGTGTTGTGGAGTATTGAGGACCATGTAACATCTGCTGCTACGGACTCCAAATCTGGTGGATCCATTATCAAACAAAACTCTAAATCTGGGGAAGGCAATGACAAAACTGTTGATAGCCCTTCTGTCGGACCAAGAGGTATCTACTCTGGACATGATGATACTGTTGAAGATGTGGCCTTTTGCCCTTCTAGGTAATTTGCTTACCCTACTAAGTAGTTTCTTATTTATGTTTTTTTCCTTAATTGAAGTGACTATTATCATTTTGTTGTTCACCTAGTTATGAATTTTGGGTGAAATCTAGGTTACCCTCTCTTCTTTCCGTTCCTTCAACTCCATATTATCCTTTATCAATGATCTAACTACTCATTTTCCAAGTATATATTGAAAGAGGAGAACTGAACAAAATTATTTGATGTTTTCAAATAGTATTTATTTTTGAGGAATCTAGACAATTTGCACTATGGATTAATTATATACTTTCTGGGATGACTGTATCTTTCTGACATGAATATGATCATGCTGAAGTGCGCAGGAATTCTGTAGTGTTGGAGATGACTCTTGTCTCATATTATGGGATGCGCGTGTTGGCTCAAGTCCTGTGGTTAAGGTATATGATTTATACTTACTCATGTATTTGAATTTGTTTTCCACTTAATAGTCAGTTGCATGCCTAGAAAAAAAGAGGGTTGTTTTAAGCTGTTGGTAGTCAATGTAAAACTTAGTTGAATGTTTATGGCAGTGATTGCCAGTGTAATAATGGTACTGTTAGGCCGTTGCTAGTAGCCAAAATGCTGTATGGCTTGAATATAATGTCAAGAGTCGTTGTATTCCACCTATGCTGTATGGCTTGAATACAATGTCAAGTAACAACATTGGCCAGCGACAGAAGATCTAGTTAGATTTGTATTGACAATATTTTTGTCCTAATTTTATGTTAAGTTACGTTTGTAACATTGTGTGCGTACTCATTAATAGTTACACATTTGAACCTCTTTTCATAGTGTGACTGTGTACCAAAGCAACGAGCCGTTATATTTTTTTATGATTTTTCATTATTTTGATATCTGATGTGAATTTGGCCACAGGTTGAAAAAGCTCATGATGCTGATCTTCACTGTGTTGACTGGAATCCCCATGATGATAACCTGATTCTTACTGGGTATGCTCTTCTGTTCTATGTCTAAATATCAATAATCCGTTGTTTAATCTAATTTCAACTTGTTTGCAAATTTATATCATTTTGAGCAAGATGGTGAAGTATCATATTAGACTCAGTTGCTGGGAGGATAGGATGGGAAATATTGAAAATGGTATAGACTGAGCAGAGAAGTTTGTTCTCTCTCAGAATTGGGATTATCTTTTTCAATTTTTTTCTTCTATTTTTCTACTTTTCCATCTTGTAAGGAGCAGTATTGCGCGCCATTTATTTCTGCACTTTTCCATTTCTTCATTTGTGGATTTATCTGCAAGTGTATCAGCGAGATCATCAGTCTTAGGTTGTAGGAGTTGTTTCCCTCAATGCAGTTTATATTTCATTATCTGTTTGGTTTCTATCACATCACGTCTGTTTTTGACTTGTAATCATGTCACTTCAGGTCGGCAGACAATTCTGTTCGCTTGTTCGATCGTCGCAATCTCACCTCCAATGGGGTTGGGTCTCCTATCCATAAATTTGAGGCTCATAAAGCTGCTGTTCTTTGTGTTCAGGTGATTTCAGACGTGCTTTTTTGGTTTCTGATAATTCTCCGCACCTTCTGGTACTATTTATATATCAGGGTAATGCCGCAAAATATGCTAATAAATAAATGTTTGTTTAATTCAGTGGTCACCAGACAAATCATCTGTTTTTGGAAGTTCAGCAGAAGACGGTCTCTTGAACATTTGGGATTACGAGAAGGTGCAGTTTTAAAATTGGATAGTATTTACTATTTTTTTTTTTTTTGCCATAACAATAATGATTTACTGCTAGGTGTTAATTTATTCTGCTTTTGTTTTGTGACCAGGTTGGTAAAAAGATCGAGCGGGGTGGAAAAACAATAAATTCTCCTCCAGGGCTGTTCTTCCAACATGCTGGTCATAGGTATGAACCTACTGACTCTACAGTTAAACAAATTTTTCCGACTCTTAACCTGTTGTTATTTTTTGTTCCTCATCTGATGTTTCTCCTAGTTACACCTGCTGGGTTTCTCTTTGTCTGTTATGTTGTCTAATTCCCTATTTATTATGTTCATTTCTAATTCTCCACCAAATTTTGATATCAACTAAATACGAAGTTCCGAGCGTCAATTGTAATTGAATAAAATGTTAGTCTTTTCAAAATCTGTACCTGTGAATCTGTGTTTTGCTCTAAAAAACAGTCTTGCTAGAAACTTTATATTCAAAATGTACCGGTTAAAGGCTTGCAATACCGATACCAATTGATGAGTTCCAGTAGAACAGATCTCTTTAAGATAGCATAAACCTAGTGGTTTTCTTGCATATCATTTTGTCTCGTCCTCAGGTTGCTTTGATTTGACTGTTTTTCCTTGTGAGTTGTCCATCCCATGCTGTGAATTGTCAAACAATATTGGATTTGTTAGATGTTTTATTTTTGTGATAAATTTGTCTTTCAAAATATTTACTACTTCCCCTCACAAAACCTTATTATTATTATTATTATTTACACAATGAAATTTTTATTTACATACAGAGACAAAGTTGTTGACTTTCACTGGAATGCATATGATCCGTGGACAATTGTAAGTGTGTCTGATGATTGTGAAAGTACTGGTGGAGGAGGAACATTGCAGGTATATTAAATAATTTTCCATGTTTGAAGTATATAGTAATTACCCAATTTTCATATAATTGAAGTTGTTGTCTATTTGTGGAAACAACATGAACTATATACGGGATTGCCAAATTTGTTGGTGCAGTTTCAGGGTAAACCTCTTAAGGAAATATCCTAACATTTATCTTCATAAAGACATAACAAATCTTAATATCAAACTCTTATGCATTAAACTCTGTCAGATTAAGCATGTCGCGGTGTCCGACACTCCTATGACACTCGTATGACATGTGTCGGACAAGTGTCCAAAATAAGTCGTTTTTTTCTTTTCTTCGACACTCCTTGGACCGGTGTCCGACACCTATATAACACTTATATGAGCCGTGTCAGTGTCGCATCAGGTGTCCGTGTCGGAGTCTCTGCTTCATAGGAAACCATTTTTCTCATAAGTAGATAACTTAATTTTTTGATGATGCAAGTTGACAACTGTTATGATAAAACATGTTAAATTGAAATGAATAAACTGTGAAGTGTGTTCAGTCCTGTTCTTAGCATTTTACATTATGAAAGTATGTTTTTTGTATGCCTGTTTTAACATGTATTGTATTATTTCGGTTGATTCATTCAAATTCATTTGTGCAGATATGGCGCATGAGTGATTTGCTCTACAGACCAGAGGATGAGGTTTTGGCAGAGCTGGAGAAATTCAAATCTCATGTGGTGGCGTGTGCTGCAAAGACCGAAAAGACCGAAAACTAATTTACTTCATAGACAATGATGTGTTATTTTTACTGTTTGATTAAATGTAACTTATGCTGTGGATTGTTTCATAGCCATTTTAGAATACAGAACATATGTAATTCTTAGCTCATTTGACTCCATTCTCAGACAAAACATGTAGGTTGGAGATTGGAAATGCTTAGGCTCATTCGACTCTTAGACATGCTTTCTACTGTAAGCAAATGAAGTTCTCGCTTATTTATCGTCTATAACTTATAGCGTATGACTATATTATCAAAGTAGCGTATGATTGACTATATGACTATATGATTGTCCTTTCTCGAGTTTAGAGCGCTTTTAATTTGCTTGTTAGTCATGAACTTTACTAAATGCAAAATATGAAAACAATACTGTCTAAAGCAATAGCGATAGGGTGGGAAATTGTAGATTTTATATAAGTAAATATCGACAATAAAATTACAAATTATTACATGTCTAACTTATATGAAATTATGTGTTTAGTATTTTTTGTTTTGGTACATGTGTTCTGTTTTTTTTTTGGTAGATGTGTTTAGTTATTACGGAGGTTTAAATGTATCACTGGTCTACTTAAAAATCAAGTTTTTGGTCCTCTATTTCATAACTTATGGCAATGAAGTTGTACTTTTAACGGTCCGTGAATTTAGTTTTGTTGATATTTATATATACAAAGAGTTTGAATTTCGGTCATTCCACTTATCTACTTTAAGGATGAAATTTTGAGTCACGCGACTTGACAAAAAATAAAAATTGTACTTTTAACTACAATATGAATTACCCTTACTTATTTTATCTCTTTTACTGCACTTTACAATATGATAAAATATAAATAAACTCTAAACCTTTTTTTTTTTTGAGAATAATAAGCTCTATAAACTTGTAAAAACATCTACTAACAATAAATTTATTATTATTTTTCACTTTCTTAGTTCTCGTAATTTAGTCTAACAGGTTTTATAATTGAAAACAGAGGTAGTAATAAAATTTTGCCACTGAAGAAAGTACTTATTTAGAAGAGCCGCTCAAATAAACACCATCACTCTCACGAGTTTCACCCCTTTTTAATATTAAAATAGTGTAATGTAATGATATATGTTTATTGATATATGATAAAAAATTATTAGTGATTTAATTTAATAAATTTTCTAGAAGTGATGGGTTAGAAGGATAGAGTGTTTATTAAGTTCAGTCATCAATTTAATAACATTATTCCTTTCAAAAAAGAAAAAACTAACATTATTTAACAAAAACTCATAAGTTGATGTTGCAGTACTACAATGTTACAAATGTAGCGCTTAGAAACATATCCATTTTCTCAACATATTTGTTTTTAGTGTAGAAAAGAGAATTTGTTTGATCCAATTTTTTAAAAATCGAACTAAAGATACTGAATCATTGGTTTATTGATCGAACCACTAAGTCATGGATTGAACTACATGACTAAACCAAATAAATTTGGACAACTAAGTTCAATAAACCGGTCTCTATAACTGTAAAGAGGTCTAAAATTGCTATTTTTAAAGTTAGGGGGGCCAATATTGCAATTTTGTGAAAGTTAGGAGGCCAAAAGTGCATTTTAGCCAACTATATAAATATTAAACCGGGTCGAAGAGGATGCCTCAATCTCTAAAAAAAAATTCATAACACATAAAAAATATGAACATTTCAAAATGTCTGTAATTTAACAAGTTTGTTCCTTTAGTTAAAAAAGCATTCAACCAGACAATTTTTAAAAACCGTCAGATCTTCGGTTTTTGTCGTTTCTTTAGCCGATTCGATCTAGTTCTTATTGGTTCAACAACATATCCGATCCAACAATCATACATGCCTGGTAAACACCTCGGTCCCCGGTTGAACCAGTTCAATCGGTCAGTTGCGCCCGTTATTTAAAACATTGGTTTGATCAAAAAGAGAATTTTTACTAGCAGTGGGAGTTAACTTCATGTAATTTGAAAATAGCAAACAAATTGTTAAAGATATATCAAATGTGAGTTAAGCCTCAAAATGATTAGAAGAGTTGCTATTGAACAATTTATAAGTTGAAGGACTCAAAAATCCAATACCTTACAATAGTGTGACGTGTGCAACCTTTAACGAAGATGATCAAATTTGTTGGCGAAAAACATCCAAGAATAAAAATAAGAGATGATATATTTATAAGAAGCAAAAATTTATTTACTCTAATTTATTTGAGGGAATGTATGGACGAAATAGTACGGTACTTTTATTTGACCAAATTTATTTTTATCAAATTATATTAACTTACCTAAATTAATATTGGAGAGAATTGAACTGAAACCTCGAGGAGAAGCACACTCTCAAATCCTAAGTCAATACTACCAGGTCAATCCAAATAGGTTTAACCTAATTTATTTTTAGTAGATAGAACTTTGTAAGGCCACATATTGTGGCAACATACTTATCTTAGAGTAAATCATTTCTTGCAAAAGGCCATGGTGGTACCAACCGAATGTTTCCTTGCAAAGTATATGATGCAATAAAAGTGGGTGGCAGGTGGTGTTTCCTCTCAAATGATTTGATGAGTGTCAGGACCGATGGAACATATAAAGGAAATAGTATCAATGTGTTCTTCGTGATGATAATAATGGCCAACAAATTTATGGATTTTCTTAACTCTATTATTGGTCTTAATTAGCTCTTTTTCTATGTATACATTTAGGCAATTTTGTTTGGTTTAAATATGGCATTTGTAATCAAACATTACTTAGTCCATTGTAAATTGACGTTTAACTTAATAAGAAAGACCATAATTTGATTCCTGCAATTATATTTGAGAAGAGATTAGAACCATTCGATGTCAAAATTTGCCTCAAATTCTGAACTAAGACACTTTTTCTTAAAAATTAGAGGGTGAAAAAAAAAAAAGTCATTTGTAGCTAACAAATTTTCTTTTTAGAATATAGGTAAATCAGATATTAACTACAGAAAATAATATACTCCGTATCTTTTAAGTTTTTTAAGACTCAAAAGGACAATTAACTCTTCCTAAAAATTTTAAGTTTGTTGCATACCCAATCTAAAGAACCAATAATAAATAATTTATTCAATTTTTATTGTCGACATAGAAATCTTTTTAATAGATAATTTGTACAGTGCAAATCAATTCACCTAAATTTTTCTTATGAAAAAGTTGTTACTGATAGTGGCTTTAGGCACTGTTTCCTTCCTTAACAAAGGGAGAAAAGAACGTGTATGGATAATTGGTTGGGTAATTTGAGCATATAAAACACAAATTTGACATTATGATTTGAAATAGACCTCTCCAGCTAGTTTTTCCTTCCACTATGATGGATGATTCTGTTCATCAGTTGTTCTTATCATATTGTTATTTTTTTGGTTTTGGTTTTGGGACCCAACCTCAAAATATATAAAGTGAAATATTATTGAAATCTAAATCTATTATCACTAACTCTTCCGTCAAAAAAAAAAAAAAACTATTATCACTCAATAATTTTTGGTGCGTGGTACGGCAGTAAAAGATTTAATTAAATTATAAAATATTTTATAATTTGTGTTTGGGGTTTTTTTGTCGAAACAAAGGTATCTACCGTCGAACGCAGTGATTAATTCCTCGTTAGATTTGAGGCACTTCAAAGATGAAATAACTGATCCAGAGATTTAAAGCTGCTCCATGCCCAAGACAAAAATCGAACTCTCAACCCTTGGTTAAAGAAGAATGAATCCTAACTGCTCAACCACACATTCTAAATTTGGGGTTTATGTACAACTATACTTATTTTTTTATTCTATATATAGACTTTAATTTTTATTTTTTTTGACGGGAAGAAACTTAACTCATATCATTAAATAACTGAGTAGCAATACAAGGAGGAACAAAATCAAAAACACGGCAACTAGCTAAAGAATAGGCTGCCCTTGCTAACAAATGAGTCACCATATTCGCTTGTCGCCTAATAAACCTAACCTCAAAGTTTGGATTCAACAACAATAAAGACTTAATATGAGAAATAAGCACATGAAATTCTGAAATTCCAGCTTGTGTAGAATTGATAGCATCTACCACTACCTTAGAATCACTTTCAAAGATAACCTTTGTAAAGCCCCTTTGGACCATATTTTGCATAGCAGCCATTAAGGCCACAGCTTCGCCTTCCTTAGTGGATAGATGTGCTAGCATTAAGTTAGTACCTGCAAGCTTAAAACTCCCCATATAGTCGCGAGCACACCAACCCCACCCCGTGGCAGCCTCATCTGCATAGAAGCTAGCGTCAACATTGCATTTAATCACCCCGATTGTGGCGGCTGCCAATTTTGCTCGTTATTTGGCCTGGACTGTGCTGCATTTGTTTGCTGGTCTTGCATAATCCCATTCACCATTGCCCAATCGTGCCACATGTGTTTCGCTTGCAAGCCTATTTGACGTGCACTGATCTTGGAGTTGTTCCAAACTACATCATTACGATTATGCCATATGCACCAAAGAAGGGTTGCTACACGCCCCATAGCTTGCGTTTCTTTGTACCTGCACATATCCAACAAGAGAGCAGAAATGATTTTACGTTCATGAACAGGCGTTGGAAACAACGATAGCAAACCCGCCTCAACCCAAGCTTGCTGAATATCCCCACATTCAAAAAACAAGTGTCATTCATCTTCCTCCCCCAAGCCACACATTGAGCATTCAATCGGACAGTGCACATTACGAGTTATTAGCCTTGTGCGGGTGGGTAGACAGTCCTTACAAGCACGCCAAAGAAAATGTTTGGTTTTCGGAGGGGCGTGTATCTTCCAAATGCTGCTCCAGTCTCTGCCCTCCGTAGCCCAGGGCGCTCCTTTCTCTTCCATAATCTTCCGATAACCTGATTTTACCGTGTACAGCCCACTGCTCTCACCATTCCAAATTAATTGATCGTGAATCACCACTGGCAGTAGCGGAGTAGATAGTATTTTTCTCGCTTCATGATCTGCAAATATAGTACGAACTTTATCCACATCCCACTGTTTGGTATTTGGTAGCATAAGATTACTTAAAGTGAGTTTATACACACTTTGTTGTTGTGGGGAATTAAGCCAATAACCATCTTCTTCTCTCAACCAAGAATCTCCCATAAAGTTTATTTGTTTACCATCCCCTATTTTCCACCTACATCCGTTCAAAAGAACTCGTTTTGATAACCAAATACTTCGCCAAGTAAAACTAAGATTGCTTCCAAGCTTTGAATCGAAAAAGGAAGTGCGAGGAAAGTACCTAGTCTTTATGATGCGTGCTACAAGAGATGAAGGTCTCTGATTTATGTTCCACCCTTGCTTCGCAACCATCGCCATATTGAAACTGTGGAAATCCCGGAAACCAAGTCCACCTTCACATTTAGGCCTGGCCAATTTGTCCCAAGCCATCCATCTTATACCTCTTCTATTGTCTCCTCCTCCCCACCAAAAGCCGTTAATCATGCGCTCAATGTCGGAGATCAATGTATTGGGAAGGAGATAAACACTCACCACATATGCCGGAATTGCTTGTAGAACGGATTTAATCATTATCTCTTTACCAGCTTGAGACATAGGTCGACTCCTCCAAGAGTTGATCCTTCTCCAAATACGGTCTTTTGTGAAGGAAAAAGTATCTTTCTTGCTTCTTCCCACCATTGAAGGTAAGCCGAGATACGTAGCGGTACCAAGAACATGTTTCACCCCCATCAAGTTTGATAAATCGTCTTGTGCTGCTCTACTATTTTATTGCGGCTGAAAAAAACCTCGGATTTTGATAGATTAATCTCTTGACCCGATGCCTCCTCATAAGTTTTCAGGATTGCCATGATCTTTCTTGTTTCATCGAGTGTAGACCTGCAAAAAATAAAACAATCATCGGCAAAGAGTAGATGGGACACCGACGGCGCCCCTCTACAAATTTGAATGCCGTGAAGATCACCACTAGCCACAGATTTTTTAATAAGAGAGGTAAGTCCTTCAGCAATAATAATAAAAAGATAGGGAGATAAAGGATCGCCTTGCCTGAGTCCTCTACCGGGATGAATTGGACCTACTTTTTCATAGTTCACTAATGCCGAGTAATTTACTGAGCTTACACACATCATCATCCATTGCACCCATGTAGCAGAAAACCCCAACCTGTCTAGCATACCCTTTACAAAACCCCACTCCACACGATCGTAGGCCTTACTAATGTCAATCTTTAGAGCAAGATCGCCCTTGCCACCTCTTGTCCTTCTTTTCATATAATGAATGATCTCAATAGCAACAAGGGCATTATCAGTTATGGACCTTCCTTCCACAAAAGCTGACTGTTCCTCCGAAATATACTTCCCAAGGAGAGGTTTCAGTCGATTAGCCAACACTTTTGACACCATCTTGTACAACACGTTACATAAAGATATAGGCCTATAGTCCTTCATTGAAATAGGATGCTCATTTTTTGGGATGAGGCAAATATTTGTTTCATTCAAGGATGAGGGGAAGAAACCTCTAGCCAACCATTCAGAAGTAGCCTTAGCAATATCGTCCCCACACACATGCCAAAACTTTTGAAAAAAGGCGGGACTAAAACCATCTGGGCCTGGAGATTTATCCGGATGCATTTGGAAAAGAGCAATCCAAATTTCTTCTTTTGTGATAGGTGCAGTAAGTTGCTCATTCTCGACTGCCGAAACACAAGGCGAGATGAGGGAAAGGACTGGTTCCATATTTCCTCTATTTGATCGAAAAAGCTCTTGAAAGTATCTCTTGACAACACCCCCCATGTTATGTTGCCCTGTAACAATCACATTCCCCTCCTCTTGCAGCTTATCAATTCTTTTCTTACGTGATCGACTCGAGGCTGACATGTGAAAAAATTTAGTGTTGAGGTCACCGCCTTTTAGCCAATGCATTTTCGCCCTTTGTCGCCAAAAAACTTCTTCTTGGACAAGGGTTTTAGCGTGTTGCTGCTGGATGTGAGTAAACCTTGCTGAATTATTGTCATCTCCAGTGTCTCGTATCCTTACCATTTCAGCCTCAAAAGCTCTAACCTCCTCCCTGAACCGTGTTCTCTTCCTCTTTCCCCACCTTTGGAGTTTATTTGCACAGTGATGAAGTCTGTACATAACATCCTCCTCGGTTACACCATTCCAGCCCTCTTGCACCACATCACCGATATCTTCTTCGAATAACCAACTATTTTCGAACTTAAAGCCAGAATGTGCATGTTGTTGGACCGTCGGTTTACACTGAAGAAGGATTGGACTATGGTCTGAATGGGAAGCGACCAAGTTAGTAAGCTTTGCCATCGGGAACTTTGCAAGCCAGTCAGAAGAGGCAAGCGCTCTATCTAACCGCTCCTCAACTATTCGATCAGAACCTCTACTCTTAACCCAAGTGAAAGGATACCCGTCTAAGGTGATGTCCGTAAGATCACAGTCGTTAATGGCACTTCTGAACCCCATACACAACCAATTTGGGTGAGGGTGTAAACCTCTTTTATCTTCCTGTGACAAGAGATCGTTAAAATCACCGATCACACACCACGGTAACCTCGACATGGCCCGGAGTTCTCTTAATAAATTCCATGCCAAACATCGTCTATCGCTTTCGGGGTAGCCATAGTAACAAGTAAGTCTCCACTCCCCGCCTTCCTCATCTTCAATTAACATATTGACAAAATTTCTTGAATAATTCATCACGTTGCACTTCACGTTGTTCTTCCACATAACCGCTAAACCACCACTTCTCCCTTCGACATCAACAGACAAACATGAATCGAAATGTAATGACACACGAAGACTTTCAATTTTTGGTGCTTTGGACAAAGTTTCAGAAAGAAACAGGATATCTGGTTTGTGATGTTGAGCTAAGTTGCGAAGGTTAGGAATTGCAGTCGGGACGCTCAACCCCCGGCAATTCCAGCTGAGTACGATCATTGGTCCCGGCAGTCCTGGCTGCCAGGACCTGCCGATAAAAAATGATGAATGGATACATTGTTGCCTTCCTTCTTACTCTCTCCTGCTTCCCTCCTTCGTTTTTTCTAAATCTGAGTATCCATTGTGTCTGTCAAATTTTGGTTTAGGGTAAGGACTGGTTCAGCTGTGTTTTGGTTTACTGTGGTTCGGTTTGTGTTGTGATTGACTCGGTTTAGTTTCTTGTTCGGGTTTATTTTGATGGATCGGTTCAGTGGGGGTTTTGTATGGTCTAGGTGGGCCAGTGAAGAGAAGGAAAAATTTGATTGGTTCTTAATAGATTGGGTTATGATTGGGGAGAGAGAGAATGTTGTAAGGGGTGTGCTGACGTGGGGCAATGATAAGGAGTTAGGTGTACTATTTAGGTTACTTGACGGCTGATTATTGAGGAATGATTGCAGGTCAGTTTTGTCTCCTTGAATTGAATTGGTGGCTGGAAGGTTAAGGTTTGTGGAGTTACTAGTAACTGATGCCATTAAGTGCTGATTAATATCCTGTCTTTGGACAGTAACTGCTGTAGAGTGAACCGGCGGATGGTGATTAGGCATTGAATGCTCTGATGTCTCAGGATGGGTTGTGGTACCACCTGCTGATCGGTTTCCATCGCCGGAGCTACTACCGGCCGACTGCACTCCGCCCCCACCATCCTCTCTAAGCCAATGCGATGTCGGTCGACCATTCCTTCTTCTTGTTTCTGCTCTCAACTCATTAGACCATTCACGCACTCCATGATCATGCACCATAGAATATCTAGTTTCACATTTGTTTTCCGCATGACCCATGATTCCACACACAAAGCAGAAAATTCCCAACCTCTCGTATTTGAAGTGAACCGTACACCACTCGCCATCCCTGCTCTTCATTGTCGTCTCTTTCTTCAAGGGTTCCCGGACGTCTATGCGAACTCTCAGCCTCATATATTTTCTCCAAAAACAGCTACCATTATTTTTATCATACTCCAGAAAAGAACCGATAAAGTTGCCTAGTGTTTTTCCAACTCTCTCCACTAGCAATCCAACCGGCAAATCGTGAACTTGAACCCAGAAGTCAGCATGATGCAAGGGAACGTTTTCAAGTTGCATTCCGATACGAACCCTTTCCATAATTAACAGATGATTGTCGAAGGTCCAAGGCCCTCCTTGCAGCGCTGCCTCCATATCCAGTTGATGGGAAAACTGGAACAGAAACAGACCTTTCTTAGCTTCTATAATTTTGACTCCTTTTACCGGTCGCCACACCTCCGCCATGGTTACCTTCATTGAATTGACATGGATGGTACGATCGCTGAGAAACCTACCGATGAGACACCATCGAAAATCAACCTGTTCATCACCCTCCTCCTCAACATCAAAAACGAAGCCCCCCTCCTCTACTGCTTCCTCTGCATGCAGTGACAGATTCTCTAGAGTTACGCTAGCCATGGATGTAGAAACTCAAATGTGTGTAAGCTCGAATAAAGATCGGAAAAGTGACAAAAAATGAACAAGCTTCTCACAAGGAGAAGAAAGCAAGCCCTAGCAGAGAACTAGGAAAAGTATCAAAAGTTATTATTTACAACCAGATGACTAAGTTTCTATATATTGACTTGATTATATTTTGGAATTTAGTTTTCCACCACAAACAAAGGTAGCGGGAGGTGAGGAGTTGACATCGTTGTATTTTGTTTTGATTGTCACACTGTTAAGTGTTTTAACCAACAAATTAGACGCTTTGATGTTAATTGAAGTGAAAAAAAAGAAAATGAGAGTATGAAATGTGTTTTCTTTTTGTAAAACTTTTTTATGAGATAACAACAATTACATGAAAGACAAAATGAGATAGCGTAAGAAACACACAAACAGATTTATACTGATTCACCTTTTATTGCAATTACATCTAGTTATTTCACTCAAAAAAATTTACTATAATCACACAAAATTAAAATAGACTACAACACATGAATCAAAGACTTTCTTACTCAAGACAGACAAGTCCAAAGAATTCCCTACTAGAGATACTCTATTCTCACGACTTTCTGCTCAAGCATCTAGTCAAGATACTTTTATTGTGTCATCTTTCTTTTGTCTACTGTCGACTTCTTCAAATGCTCAAAATTTCGACAAAAAAAAATCAAAATACACTGTGTAAGAAAAAGATAAGTACAAAGTACAAATTAAAATACAAAATAAAGATAAGTACTTTTAAATACAAACTTTTTTACCAAACAACTTTTACTTTATTTGTAAAGCTCATTTTATTAATTTTAAGTTTAAAACAACTTTTATTCTTAAAAAAAGCTGAGACAAACGAAGCCTTACTTTACTTAGAAGCAATCTAATCCATCAAAGTTTGGTTGAACATTAGAGTGGAATATCTAGCTACTAGACTATTCTTTTATTTTATTTTTCTTAGTTTAGACTCTTTAAACGTGTGGTTAGAAGTTTTTTTTCTTCAAAAAAATCACTTAAATTTAAATTTAAAATATTCCTCGTGACCTTTTCTCAATTAATAGGAATATTATACCTAATATGTAAGGACTGAAGTTTAAACCCTGATAAGCTCACTTATTCATCTTTAAGAAGTGGAATTCTATGACAACTAGACTACCTAACTAAAGAAAACGATAACTTAGTTCTTCAAATATTTGTAGTTTTATATTTGTATCCCTTAGCCTCGAATCTCAAGCAATTTGTAAGGGCTCATACGCGGCTCTAAGTGGACAATACCTCGAAACAAGATGTGACATACTTGAAGGTGGAACAGAACATTAACGACAGAAGGAGGAGGCAGACTCTAGATGCCTCTATTCCCTTAGCCTCGACTGAGGCAATTGTTCACGTACATTATAAGTCTCACATTACTTAAGATTCGAGGTTAAAAATAATTTATATACAATACCTACACACTTCAACTCAACGAAGTACCTGTACAAAGGATAAATTAGGAACATTAAACATTTGATCACCATGTTAAGAGCCAATATCTTATCACGTATATCAATATTTATTGTTGGTACCTTCCCAACTTTTATAGCATAGCATAGACAAATAGACAATGATTAACTAATAAGATTTTATGTACACGTTTGTATTTGTATCGGACATAAACATAATCTAATATTTTGTCCCTTAGTCAAATGCCTTAATGATAAATCAATGACAAAATGTGCACTTAATTGATTATTATAGCCAATTGTGGATGAATATACTTTGGCAATGTTCGAAAAAATCAAGTTGATGAGTATCATCGATCATGTCATTGTTCTTTTTTGCAAAGGGGACACTATCACATGATCATCAAGGCTAGCTAGCAAGTCTATAATAATTTGCAATTTAGAATAGAACAATAATTCTTTGGACCACTATATGTCAATAGATAGATATACGTAACATTTTAGTGGTACCTTACCTATTGAATATTTGGTCTAGAGATGTGCCACAAGAGGGTTAATTAGAAAAATCATTATTAAATTTGTTTGCTAAACTCCAAAAGAAATTAACTTAAAGGGTGGAGTTTGTGGCTCAAGAATCCTATGTCTATGACTTGCTACTCTAGACGCCAAAGCCTCACATCATTGATATCACTTTCAATGAGTCTTTTCATCTAATTGTACTTTCCTTTTAATTTTAATTTAACTCAAATCATCAGTAGATCGATACTAAATTACTAGTAAGTTTTTTTTTTTTAGACTAAAAATTACTAGTAAGTTAAACACCCTAAATCCAATTTATTTTTACATATAAATCGAAATTAAACAAATAATAAGTTGTATCGCTATCTCATTCTAAATTGTAAAACTAATTGTTTACTCCTTCCGTCCCATTATATAAACACTTTTACTACAAAAGTCTAGTCCCAAAGTATAAGTCCCTTTACAATTTACTAGGTACATTTATTACTTTTTTGCTTACACATACCCCTAATTATTACTACTAAGTTGCATTGGAATACAAAAATTGTAAAGGGGCTTATATTTTGGGACAAGACTCTTGTAGTAAAAGTGCTTATATAATAGGGCGGAGGGAGTAATAAAAATTGATGTATTTGATATATGTGTTTAAATTTTCAATAACAAGTTGTTTCTTCTATGTAAAAAAATATTACAGGGGATTCTCAAATTTTTCTTTACAGGAGATATTGTAAAACTTGTATATTTATAGTGGGTATTAACCCATTAACCCATTTTATTATAGGTAAGTAAGATTTGCATTAAACTACACGAGACAGGTGTGGAACCCTTTAATTCAAGACTTGCGCTAAACAAAATATTTCATGATATTCAATAGAGTACTATACTCTCCTGTCTTGTCCCCATAAGATAGCTTAAATGGTATGAGTTTGAGATATGTGTTGAGAAGGAGAGGGTCCAGGGATCAAATCCTAGTGAAAGTAATTTATCTTTTAGGGTTGGGATTTTGTCGTGTTTTTTTGTAAGTTTTTTTTTATTTGTCGTTTTAGAAATAAAGAAAAATGACTAAATTAAGAAAGTATAAATTTGCACCTTATCTTCATATTACCTTTTTTGTTTGGAATGTAAATCTTAATTTTAATCCACCAATAAATTTTTATTTTTTTGCACACACTTTCTCTTTCCAAAATATAGAACCAAAACAATAAAAATATTTTATGAATAAGTTTAGTAAAAACAAAGTAGTTAAAATAAAAAAAATTATATAAAATTTAGTCAATAAAAAATTTTAGAAAAGAGGGTATAATAGATAAAATATAACTTTAAATTGTCAAAACAAAAAATAAATAGAAACAAATATTTTTTTTCTAAAACAACAAATAAAAAGGAACGAAGGGTGTAATTTTTTTGCCTTAAATTATAAATATAAAAGACCAATTTTTATTTTTTTCAAAAAATTACTTTTAATTACTCTATTAAATATGAATTACATCTAATTAATTTTTTTTTCCTTTTCATTTGTTGGAGAACAATTTTTTTTTACATAATACAGGAGTAGAAATTAGGAAGGGTACTTTGAGCGTCGAAGCTTTGACTAGTATTTATTTTTATTTTTTATTTTTTTAGTTTTCATCCTCTGATTTTTAAGGAAAAGAACTTTAATAATCCAGAATTCAACTGCAAAGTAAGTAAAATCTAATCAAAAAATTGTTCCATCCAAAAATCGAATCCGTGTTCTATCGAAATTCGTCATTTAGCGAAGTTCATTATAGTTCGTATTAGTTATTAATTAGTTCATAATTAAGCTCATTATTTATTTAATTAAGCTTTGCTTATGGCGCAGTATAGTTTTTAATTTACCAAAATTGATTGTAAGAATCGAACTCAATAATTAAATACTGTAATTTAGACTAATTGTGTATGGTGTGATTGGCGGTTAGAACCCTACATTCCACTACTATAATTGGCCCACGTTGTCGATATATCATTGATTATACTTCTAACTTCACTTCTAACTTCTCTTCTTCTTCTTAGTAAAGTTAAACTGCTCTCTTTTTTTATTGTTGATATATATAACATATATCTTGCTCTAAATGTTTAAGTCTTACTAATGTGTGCTAGAATAAGGACACATGTTAAAAAATCTAACAATAAAATTATGGTAGTAAAAAATAGAACAATTTAACTTTAAAATTTAAATGCACTATATATATATATATTACCACTAAAACATACTACTAGGACACTACATTACTCGGCTAATACGTTCCGCGTTCGGAATCAATTGAATGCATAGCTTGATTTCTATTCGCACATGCTTGCCGTGGTTCTGAACACCTTACAATTTTTCTGGGTCGTAAGATAAAAATTTATTCATGAAAAAAAAGGAAAAAATATATAAATCAAAGAGGATATAAATTGTAACTATTAATTATGACGAATTAATAGAGAAAAAAATGGAATGGTTTGGGCCGGGTTATCCCATTTGCCCACATGGCCCAAACTGGGTGGGACAAGACTATAATAATCGAGTCGGGCTAGATTGGCCTATTTATATAGTCTAGCTCACTATATTAGTCTGGTTAACCCATTTGACAGCTCTAGTCGATTATGAATAACCTAAAATTTTAAGAATTGACTAAATGAGCCCATGTTCACAAATCATATGTTGATATTCATTTTCTCATCTAAATGGATAAGATCCATAGGATGAAAGTGGGACTTGTCGTAAAGACTAAGATGGATGGTATTTCGAATATCCTTAAAGTGTGATTGAGTGATGAAGGTCTCACGCAAATCATGATGTAAATTATGATAAAACCTTTACCTCAATTATAACTCTTAAAATTATTTTGATTTCACTTGAAATATGTTGTATGCTTTTACTACAAGTTCTTGCATATCGATAAAGAGGTTGGATTCTTTAATTGAAATGAAAACCTTGCATATGTATTTGATATATGTATAGTGTGCCGTTCATCTAGCGATGCTAGAAAATTATATCAGTTACAAAAGTCATTATGAATTATTGAACACTTAGATTATTAAAGGATCACTATAAATCTTGTGCACACAAGGAGGTTAGTGGGAGTATTTAAGTGAATTTGGTATATATAGTATGTGAATGACATATTGATCATCAAAATAATTTTCATACTATACATATGTAAGACATGGTTAGGTTTATATATTTTGATGAAAGATTTTAGTGAGACTTCTAAAAGTTAAAGTTAGTTATCTAAAAGTTAAAGTTAGTTATCACGATCTATCACTACTAGAAAAAGTCTAAATACCGACGGAATTTAGAGACGAAATCTATTTCATCTCTATTAGAGGCGGAATTAGAGACAGAAAAAAGTGTTTAGAGACAAAAATTAAAATATATGTACCAGTGATGGATATTAGAGACAGAAAAATCTGTCTTAATAATATTCTGTCTCTAAATCTGTCTCTAGCTATTTAGATTTTTAATTTATAAATAAAAAAGTAATTGGAGACAGATGTTAGATACGGATTTTTTTCGTGTCTAATAGTTTTCGTCTCTGTATTCGTCTCTAAAAAGTCAATTTGTTAGTAAAGTAGTTAATCATCTTCCAGAGACGAAATTTATTTGTCTCTGAATTAATTTGTCTCTACAATCCATCTCTAAATGAAATAACATCGAAGATTCATCTCACCAACAAATTTTCCGCCAAATTTTTTATTGTCTGCCAAAAATATTTGCCGCCAAATTTTTTAATGTTCGCCAACAAATTTCCAGCCAAATTTTTTATTGTCCACCAAAAAATTTCCCGCCAAATTTTTTGTTGTCCATCCAAAATTTTAAACAAAACGATATATTTAATTTTTTATATTAATTTTTTTAATGTTACAAAACACATTTTCCTTGAGTCATAACTAGGACGGTCACTACGAACAATCAAGAAATCAACGGCGGTTTTTTTGGCCAAAAAAATTGCCGCTAAATGTAAATTGACCCAGAAAGAGGCGTCGCTCATTCAGTAGCGGTTCGAGGAAACCGTTGGAATACCTACTGCTAGCATCGCGATTTCATGGAACAGTGATGTTAGAATATAGCATTTTAGCATTTAAACTTGTGTTATGTTTTTTTTGGTAGAAATATGTTTTTTCTTTTATAAAAAACAAATAAAAATTATTTTTCCTAAAAATATTTATATAAATTTAGGATTAAATAAAAGTTTACTTAAAAAATTATAACAAATGAATTATGCACTCATTTAATTTGTATGACAATTCACAACCCGCATCAATGAAAAAAGAATACTCAAGTGGAATCAGAGAACTGAGAGAAAAAAGAAGAAGCAATGGGAGTATGTGCAGAAAAAGAAAGTCAAGTTGCTAACTTTGACCTACATGGTCAATGTTAGCATTCCCCTATATATATATAGGGGATGTATCAAGTGAGAAAGACATATCTTATGTGAGAGTGAGAGGATTAAATATCAACCCTTTAATATAAATTAACGGATGAGATTATAACTTGCTTTAAAAAATCACGTGCAATCCAATTTAATTTTTTTGGTACAACAATTCAATTTTTTTATTTTATTACAATCCAACCAATTTTTTTTTGTTTGATTTCTTCTCCATTGCTCCAAACTCAGACTTATGAATAGAATTCAATATTATTTGTCATCTCACTAATTGTTTCCAATTTCTTCTTGCTGTTTCCCAAGCAATTACCTCCTCCGCCTCTAATTTCGCCATAGTTGCTCCCTCAAATTGAAAATCTATTGAATTTCATTGAATTTGACAATGACATAGATGCACGTGATTCAATTCAATATATTAAAAATATTTTTAACCTTTAATTTAATTATAAATTAAATATAATTTTTGTCAAAAAAAAACTTAAATATACTTTGACAAAAAAAAAACTTAAATATAAATATGTGTCAAAAAAAACTTAAATATAAATAAAAAATACGGAAGTAATATATATATTTGTAAAACTAAAGTTTCTTTTTTTTTTTTAACAAAACTAAAGTTTGTTTTTAAAAACAACCTTTATTTATATTCAATTTTAAACAATATTTGGTTACCTATACCATAAAAAAAAAACAATATTTGGTTACAACTCAAGAGGTGTGGTTGAACGGTTGGGGCTCATCCTTCCTTAACTAAGGATCGAGGGTTCAATTCTCACGTTGGGTATGGAGCAACTTTACATCTTTGAGCCAACTATCCCACCTATCGAGGTGCCTCCAATCTAGCGAGGGAATAGTCACTACGTTCGGCGGTGGATATCCCGGTCTCGACAAAAAAAAAATTGGTTACATAAATTAATTCTTTAGTCTTTATCAAAAAAATAAAATAATGGTTCTTTAGTAAAAAAAAAAAAAGTTCTATGAAGAGTTAATAATTGGAAGAGAACAAATATATTTTTGTTTGAACAAGATTTTTGTTTGAAGATATATATTTAAAATTAAATATTTCACAGAAGTAATTTTTTGAAGATTGATTTTTATTTTACTTTAAGTATTCCAAACAAATATATTCCTTTAAAGTTTTTTTTTTCGAAGCAGAAATTGTTTTTGGAAAAGCTTTGTCTTGTTTGAAAAATAAATCTTTGAAAAAGATCTAATGAAAAATTTGGTGCTATCAAACTTTTTGTTTTTTTGACAAATGGTGCTAACAAACTTTATTAAATTGAAGCTAATTTTTTATGGAAGACTTGAATATTATCTTATAGTCTATTTTACTATAAATAGAGACTCAAGTCCAACAACAATACTCACCCAAAAATATTGTGAAAGTCTAAGAGTTCTTAGAGTTTTTATGAGTTTTGTTTGTTTTTGTTCATTGTTCATTGTATGTTTTTTCTAGTGTGTAATTTTGATAGAACTTTAATTGTATGTTTTTTGGAAGGTTTGTGTCTAATATTAATCAAAACTCTCCGATTCAACTTGAAAGAGAAGGCGACAATGAAAATGATGAGAAGGGTGATGAAGTTTAGCTTTAGTTAATTTCTTTTATGTATTTTTGTTAAATTATTTAAATTTATTTGTGTTGAACAACTTTAAGTTCGATATTGATACTTTGTAAATATGAATTACATTTTATGTTAATGTTTCAAATTTAGTGTTTATTAAAATTTGATTTTATCACATTGTAGAATTATATTAATTACATGGTGCGGGTAGCTGCAAAGAATAACAAAGTGAGGCAAGAATTTTTGTTGATTTGACATACTACAATTTGGTCGATTTAGAAGACGCGTAATGGAGATTTTTGTGAATGAAGTAATGAATGCCGGCGCTTTGGTAGATGATATTAAAGTCCTTAGTTAGAAGTGGAGTCTTGCTAGATTAAAGTTGCCGCCATGTTTGTTTTACGAGTGGTGTTGGAATCCTGGAGATTGCTTAGTTAGATAGTTTTTTTATTTGATCCCCTATGTGTTGTAGTTTGGGTGAGGTGCTGTTTTTTTTTTGTTTGTTTTCGATCTTGGAGCAAGTTTATTTGTTTTGTGCGCTGGAGTTATGACTTATGTAAGAGAGGGCGGAGGCTAGGTTTTTAGTGGGTTATGGTAGATGTTGTGGTGTTGTTTTTTATGTTAGCGGCTTTTAGTTTTTCTTTGGCCCTTGTGTCTTGTATATCTTGTCATTGAGTTAGTTTAATACTAAAATTTTGTAAATAAAAATTAATATTTGAAAAAATTGTGTAAGCATTTAATTGTTAAATAGACAAAAATAATGACTAATAAGAGATGAAAAATGTGTTTTTTAAGATAAAATTTTATAATTAGAGACAAAATTATTTGAATATTATTTGAATTTAGAGATGGATAATTTTGTCTCCGATAGAGACAAACTTTTATGGTTAGAGACGGAATTTTAGAGACAGAATAATTTGAATTCAGAGACGGATAATTTTGTCTCCGACAGAGACAATTTTTTTTGATTATAGACGAAATTTTAGAGACCGAATTATTTGAATTCAGAGACGGATAATTTTGTCTTCAATAGAGACGAATTTTTTTGCTTAGAGACGAAATTTTAGAGACAGAATTATTTGAATTCAGAGACGGATAATTATGTCTCCAATATAGACGGATTTGTTGTGTTTTGAATTCAAAATTTAGAGACAGATATATAAAATTCGTCTCTGAATCAGAGACGGATAAATTCTGTCTTCAATCAGAGACGGAACATAAAATCCGTCTCTAATGGCTTAGAGATGAGAAAATTAACGACTAAATCAAATCCGTCTCTAATTCTGTCTCTAACGTGGTTAGTGATGAAATATTTACCTTTTAGAGACAAATTTTGGCCGTCGATATTTAAGATTTTTCTAGTAGTGTATAGAGATAGATTGTTGATATACCTAAACCTTAGCCTATGTACATATTTGACGAAGTATTCAGACAACTCATATTAATAATTATTGCATACGTCACATGATGTGTTTCGACTCAAGACAATATCCAACCTCATTGGATGAGAATGAAATACATTAGAATATACTTTGGCCATTGGATTAATTATGTGTTAGAAATAATATAAAACTATTGATGTGGCTTTTCCTAATAGGTTAAGCTTTTGGGATAATCGGTCATTTGACATGGTATCAGAGCCTCTATGACTAAGTGGTCTAGAGTTCGATTCCTGCTCCTCTCACTTTCTAATTAAAAGTGGAATTTTAAGCATATGGTAGGTGGGCCTATGCATTATCCACGCTTCAAGCCCAATGGGCTCTTGCGTGAGGGGGCGTGTTAGAAATAATATAAAACCATTGATGTGGCCTTTCCTAATAGTTTAAGCTTTTGGGATAATCGGTCATCTGACATTATGTACATCATGATTTGTATTAGACCAGATACACCATATGCTACGAGTATAAGCAATAAGTACCAAGTTGTTTATGGAGTTAATCATTAGATCACTTCAAGAATATCCATGAATATCAAATTTGAAAAGAGTCATTGTAAAATAAGCTAATTTTCAAATTCAATAAACAATATATCAATATTGTAATATAAAATAAATTTTATGCCATGCTATCAACTCTGTAAGCTTAAAAGCTTTAGAAGGTTGATATATCTACTACAGAGGTGAAATATATAATTTGGATTGTTTGACTCGTAATTGAGTAGAAAATGGATTTCATTGCATAGCAAATTCTCTTGAACTCATTTTTTAGTGATAACAGTTAAATTTTGCAAGCAAAAGGAAAACTATATCTCATCAATGATTCAAAAAAAATTTGTACATTTCTACTTCTTTTTTTAGAAGATCCCAAGTGTAAATTGAAATATGTGTAGGGTCCAACACAGGAAAGAGTTCCTTATCCGCTAATAGAGAACTTTTCATAAGCGATGTTGATTTATTGTCTGATTGTCTTTAGTTTTATTGGGAGATTGTTGGAATAAGCCTTAATAGCCAATCAATATTGATTGCAATTTCTTATGGGTCATAAAATTCACACACACACACACACACACACACATATATATATATATATATATATATATATATATATATATTTCAAAGTAATGAAGTTCCTAGAATAGCTAGTCTGTTTAATAGAACATTGTGTGACTTAATCGCGAGACTCAATTAAACTAGGATACTATTCTTAAAAGTATACATAGTAGAACTTTAATGTTAATTGGGATAATATTAAAGTGCAAAGACTATTATCTAATGATATTGATGACCACATCTAACAGGTCATGAATATGGAGATATTAACTCTACATATATATGTATAAATATTAAGAGTAATATTCATACTGGTTTGACCCACCATAAGAATACTGCATAATATGTTATGAAAAATATCATAAATTATTCACATAGTGATTATGATGTAAGCACCCTTAGAACTGAATTAGCTATGATCCCCAGATGCGTAGTTAAGTATCTTGTTGTTATTCAAATGTTATCCGTAATAAGATAATTACGAGGTAGGTTAATAGATACTTAATGAATTATGCTAAAGGACATGATTGATCTGGATATTTTCCCCTTCTACATAACAAAAGTAATATCTATAGACATCTTGATAAAATGTGATTGCAAAGAAGCATGACCACATCAAACTAAGTCAATATAAGAAATTGAGCTTATTCGTTGCTCAATATTTTTCTGGGATTAAGAAACAAGATATTAAAATATACAAGAGTGACACTCTCTATGCATTGTGTTCAACATGGAAATAAGGGTAACACTATAGATGTCTTGTTAATTTTTTGTTTTAGTTGGTTGGATAAGTGTTGAGCTTATGAGTTGTAACAACCACTTATCACATATGCTATAAAAGCATAGGAGTACTTGTAAAATGCGCATCCAATAATATAATTTTCATAATTCAATACCATTCATATTATTATACTCCTATTTTTCTCTGTTTTCTCTTCTCTGCTCCATAATCACTTCTGAATAAGTGAATATCTGGTTTTCTGCAAGAAAATCAGATTATGCTCAATACTTCCTCTGCGCTTGTACACTCTTTTGTGACTTGATTATAGTTTACTTTGTATATATATTGAGCAGAAGGTAGTGATCACAAGTGTGCTAACATTTAGAAGATCCACAACATCCGGTGCTAAAAAGTCAAAAATATCAAATGTAAATGATATAAAAACGTGTTGGTTATTAAAATACATTTTTTTTCTTCATGTTTTACCACTTTATTTAAAGTAGGTATTATGCCCACTTATCCGCAATAAAATCGCTTTGAATAAATTAAAATAGATTTTCAATTTTTCAATATAGAAACTCAACTTGGTATGCCACATTTCATATGGTGTGAAAGTATAGAAAATGAAGTTTGAAAAGTTGTGATCATAGAAGCTCCAACATAGCTGCTATAAAAGCAAAAGTCTATAGGGATACCCATACCTAAAAATGATACTAGTGTATGAAGGCAAGGGAATGGTGTTTTGCAACAATTTGATTTTAAATGTTAGATTTGTATGGTCTCCACCTTGTGGCCGATCTAAGGACAGGGCATCGGTTGATCAGGACCATTGACTTGTTATGGTGTCGAGTCCCAAATCTCAATTTAAATGTGAGGTTGGTGAAAGGCCCTGTCAACCTTTTTTTTAAAAAAATTTAATAAGAATGGAAATATAATTAATTAGTAGAGAACACAATTTTGAATAATTAAGTATATTAAATTCATAAATAAAATATACCAATTGTTTATTTTATTTTTTTGACGAGATCTAAAATATACCAATTGTTTATAAACTACACATTTTAAGTTTTTAACGTAATAGAAAAAGCGGGTTGACGGGCACGGGAGTGCCCGTCTAACGGCTAGTATATATAAAATAATTACACTTGAATCGAAGACAAGCGGACAACAAACCAACAAGTTGCACCGCTACCCTTTGTTTTATTTATTTATTTGACGACTGAGAATTTTACTATAGAACAGACAATCCTCAAAGCTACTTCAACTAAAGTGCTCAAATATGAGATAACGTGTTTTGACAGTCATGCATTCATACTTTTTACATTTGATATTTTCGGTTTCCTAATACCAGAGATTGTTGATATTTTGAAAAGAGTTCAAAAAGTCATACATTACAATGTGATATTTATTTTTTATTTTTTTTTGTTCACATTTTATAATTGTTCAAAGAGTTATATGCATGGCATGTATGTAGTACTTTTTTTTTTCTCTCTGTTTTTTTATTTGTCCTAAGGTATAACTAGTCTAGATTTTTGTCAAGATCACTATTCACTAGTCTTATTGCTCAGTGCTCAGTGATTGTCTGTGAATTATTTACTCACTCGTGGGCATTTATGGGTGTAGGGTATACTTTCATTTTTCAAGAATCATTTTTGGCCTTAATTTTGTGTAACTTGGTTTGTCTAGGGCTAAAAGGGAAGGGTTGAGTATAATAATTAGGGGATTGGATTTCACAATGCATCCACGGAGTGTATGTTCCATCCGGTAAAAAGTAGGGGGTTAAATATGTTTTTGGCTTTTATAAAGTTATAAAATTTTGTTTTTAATTTTATAAAAAAAGTAGAATGTTTTGCTCTCTATAAAATTTTATCCATACAATTTAAGTTTCTGTGATTTTTTAAAAATTTTAAAATTGTTTAATCACCATTAAATTTATAAATTTTTAAATAATTTTTTTCATACATGTTTAGAATACTATAAAAAGTTTTCTAACAAAAATTTAGAAATTTTTAAAATGAAAAATAATTAAATATGAATTTTTCAAATTTTAAAAGTAAGAGAAATCTCGACTTATAAATCAAATTTTTGAGTTCTTTTTTTTTTGAGGAACTTTTTACAATGTCCTAAACATATCTACGAAAAAACCATTCAAAAATACACATTGGTTAATCAATAGGGAATAAAACTACATGCATAATAAATTTATAAGGAACAAAAAGTGGAAAAAATTAGAGAGACTAAAAATAGAAAGTTCAAATGTTTATAGGAACCAAAAACATATTTAACTATAAAAACTAATAGACTTAAATATGCAAGAAGTCCACGTAGGTTAGGATCACTTGAACTTTAATCCTTGCATTTCAATTTTTTTAAAATTGACTATATGTACTTCTATTTTAATTTTAAAATGGTTTATGGTTCCAATTTTTGATGATGTAT
The DNA here is from genome assembly GCA_951804385.1 of Trifolium dubium. Taxonomy (NCBI): domain Eukaryota; kingdom Viridiplantae; phylum Streptophyta; class Magnoliopsida; order Fabales; family Fabaceae; genus Trifolium; species Trifolium dubium. The sequence continues at coordinate 46,252,314 of OX638062.1, read as the reverse complement.
CACATTTTTGCAAATGAGACACTGATGACTCGCATAATTTTAGATGGGTAGATAAAAATATTCTTATTACTTCAATTTGACAATTGCACTTAATTGTTGTTGTTTTCGACTATACCCTTATTACTTCAATAAGAGTTATCAATGTCACGTGTGCACAAATGTGACACATCATAAAAAAAAAATCCAATGACAATTTTAAAAGTAAAATGAAAGTATAAGGTCAATTTAAAAGTTTTTTGAAGTATAGAGACCAAAAGTTAAGTGACCACAAACTAAGGAACATTTTACATATTTTAGTCAATCTAATAATATTGAACATTGTGTTAAATTAATAAATTAGTACGATTTTTTTTTGAACAGCAAATAGATTATTATTAAGAAACCGTATCTCCGCACAAGATGAACAGAGAACGGTACAAGATAAACTACAAGACATGGGTGCCGTACATAAGAGGAACACCAATAAAAAATAGCAAAACATATACCACCTAAAAGAAGTCCAACTCTAATCCTATTTTTAGCTAGAGAGGAACTCTTTAGTACGTGTAAATCAAAATTGTTAGATTATAAATTTAAAACTGAAATTGTCTCTTATAAGAGAGAAGTGAGGATTGTAGAGAGGTGTGGTGTGTGAATTAAAAAGATATGAGCACCTATTTTTATAGGAGCACCGTAAAGACATCATTCATGAGCCATTGGAAGGCCATACACACATTCTCCCTTCAGCAGCACTTGGCACGGCCTTGTCAATCAACCCAACAAGGTCGTGCCGCCTTCAGCAATCTTGATCTTTCATTTCTGCATAGTTTACATGGACGTACTAATGTCTCACACGGCCGTGCCACCTTCAAGCAGTAAATTCTTCAAATTTTGGATAGCTCACACGACTGTGTCAGTTTCCAACACGACATGTGCTTCATTAAAACTTGACTTTTCACGTACTTGAATTTTTGGGCACGTTTTTGTTGGCTACATGTGATATTTTGGGCTTGGATTTGCTCAAAAAGAATGTATCCACTTGAGAGAAAAGTTTGGACCTTCATACATCAATAACTTCAATTGCAAGTAACTTCAAAATCCATAAAAAAATTACTTGTTTCTTCATTTTATTGACAAAAGGACCTAAAAATGTACAACAAACAAAAACAAGTAAATTGCTCTCGAAAATACGTTAAAAAGCATAATTTATTTAATGAAAACGATAATAAAAAAATAAGTATAAAATAATGTTATCAAATCCCCAATATCTTTCCAACTTAAAATGATCTCTAATCATCCACCATTGATGTTATCTTCAAATCTTGCACTCATACCTCACCATATATATGAAATTGTTAATTTGAAGGAAGAAAAAGTTTGACGAAGGAATTGAACGATAGTCTCAACTTGGGATATCAAATATACGGACTAAGTTTGAGTGTGGTCAATTCTTCTTGACTGCAATCCATTCGGCCATATATAAGTCTCCATAAATAAGATAGAACGGTTAGATTTAAACTCAATTTGTATTTATAAAGTTAAAAAAATTTAAACTTAAAATGTTAATCGTTCCATCTTAATCGAATGGTTAATATCTAGTGATTGCATGAAGCTTGACTCTAGTTGATCTATTTCCTAAATATACACTATTTAGTGCTTATATATGTCCAATTTGCTAGTACTACATCTCATCTTAGCAAAAACCATATAATCTAAACTTTCTATTAGACACATGAAGATTAAGTCTTGGAAATCAGTAACAAGTTGTTCAGATTTACTGTTTCATGTAGGGGACTTTTAATAGTGTCCCTTTTTTATTTTTTCACTTTTAATTTTTTTGTCCTACTTATTTTAATTTACATTAAAGGAGCAAGTTGGCATCACACACTTCACCAAAAAAAAAAAAAAACAATATCAATTATAAGGTGCCATAAAAAAGGCCATTTCATAAATCAGTTTATATATTCATTGTCACTAACTCAAATCTCATTTTCACATTTCTTCACACACCCTTTCTTCTTCTTCTTCTTCTTCTTATATGTTATTACTATCTTATAGTATTTTGAGATAGAATCACAAAAACAAAGCTATATCAAAATTCAAAAGTAACAATGGTGGTGAAAAAACCAAAGATTGTTATAATTGGAGCTGGAATGGCTGGCTTAACAGCTGCAAATAAGCTTTACACTTCAACAGCTTCAAAGGATTTATTTGAACTTATCGTTGTCGAAGGCGGAACAAGAATTGGTGGAAGAATCAACACATCAGAATTTGGTGGTGACAAAATTGAGATGGGAGCAACATGGATCCATGGAATTGGTAACAGCCCAATTCACAAAATAGCTCAACAAACAAACTCACTTCATTCTCAACAACCTTGGGAGTGTATGGATGGTAATAACAACGATGAATCCGTTATAACAATCGCCGAAGGTGGTTTCCATCTTCAACCTTCCATTGTTGATCCTATTTCAAAGCTTTTCAAAATTCTCATGGATTACTCACAAGGAAAAGTTACAAAAGAAACTGCAAAAGATGAAATTTTTTGTTACTATAACATGGCTGTTAAAGCTTCTAATTCAAACTTTGGCTCTAAGAAGAATAATCTTAGTATTGGTTCTTTTTTGAGACAAGGTCTTGATTCTTACTTTGAATCAATGAAAGAGCAAGATGAAGCAAAAGGGTATGGAGATTGGAACATGAAATCGCTTAAAGAAGCGATTTTCGCAATGTATGAGAATACCGAAAGGACTTATACTTCAGCTGGTGATTTGGAGTTTCTAGATTATGAAGCTGAAAGTGAATATGTAATGTTTCCTGGTGAAGAAATCACAATTGCTAAAGGCTATTTGAGTATAATTGATTATATAGCTTCTGTTTTACCACCTGGTTCAGTTCAATTAAATCGAAAAGTTGCGAAAATTGAATGGCAACCACAGAAGAAAAGTGATGATAATTGTTTTAGACCTGTTAAGCTACATTTCTGTGATGGATCTGTTATGTATGCAGATCATGTTATTGTTACTGTTTCACTAGGAGTTTTAAAAGCTTCAATTTGTCATAATCATGATGACGGCGATGGCAATGGCGATGAAGATGAAGAAAAAGGTATGATTTTTTGTCCTAAGCTTCCATCTATGAAAGTTGAAGCAATTTCAAGACTTGGTTTTGGTGTTGTAAACAAATTGTTTATGCAATTGAGTACACCAAAAACAACAAAAAATGATGAAAATTCAAAAGGGTTGTTTCCATTTCTTCAAATGGTGTTTCATTCACATGAAAATGAAACTAGGGACAAGAAAATACCATGGTGGATGAGAAAAACAGCAACACTTTTTCCTATATATAATAATTCAAGTGTTCTCTTATCTTGGTTTGCTGGTGAAGAAGCATTAGAACTTGAATCACTTAAAGATGAAGAAATTATCAATGGTGTTTCAGCAACAGTTTCAAATTTCTTACCTCATTCAAGTTCAATTAGTAAAGTTTTGAAGAGTAAATGGGGGAAAGATCCATTGTTTTTAGGATCATACAGTTATGTTGCAGTTGGTTCAAGTGGTGAAGATTTAGATACAATGGCTGAACCGTTGCCAATAATGAAAGATAACAATAGCAACGGTTTTTCATATCCACTTCAAATTTTGTTTGCAGGGGAAGCAACTCATAGAACTCATTATTCAACAACTCATGGAGCTTATTTCAGTGGTCTTAGGGAAGCTAATAGGCTTCTTCAACATTATCATTGTGTTGGGATTTTTAATAATTAGTATTATTTTATTTTTGTTTTTAAATTTTTGAATATTATGATTATTAATCTCTATGATATGATTATTATTATTCTCATTTTCAACTTTAAAAAGGTCTTTGTTGTTTCTGTATAAGAAAAGTAGTAGTGAGTGATTGGGAAAAAAAAATCAATATTAGAAGGGTCAAGATGAATAGTGAAAAAATGGGGACATATTAAGCTTGAATGTATTATTACTACTTGAAGTAAAGTTTCTCCAAATATTTATTTATCTCTTCATTTATGAATGTACTTTTCTTTGCTTTAATTTATCTCTTTATTTATCTCCTGTATTAATCTTCAAAGATTCTATCTCATTTTTTATTTCTCTGCAATAAAAATATCGCGCAGTTAGATGTTTAATCATCGATTTGAGATTGAAAGATCAGAATTATATAATCACTAAATTAGTGATTTAGATGTGATGATCGAGATTAGTATCTGAGTGACAGTAGAGAATCGAATCGAGATCCATTGCAATAATAAAATCCGCAGTTGTCACATTATTTTGAATCTCGGACGTTGATCATAAATCAGACGATTCAGATTAATACGATTATAAAATACTATAAAGAATCTCATTCACTCGTTTTGAATCGGATGGTCGTGGACTGTTACAGCATCTTGCCTTATCAGCAAGAAATCCAAAACCTAGAGAATCTATTTGCATTCTACCTTCTCTATGTATGTTTTGTAGCTTAGTTCACTTCTCTCAAGGTAGAGGACATGATCCACCAAACACGGCTATTCATTCATCTATGAAATGAAATATGGCTTGTCAACTGCTCAGGCTTACGTGTAATTCTTGTCATGTTATTCAACTCTACTCAAAATTTGATGCTACCCTACTACTCTATATGAGTGAGAATTGGTCCCTTGACATGATACTGTATTATATATATAGCTTGTAGGTAGTTAATTTGATAAGGTGCTTCATGTTGTTAAATACTCTACTTATAGAGTGTGTTTGGCTATGATTCAATCCTCAATTTTTTATGTTTGGGTATATAAGTACACATAATTAAGTTAAATATATACTTATATAGTATTTTGAATATGCTTTAAGACTTCTAAATTTGTGTTTTGAAAAAGTCTTAAATTTGTATAATTAAGTTAATACTATACTTGTATAGTATTGAAATACTAAACTCACCTTAACCAAACACACACACACGCTAAATGTGTGTTTGGAACGATGTTTCAATACCATCAACTATGTATCAACTGTAAAACTATGTGCATTTCTGATATCATTATTATTGAAGTTTTTGTGAAAATAAGATATTGTGATTCTGCCAAACTCACCATTACCGCAAAAATCACAATCCTTAACACACTAAAAATGATAGTTCTCCATGATTTTTATAACTACATACTTATTTTGATTTAAAACAAAGCACTTAACATAAGGAACTACAATACAAAAGCATTAACTATTTTTGAGTCATATTAGAGGTATGAGAAATTGAGACAATAAATGAGCTGGCCAAAACTGTAAAAGAATCACATGAAAATGGGAAAGAAAGAAAGAAACCAATGATGGGGTCCCATGACTAGTTGTGGTGTCTATCAGAGACAAATAACCAAAATGTCCTTTAACAATGAGACAGAATTTGTTGATATGATTATTATAGCCATCTGATTGTAGTGATCTTTTGTGCAGAAGCTCTCATGGTCAGGATTCATGAAAATGAGATGACTGGTCCCATTCCCTCTCTGCCTAAGAGTTGTACATATGTACATGTACACCATTTTTCTCTAAGTAACAATATGTTCTTACCTACCAATTGTTATTCATGTGTCTCATTATTAGTGTTGGATTGGATTCATTCAAAGTAAATACACCTTACCTTTTACTTTTACTCCTTGCTCTTTTTTGTTTGATTGAATTTTCATGTCCACAAGAAGCTCCAACTAGCTAGAAGCTCATTTTACAAAGATACTTGTATTTTTCTCCTCAATTAAGTAGGGTCCGGATTCCCTGCCATAGGAAAAGCATGTGATTATTGCGGTAAACAATTTTGACTGTTAATCTGAAATCGGATGACTTAGATTACATAATAATAAAATAATTTAAACGATGCAAAATCAATGGTTGAAATTGATTATTGCGTGTTTTTTTACTATTGCAGCAAACCTCGATTTGACCTATTCTTTATAAACTATTTTCCGGTCATATGTCTAATTAAAGTGAGACATGTGTTTTTCCTAATAATTGAATAGAGTGCCAATGATTTACTAAGGCTATCACTAGAGATCCAACCTAGAGGCCAACCTATAGGTGTGAATTTAACCCTACATAGCAAATCACCGAATCAAAGTCCTAGCCTCTGGTAGTGGGAGGATCTCTCTGAGTGCGGTGGTCGAGCGAGGGACTTTTAATGATCTAAAGAGCGATCAAGCCCCTGATGCACAAGAACATAAGAGAGTTTACCTCAATTAGTAGGTGTTTGTATCCACGGCGAGTATTAGTCAAAAGTGTGTGTTTTTATTTTTTGAAACTGCACTTCGTAGCTTATTGGTTTCCACGATAGAAAATATGTTTCACGCGCAGCTGCAGTGGATCAACGCGGAACCAAACACAACACAACATAACTTTACAAAGATACTACTATTATAATATGCGAATGAAGAAGGAATTATGTCCCTTCTTTTCTATCACATTTTCTCATATGTTTCAAATTTCATCCTTAAAATTTTTAAACTCTTATTTTTACATTAAAAACCTACGTACGCTCTTCTTTTTTATTCTCAGGTCCGAATTTCAATAGTATCTTCTATCAGTAAAGATGGTCTATTCAGGTGTCACCGACATATTTTATATGCTTCATATTTAATATGATCCATATATGATATTGCAAAGTATAATAACAATCAAATTTAAAAGGGGTCCATCTATGTTGATCATAGCTTCATTTTCATACCAAAACACAAAACAAACATCACATGGAATAACAACCTGTGTCATTCAATCACTAAAAGTGTGCCAATAGAGTATGATGTATATTTAGCTTGATATAAATGACAAAGATTATCTTAGAATATCTGTTTGGTGACTGTGTGGTCAAATCAAGTGCAATGTAAAGTGCCTCTCAATTATTGTAACATTTTTCATCTTCTAATTAACTCATCCTTTTAAAAGAAAAAATAAGGAAAAAAAGTAAAGAAAGAAAAAAAAAACTAAGATGGCCCACATGCTATCTCTTTTAGCCTCTTGTGGGCTTCAATCACCCTTTGATGATTGCATATCACAGACCAATCTGTCATCTAGTCTTTGTCTCATACATAAACTACCAAATGAGAATCTAACTTCCTTTACCCTCTTACTTACCTACTAATCCAGCATCTTAATTACCAATTAAATTGACCCTCTTTGGCTTTATAATATTATCATTGTGGTGGTTACCTTCACTTGCAATTCTCCCTGATCACTACAATATATAATTGCAAAAATAATATGATTTGACAATTATATGATTATATTATGTGACTCGCTTGATTAAGTAGAATTGAGTTTGCAAAAGAACATCAAAGTTCGATCATTACATCCGGCTCCGTGATAAAATATAAATAAAATTTATTTTTTAGATTTAATCCATAACACATATTAGATTGATCAGTTGTTTAATGATTTTAAAAAATTAATTTTATTAATATTCTATTACGTAGGAACTAACACTACAAGAAACTCATCGGTTCTTGAGAGCCAAAAGTCCTCAAGAAAATGTCACTAACTAATTTTTTTGCCAACTCAACAAATTAAAAGTTTCTTTACAATTACTTGTTGGCCGCCAACAAGTGGTTGAAAAACAAAAATTTAGTGAAGAACATTTTTCTTATTGTGTAATTCATTCTAAACAAGTGTAAAATGTTTCATTTAATGAAATTGGAGTATTGGAATGACACACACACACACACATATATATATATATATATATATATTCACGTATGTAAACACAAGTTGATTACAAAGAAGGTGAGTTGCTCTCTAGGGTGAGAGCACTCTAAAAATAATCAATATGTTAAGCTACCAAATACTGCTGAAAACCTTGTATCCCCTTCCTCATGTTTTAAGTGCTTCTTTTATAGTCTCAACTTTCCTTGACCTAATGGGCTTCTCATTGAAAGTCCAGCTCAATAAGTTAAAGCTCCAAGATCCATCTGTAGCTCGTCTGTGCTTGACACATGGAGCTGGATCAAGCGAAGCTAACGTCATTTGTATGTGCAAGTCACGTGAAGTTGAGGGCATGTGTAGCTATGTCATCCACTCGTGCAGGTCACGTGAAGTTTAGAGCGTGCGAAGCTGATGGATGAGCATATCAGGTTAACTTGGTTGAGCAGAGTAGGTTGGCAATATAATTTAATGACCTGAATGATCAAGCTGAGCAGATCAATGGGAGTCAGTTCACCTGAACGGTCAAACTGAGCTGGACAGTCAACGGTCAAAGATGATATGGTTCTCCATATCAGTCCACAGTCCACCAAGCGTCGAGCCTGTTAAGGCATCGGCATTTGTTCTTCGTTAATGACTTGAATGGTCAAACTGAGCAGACCGATAGAAGTCAGTTCACCTGAACGGTCAAGCTGAGCTGGACAGTCAACAGTCATAGGTGATATGGTTCTCCATATCAGTCCACAGTCCACCAAGCATTAAGCCTGTTAAGACGTAGGCATTTGTTCTTGGTTATGTCGCCCATATCAGTCCAACATATATATATATATATATATATATATATATATATGGGAATAGATCTCTGCAATACAACAGCACGTGTAATTACTGATATCTACTATCAGATAATAATTTTTTTTAATCTTTTTAACTTAAAAATTTCAATTTAAATTGTTCGATATGGAAGGACGAGATACAAACAATGTGAAACTGCATGTATATATTAGCGCAAGAGATCAAAATCCCAATATAAACCTAGGAATGATTAAAGTGTAAGGTGTAACACCTTAATTTTGATGATGTAACCCACAAATTTTCCCTCCAACTATGCACATTGGATTGGACAATAATTTGTTATTCGTTAACACTATCAAAAGAATTGATTAATTGACTTGACATCAAACTATTTAAATGCTATAGTGGATTCAAAATGCAAATAAAATTGTGAGTAACAATTTTTTCTTATAAACAATTATATAAAATATAAGTGTTATACAAGTGTTTATTTAGTATACGTAGGTACATAAACCTCAATATTGCTTTTCTGTTTATTCAGTTAAATGGATGTACTTTAATCATTCTCATCCTCAAAAATTATTATTTATATCATATTCACCTTTGGACTAATAATATTTCTTTAGTTTTACGTGTCCAACTTCTTTTACATAATGATCTTGCTTTTCCTTTTTGGCAAATCTTAGATTAAAAGTTTAATGATAGATTATTAATTAAGAGGTCTCTAATCTATCCTTTTTATTCTTTTCAAAGATTAAGAATAAAGTTTTTGCATTCTCAAAGAGAGCCAATGATGGCAAAGAGAAAGATGACACATTTAAATAAGTTATCACAATAAAATCTAGATTTGATAAATATTAATATAATAATCTAAAACTCTATTTATTTAGATATTTTAAAAAGAATAGAGCAAAATGAAACAAAGTAAAATAAAGTGAAATAAAATGAAATAAAATATTAATTTTGTATTACTGTTTGAATATATTTTTGATGGAATAGACCAAACTATTCATATCAAATTAAAATATTTTGTAATATGTCATTTTTAAAAAAAAATGTTTTGAAATGGATATAATTTTGAATTAATTTTACATTGAGGTATTGGTATTTGGTATCCACCTTTTTTCTAGGTAAAAAATAATTCTCCATTTCATTTTTCTTTATGAAGGTCTATGTATGTAGAGATGGGTGTAGACCCTTTTGTTTATTAATAGTGCTAGTCAATAAAAAAAAAAGATCATGAAGTAGGCCACTTGAAAATATTGAGTATGGGAATCTTTTAGGTATAGTCGTAGTCTTTGGCTAATAGGTTTGTTTTTGAGGTTTCCCAAATTTCTTTTTGAATTTTTGCAATCACATATACTTGAAGTGGGAGATCAAACAATTTACCATCTTTTTGCAAATATATATTCTTTTTGATGATGATTGAAGCAAAGATAGCAAAGCATAATATTTTAGCTGTACATGTCCATGACATGATAAGGACATCCCTCCTTAAATATGTTCTCTCTTTGTTTTGTAAGATTTCTTATTTCTTTCCCCCAAACTTCTAACACTTAAATTTATTGTTTTACTCATTTTTATGTGAAAATGAATGTAATTCAATATAAATTATTTTTTTTCAATTCACTTTTAACAAAATAAATTTTCATCATAGTAGAACAAAACATGTATTCATTTTCTTTATATCGAGTCTAACTCGTTTTTACAAAACAGACTTAAAAGATGAGGATATAAATGAATATATATAGAAGTCACATTCAATATTATTGATTTTGGTGTATTGATGTAAATGATAGACAACTTAATGAATAAACTCTGATTTCATATTAAGTTTTATGCTGGGTTATCTGCAAATTTGTTGTCAATAGCTAGAGCTAAGTGTAGTGTTTGCTTGGCAACAATCTCGTGCCAAATAGCTTCGTGAAGGTGATGCAAATTCTAGATTCTTTCATGCGTTGGCGTCTAATCAACGCCGGAGGAAATTGATAGTTCTTCTTATTGTTGAAGAGGTACAGGTTGAGGGGGTGCAGAACATTCGGGGGGCTGTGGTTAATCACTTTTCTTCTCATTTTCAGTCGCCTAGGAGGAGTAGACCAACTTTGGGAGATTTGAGTTTTAGTTCACTTAATGAAGTTGAGGCAAATTTGTTAGTAGCCCCGTTTGGTGAAGATGAAATCAAGCAGGCTATTTGGGGGTGTGACAGTTTCAAGAGTTCAGGACCGGATGGGGTGCATAGCCGTTTTGTGAAAGAATTTTGGTCGCAATTGAAAGGTGATCTGATTCGGTTCTTCAATAAATTTCATAGTAATGGTCGGTTGGTTAAGGGTTTGAACAACACTTTTATTGTCCTTATCCCCAAGATTGACGCTCCTCAACGACTTTCAGACTTTAGACCTATTTCACTTGTGGGTATTATTTACAAAATTTTAGCCAAAGTCTTGGCTAATCGCTTAAGCAAGGCGATAGGGAGTGTGATATCAGAGACACAAACTGCTTTTGTTACAGGAAGATAAATTTTAGATGGTATTCTGATTGCAGATGAGATTATGGAATAGACGAAGCGGCGGAAACGGGATATGATTATGTTTAAAGTTGATTTTGGAAAAGCTTACGATTCGACTGAGTGGAACTATCTGTTTGCGGTTATGGTTAAAATGAATTTTCCTGTGAAGTGGCGTCAGTGGATTGCAACATGTGTTCTATCCGCGTCAGCGTCTGTGTTGGTTAATGGCAGCCCGACTGAAGAATTTGTGTTTTAAAGGGGTTTGAGACAGGGGGATCCGCTGTCACCGTTTCTTTTTCTTTTAGCTGCCGAGGGGCTTAGTTCTATGGTGAAGGCAGCTGTGCAAGCTAACCTTTTTTCAAGCTTTCCGGTGGGAGAGGCTGGTGAGTTGAGTATTTTGCATTTGCAATTTGCTCATGACACGGTGTTGGTTGGACAAAAGAAGTGAACCAATATAAGAATTGTTAAAAGTCCACGTGTTTATTTAATATTTATAGATTAGATGATTCTTAGGCTAATTGTTATCTATACTATTATTAATTGGCACCGATTCTCTAGAAGAATTTTTACACGTGTCATTCTTATAAGCTTAATCTTCCCATAATGATTTAACATTTATTACATTAACCTAATAGATATACATGTGGCATTCTATCACCTCAATTTTTTGACATTTTTTATTTAAATTGTTATTACATAATCATAATCATAATTAGAAGGACAGCAAATCAGTAATCATTATTAATTATCAAATATTTTCCCACACGTTTTTTTTTTCTTTCTATTTGTTATATATGTTATAAAAAAAAGTATGCTTTGTATTACCAAAAAAAAAAGTATGCTTTGTGATATAACATATACTCCCTCCGTCCCTAATTATAAGACCCTTTTTGACCATTGCACGTTCGCCAATTCACAATTTTGATCGCTAATATCTTTAATTATCTAGCAGTAAAAATTATAAAAATTTGATATCTTGAAAATACTCATCAAAACAAATCAAACAAGATCTTATATGCTAATATTTGCATCTGTATATTATTAGAAAAATACGGTCAAAACATGATAGATGAATAGTAAAATTTAGTCAAAAGGGGTCTTATATTAAGGGACGGAGGGAGTATGTTATTAACATAAATTATCATTCCTAATTTTTTTTTTAAAAAAAATCGGACCATTGTTTAATTTTGATTTTAAGACTTTTGAAATTGTTTTAATGCTCATGAGCAATTTCATAATAAATCATATCATCAACAAATTATTTTTAAATAATATCATAATAATGTTAATTGATTCTAATTGATTGTCATTTTAATTGAAGAATTCAAATGCAATATATATATATAACTGCTATTTTGTTCCTCACATGCTCACTGCTCAATTCTTCTTTTTACTCTTTTATTGCACTCACATTTTTAATCTCAATGCTAACAACTTTTATCACCCAATTCTTATTCCTTAATTTGTATTTTATGTTTTTTTTCTTCTATATATTGATGTTGGACATTCGAATTTTATGTAGGTTTGCTAATCTTTGAAAAGAAATCACCATCGATCATCAATTTTATTTAAGGTTTGTCATTTTTTTCATTCATCTATATTTCCATATTCATTTGTCATTTTTTCCAACCATCTATATTCTCATATTCATATCACTACCTATTATTTCCTCTTTCTATTTTTTCTATATCATATGTGTTTATAGCTAATATAAATTTTTATTAGCACATTATCGGTCACTAAAGAAAAAAAGGTATTTTGACTTCTATTTCTTAAGGTTGTAGTGTTATTTTTCTTCTTCTATGATTTAGACATGACTATATATATGGATCATGTAATTATTTATTTTTTGTTCCATTTTTTTTGCTTAAATAATTTTTTGTTATCTTTTTGTTGACTATATGTCATATATTTATCAATTGTTACTATTGAAACATTCAAATTCTTTTATATCTAAACTTTTAATTTTATTATTTTAGGAATTTTGGATAAATATTTGTTTTGGTTATAATGGACAAATTGATAATTTGAATGACAAATAATCATTTTTTTTGACAGAATGTGAAGAATTCAGATCATTGACATCACACATGAACATATATCTCCTTTTTATATTAGAAGCAAATAACGAATTCACATAACCTATATTTTGAAGAATATAAAGATTGAGAAGACCTAATATGATACTTTTAATTTTCATATTAGGGTATAAAAAATTATAAAACAAAATATAAGAATAACATTTAAAAACTTTTAAAATCAAAATAAATAAGGAAATAAATGATAACCAATATGTACGGCAAGAATATATTCCTATTTATAACATTTTTTATATCCTTAAATATTGTTCCTTTACATTTTAATCAAGAATTTGTAGTTTACTTGATAATCAAGAATTGTGAAAAAAACCATTTATTGATTTTATTAACCGAAATAATTAAAAGCTTATTAAATAATAAATAAAATTTCAGTTTTTAAAAAACATTTTATGAAAACCAATTCTATGAATTTCTTAAAAAAATTAAAATAAAAAACTTATTGAATGATAAACATTTCGGTTTTTAATATGTAAAAAAAAAACATTTATTTACATAATTTTTCATTCCTAATTTAAAAAAAATTGGAAAAAAAATGTAATAGTTAAAAAAATGAAATAAAGCAAAAAAAAATTATTCACACACTTATTTGCATGAAATAATTAAACAATGATAATGATTAAAAAAATCAAATAATTTACATGTGAAATGTGTTTTTTTTGTGCGGAATATATTAATTCCAAAAAAGGAATCAATATATCTTTAATTAATAGTTTTAACTACAATATTTAGTTAAAATTACTTATATGTCTATGTTTATTTTCCTATATAAGGGACTTTGGATGAACCTTGCAAATCATATTGTTTTGCTAAAAGGAATATTGGTTTGTTAAGTTATAACTTCTTTTTGAGGGGTTAGGTATGATCCTCCTCTTTTATTGTAATTAAAATTATTTAATCATTTAGCTTTGATGGGTGTATAGTCTCTGTATTATTTGTTATATTGTGTAACTAAATGATACAAATTTATAATTACGTATCTGAAATTCTTTCAAAGAAACATGGAATATCATCATGGTTCAAGTTGTTGGTCTACATTTTAGTCTTTAGAAATGAAAGAGATTCAAGAGTGTGAAAGAATATATAGATTCAAGATAATAAATTATTTTTGAACGATTTTTACGAAAAAAAATGTACGTATAGCACATCCAAATTATTTCTTTTCTCTTATTGCACTTACATTTCATTCACCTCTAAATTGTATTAATGTCATTTTTATCCTTTTTCTAAAACTGAAATCTTCTAAAATAGATTGTTTTACTCTTAAAATATACAAGGAAATGTTATGAAATTACTTCTCTTCTTTTAGCCAAATCATATTTGATTTAAAAAATTATAAAAATACGAATAAGTTTTAAATGTAATAAAAATAATTATAATTTTTTTAAAATAAAACTTACAGTGTGCAATAATTTGTTATTAATTATTTTTTTGAAGCAAATTTGTTATTAGTAATTAATTTATATTATTTTAAAATTCGAAGTTCATTTTTTTTACTAATAATTTCTTTTTAATCTTTTAAAAATCCATTAAATTTATATAAAAATGGCATATTACTGATATTTATATATAAAAAATTAAATAAATTATTTAATCACTTAACTAATATAATAAAAACATATATAATCCTAATAATAATAATAATATAAGAATAATATAAATTTCTTTTTTGAAGTAATAAATTTCATACAAAACTAATTTCATATCTCTATATGTTTTTTAAAATGTAAAACTTTTGTATGAAATATTTAAAAAATATATAAGTATTTAGAAAATGAAAATAATATATAGACATTGATGATGTAAGACCATTTGAATTTTTATCCATGTATTTCACGGGTTCCTACAAGATTATATGCTGAATTATATTATTACCTCCCTCCATAAATATAAAACCTCATTGATTAAATTACGGGAATTAAGAAAGTGAATAATAACAATTGTTATGAATAATTATATGGATGCCCATTAGTTATAGGCCCATATCCATGGCCCAATGTATTGTCCTATAAATAGGACTCATGTTACTATGTAAAACACACTTCTAAGAGAATAGTACAATCTTCTCTACTCTTTCTCTCTTCTCCTTTTTCTCTCTAACCCTATTCTTGTTATTGTTTAGAGTAGTTTCATAACACGTTATCAGCACGCTCTAATCAAATGAGGTACAAAATTCTTCTTTAATCTTTTTTATATGTAAAATAGTTTTCTTTTTAATCTTTGCTTGTTTATTTACAATAAAATTCATGATAATGCATCCTAGAAGGATTGCACAAGAAATTAGTTGTATATATAATATAGTCCCTGAAGAACTAACAAATAATAATTTTATTCTCTACGAATTCCTGAAGAATTCATTATAGTTTTTCTAATGAATTCATAGTTCATGAAGAATTTTCTAACGAATTCCTGAAGAATTCATTATAATTTTTTAACGAATTCCTGAAGAATTCATTATATAGCTCATGAAAGAATTCGTTATAGTTCCTGAAGAACTTAAAAACTAAATTTTTTATTTCTCTTTATTTAGTATACTGCATCCCTGAAGGATTGCACTAAATAATCATTTTTACATTATAAAAATGTTATATAAGTTCCTGAAGAACTCTAAAATTCAATATATTTCGTTTGAATTCCTGAAGAATTCAACATTCATATATCCCTGAAGGATAATATATCAATTTTATTTGTTTTGATAGTTCATAATATTTATTGGATTTTTTTTGAGCAAATCTTTATTTATTTATTTACTGTTATATTGTAAAAGGAATAAGAAATAAATAAATAAAATATATAAAGGAATAAACAAACCATACACGATGATTTTTTTTTTCATGTGTATTAATATTTTGAATTTGGTAATTATTGTCATATTCATGATATATACACACGATTTAAGAATTTTTTTTGAATTGGCACATATTTTTTTTTATGTGTTTTAGTTTAGTAACTTAATACAATTAATTATTGGTTTTTGTGTAACGGTAAAAGTATTATGAGTCTTTTATGATACTATTATTTGGCATTTTATGATAATCTTTATTCATAATGTGGTTATTATAACAGGAATAATAATAGTTTATTTGCTCATATGATTATTATTTATTATTATTCCTATTAATTCTTGATCATGTTGAAGATCAACTATAATATAGTTCCCGAAGAACTAAAGGAGAAGAAAGAAACATGAAAACATAAGTATTCCTGAAGTAGTGCTTAAAGATTCGGGACAAAGTTCAATGAGAACTAAAATTAAAATTTAATATCGAACATATCCTTGAAGGATTGCTAATGAATAGTATTTGTACAGTTCTAGAAGAACTTAAAATTCAACATTAAAGCATTCTTGTAGTATTGCTAAAAGTTTAAAAGCGTCCCAGAAGGATTGCTCAAAGAAAATTATATTATCAAGCATTCTTGTAGATTTGCTACAAGTGAATTTTCTTGCTCATTGTTTATGAAGATTTGTGATTGAATTCATGAATAAAATAAATAATTAGAGCATGATTGAAGTATATAACGCTAAAATGCATATGCTCCTGAAGTAGCAAAATTGAGAAAATATATTGACATCAAATATCCTTGAAGGATTTGGACATTGAAATTTACTTTAGTCAATAATAATATAGATTTGTGGTTGAGTTCTCGAAGAACTATAAATTTAAAGTATGATTGAGGTTTATAAGATCTATTTGATCTTAGTATATCTTGAACTAAATATAGTTAAGATAAAGCTTACTTATTCCTCTTGATTATGCTCCTGAAGTAGCAAAATTGAAAGAAAAAAATTAAAATATTTTTAAGGAATAAGTCACATGTGTGATTGAACAAGAGATATATACCGTATACCCAATGTAATAAAAAAAAAATTCCTTGTGATCTTAGTTTATAAGATATATTTTGTTAACTAATTCTATATGAATTGGTCTTAACTAATTATATTTTATCTATTTAAATGAAAATATCTTTCTTGCCGATAGTGATGCAAGAAAAATATATATTATATCTAGTAACACAAAAATTTTTGAAGGCTCCAGAAGAGCGTGTTAATGTATTGTTACATTAAGGAACAAAACATATAAGTGAATATAAGCTTAAATTGGTGTAGAGAAAAAGTTATCAATTTTTTTTCTCTAATTTGTACTACACCTATATTAGTGCAATCGAAGCACATATTATTGTAAACCAGAAGTTTACAAATAATAATAAGTTATTGTTGGCAATACCGGTTGGGTCATCCCGGATTTATGATGTAAAAAAAAATGTATTGAAGAGCAAGAAGCTTCTTCAACATAATAGCTTTTGTGCATTACTAGTTCCCAAAGAAAGTTGATAATTTTTTTATTGTCACCTCACAACCAGAAGTTTGTGAGATTATTTTCTCAACTATTTTTCAAGAGCTCATTTTCTAGAAGTATTTATTAAGTATCATATTGCCATTTGAAATTGATAATGAACATCTTGTAGAATATACATATTCATAAAAAAAAAATGGACTTGAAGATCCATTCTTTAGACGTCTAAAGTTCATTGTGGCTGATACTTATGAGATCATAACTTCTAGCTCATATTTTGGGAACACTGAATCATATATCTTGAAGATATTGATTTGCATCAAGCCAACAAATTATTATATGTAAATCTTCCCCTTAATTTACAATTTTAGATTAATGACTTAATATTCTTCGTCTTAGTAAATTTTTGGATGTGTTGTGTATATTTCAATTGCTCCAAAATAATACGCTAAGATGATTTTCATTTTAAGGAATGTTGGGAAAATATATTTGATATGAATCTCCTATTATCTTGAGCCAAAAATTGGAGACTAGTTTGTAGCCTAGAAGGCTAATTATCAATTTTTGAATTAGTTTTCCCAACATTAGGGGGAGATAATAAGCAGCTGAAAATATGAACCAGAAGTTCAAATGAATAATTACTATGAATATGTTATCTCATCTTGATCCTCATATAAAATAGTTTGAACTAGGTGTTTAAAAGATAAACCATTTGCAAAGTTTATTAAATCAAATATCAGCTGCTAATGCTCCAACCAAAATGGATGTTCTTGTTGAACAATCCTATATTGCAAATGAGTTCAACCACACTTGAAGTATGGTGTGAAATTTGGTTCCAAGAAGAAAAAAAATCCTCAAATAAGAAAAGGAGCTAAAAAGAAAGATGACCCAAGTGAGGATATGAAAACTCCAAAAGAGTATTGACATAATTGATTTTTAAGTTCCAGAATAACTTATCAGGTACCTGAAATTTTTAATAAATAAAGAGATCTCGAAAAATTATGTCATGAATAAAATACGATGGAACCAAAAGGAAGTCAACGTTGACGATATTTTATATATAATATAGCGCTATATATGATAAGAGATAATGAGGATCATGAACCAAAGTTTATTGAGAATTATAGACAACATAATGATTGTCTAAATGAAAAGATGCAATTGCTACGTAATTAAAATCACTTTGCAAAGTGAAAGATTTTTGGACCAGCAGTCCGTACATTTGAAGATGTGAAAATGATGAAATATGAATCAATTTTCTCGCGAATAGAAAATAATGATATACAAGAATATCGATAAAAGTTTGCCATTGATTGTGAAGAGAAATGTTCACCTGAAGTGAAAATATTTTTCTTACTTGATTAAGTTCACTAACACTTGAAATGTTTAATTTATTGGAAGTGTTACAATACATTTGTATGGCTCACTTTTTAGTGATGATTGTATGAAACTCTCTGAAAGATTTAATTTCATGAGACATACTATTCAAACAATTGAATAGATGATTTAACAAAATGATACGTCTCTTTGTGTACTCATACATCCAAGGTGTATGTCGTATAATAATTTTAGTAAATATTTCCAAATGAGAAATATGATATAGCCATCATTTGTCAAATTTTGAAGAAAGAATTTGGAAACAAATTTTATGACATGAATATTATAAGAACTCTTGAAGAGTTTCCGAAAGTTGATTTCTTCTATTGAGATAAAATATGAAATTGTTGTCGGTAGTGTGCTCTAGTTGTTGAAGGCCACTCGTTATGAACAAACATCTCATCAAAGTTTGAGAAAATGACGATTCAGTAGGTGGTCCTGAAGTACCACAACAAACACTATAATATTATCATAACTCTTGAAGAGCTTATGAAATCTGTTGAGTACAGAAAAATTTGAAATGAAATATATCCGATGATCAAAATTTGTTTGAAATTACAAATTTAGTACTTCAACGAGGTTTTGTGCATGAAGAAAATTATATATATCAAAGGTACTAAACAAAATGATGTCACTTGATGTGAACAAATATTATATTATTCCACATCTCAACAAAATGATGAGTTACTTGAATTGGTCTTGAAATACCATATTTTAATTAGTTCAATTGAGAACACTATTGCATTTTGCAAATTTGCATGCAGTGGTATTTTATCTTTGTCAATATCAATAAACTTGAAGATATTAGAACAAAGTCGAGCATATAATTTATATCTTAAAGATACGACAATATCATCCAAATAAAGGGAAGTTTTAGCACTACATCAAGAAAGTTGAGAATATGATTTTGTTGAGGTTTGTGATTCTACACATACAAAAAACGTGAAGAAGATAATATGCATCAACGACTAATCCAGAGAAGAGTATATAAAAGGAGATAAATCATATCTTTCTACAAAGTCTTCATCAAGTAAAGTTTGTGATCAACTAAATTAGTCGGTCTTATCCGTCCCAGATATAATTGTCTTCATGAGGGGGAGATATAATTGTGTTCTGCACTCTTTTTCCCTTAACCATGGTTTTATCCCATTGGGTTTTCCTGTTAAGGTTTTTAACGAGGCAGATATAGACACATAGGATGTTGTACTCTTTTTTATTTCACTAAAATCTTTTTCCCACTGGGTTTTATTTTAGTAAGGTTTTAACGAGGCATATCCTCAATGGACATCCAAGGGGGAGTGTTATGAATAATTATATGAATGCCCATTAGTCATAGGCTCATATCCATGGCCCAATGTATTGTCCTATAAATAGGACTCATGTTACTATGTAAAACACACTTCTAAGAGAATAGTACAATCTTCTCTACTCTTTCTCTCTTCTCCTTTTTCTCTCTAACCCTATTCTTGTTATTGTTTAGAGTAGTTTCATAACAACAATAAATTTATTGATAGTGGATGTTACATTGTTTTTACAAGTTTATTCCTTAAGAGAGTTTTTATCAAATTATTTATTGTAAGGTGTAGAGAAAGAGGTAACATAAGTACGGGTATATATGTAAAGAAATAATAAATGTTGTTTAAAATTAAAATGGGGTCTTATAAAAAAGGACAATTTTTTTTCTCAAAAGAGTTTTATAATTAGAGACGGATGTAGTATTATGTTTTGAACACTATAATTTTATTATAAAAAAACTCTAATTTTATCATATGATTTTTATAAGATATTTATATTAATTAACACATGTTATGGAGTCAATCATAATATGTCTCATTAAAATACATGTTAACAAGATTATATTTATAATTTTACTTATATAATCGTGTTTTTTCCCGTGCATCGCACGGGCTCTCATACTAGTTCCTACTTATTATACAACTTCTTAGGTTAGTGCTTATTTATTGAGATTCTATGTACTTGTTATAACATCGTTATAAATACAAGTTCCTAGGTTAGTGCATATTTTACAAAAATCATTGTGTCTTCTACTTCCTCTCCTCTCTATTTTACTTTGTATATGTTTTTTATAATATAACTTCAACCTCTTTGTGTTTGTCAAATACAAGTTAAATGTTTTAATAAAGAATTTTATTTTTATTTTTATTAAAATAAGAATTTAAAAAATTTAAAAATGGTGAACACAATTAAACCTCCTTTCATAGCAAATAAATTAGCTGATTGAATTTGTAATGTTTAATAAAATTAACTGTTGAATTAATGATATAAAAAAAATATGGGGTAAAATTGGAAGATAAAATGATAAGTAATAAGTTATAAGTTCGTGAGAAATAAAAGTTACTATCAAATCTTATTTTTAAAAAGAGCTTATAATTGGTATAATTAAGTTCAAAATTTGACGTTGACAAATAGAGTTTAGTTTAGTAATCTCATCATTAGTTGATCTAATTTTCCAAAGAAAAGATAAAGATTTTTTTTTTTTTGACAAGATAAAGAAAAATTTAACTTGTGGGATAATCATCTTTTGACAAGAGGTTTAGATATTGTGTATCAAATATGTACCTTAATTAAGTCTCAACTCTTAATGCCTTCAATTCAATCTAACTATTCATGTATCTTTTAGCAGCTTCTACCTAGAATTTTCTTATTATTCTTTTGTTCAAATTAATCAGTACTTTCTTTTACTTTATATTTATGATCCAACAAGATTGAAGTTTGTGATTTTGCATAGCCGACCTGGATTAACTAAGATGTCTATTGTCTAAGAAGAACAAAAGTATGTGAAAAGAATAGTATGATAAAGGACATAACAAGATAAGATATTTTACAATGATTAGTATCTTAATCCAATAATTTATCATCTAAACTAGTATATTAAAATGGAAAATGATAGTGAAATGACCTCGAATATCTTCTTTTCTTCATTTGAGTGGTAAGAAAGGTGGTAATTTATATAAAGTTGAGCTTAAGATGCACTAATAAACTTTTCCTTTCTTTCAACTCACACCAAAAACAAAAGGAAACGAGCTTTGAAGAAAGTGATTATACACATATCCCTGGATTGATGATGATTTTGATTTGAGGGCTGGAAATTTAAAAGGCAATGGAATTATATTTATCACTTGAGATTTTGTCTTTAATGAATGTTGCCTTAGTAGTTCGTAGTTCGACGCGAGTTCTGTCATCAAGTAATTTTAATCCTCTTATAAATATAGTTGTAGAGATCAAACTTTAATCTTCCCTACCAAATTCAACATTAATCACCACTGAATTAACTAACAATTGGTCAATACTAATTAATTACTCTACTAATTTCATATTAAGTTTTTAAGATGTTAACTCTCCCGTTTGAAGAAAAAAAGTGTTGATACTTCGAAATTCATGCAGATAAATAAAGTCAATTAAAGAATTATTTGATTTGAAAATCAAGTTCTAGTTTTCTCGAATAATATTTTTGGTTTAAATAATTAATTTGTCCCTGTAAGTTTGTGTATTTTAGATTTTTGTCTCTGTTTTTTTTGGAAATAGTTTCTAAAAGATCATATGTGACAAAAGGAGGCTGACGCGGCAGCGTATGATGTGACAAATGAGGATGATGTGTCAAAAATGATGTTTAATCATTCACTTATTAAAGAACGAAAACCAAAAATGAAATTGTAGCGAGAAACCAAATCTAAAAAATAATGAAATTGAATCTAAATATATATATATATATATATATATATATATATATATATATTTCTTCTTGTTTCTCTAAACGCATAAATTTGTGTTGAAGGTATTAAAATAATATTTTCTTCACCATTTATTTTGATTTAATCAAAGGACTATATTAATTTACTAATCACCATCTTCAAAATTTGACATAATTTTTGAATCCAACAAATTTTTATATTGCAAAATCTGAGTTCCATTAAACAAAGGCATTCATCATCCTTAGATTTTAACCCAAAAATGCACAAAATTTTAAGATAAAATCACTCATTTTTATTCATATTTTTCTTCTTTTGAATCTCTCAAATCATATCAATTAAAACATGTTTTGGTGGTGGAAAGTGATTTGATCTGATAATTTCACGTTTAAATCTAAAATAAGCTTTTTACAAATTCCAAATAATGAATAGCAGCAACAACAACAATAGCAACCAGAACAAGACCAATCTATAAATATATCATTTCTTCATTACTTTTTACTTTGTTTTACGTGTAAATTCCTCTCTCTCTCTCTCACACACACACACAGATTTGTTTCTTTTTCTCCATTTAAATCTAAACGTTCTCGATTTATGTTAAAAAATTGGAGAATTCAAATGGGAGCTAAGCGAAAATATAAGTTTTGAATTTGTCAATATAAAATAGTTTATGTTGAATCTAGTATTGTTGAAGAAGAAGAAAATAGAGACAAAAATTATGAAACTGGAGAAGAACACATTTGATTTATAGGTTGAAAGAGAATCCTTATATTTTCAATATCAAAACAAGAAATAAATATTGTTTTAGTACCTTCAACACAGATTTCTTGGTTTAGAGAAATATAAGTAAATTTATAGATTTAGAGAAACAAGAAGAAAATATGTTTTTAGGTTCGATTTTGTTTTTTTCTTTTGATTTGATCCCTCTCTACAATTTCATTTTTGGGCATAAGTGGAAGATCGGGCATAATCTTTGACACATCATTCTTGTTTGCCACATCAGCCTTCGTTTGTTGATTATGCACTTTTTTAACAAAGTTTGACGTTAGAGACAAAAACCAAAAAAATTGATCTATTAGAGACTATTTCCAAAAAAAAGATACATGGACGAAAATTAAAAACAAGCGAACTTACAGCTGCGAATTGATTATATTTTTTATGGAAATTGATTATTTAAACCTTCTTTTTTATTTTAGGGAATTCATTAATCATTTGTTTTCAATTACTTAGTTTTTTTTTTTAAAGAATGAATTATTTAGTTGTTTTATATTAAATTTAGTTTAAGATAGTTAACAGATTTTTTTTTTTATAAAAATCATGTATGTTAATTTTATATAAAAAATACTTTATTTATTAAAGTATCCTTGTTACAAAAAATAATGTACTCCCTCTGACTTTATTTATAAGCAAAAGTCACTTTTTAGGTTCATTGAACAAGTGATGTACCTAGCCTATATTTGGGTTAAATACATCACTTGTTCAATGAACTTAAAAAGTAACTTTTGCTTGTAAATAAGGCCGGAGGGAGTAGTTAGGGAGTTGAGATAATGCTCCTTATGTCCAAAAATGACTAACCATGTGTTTTACTGTTCATATCACTTTTGTTCCAAGTAGAAGAAGACCTTAGACCATCTCCAATGGTAGGAGTTTATGAAATAGTACCTATTAAGAACCGGTACCTATTAAGTACTCTCATTGGAGCACATGTAAAGTGGTACCTATTAAGTACCAATGCTTAAATAAGCACTTTCTCACTCATGGTTCTTAACGGGTCCCACATACTTTTATATATTATTTTATTTAAACCACATACTTTATGAGATAGTAAATAATAATTTATTATTAAATTAAATGATGTAGAGTTATTGGCGGGACCCATTAAGAACTTTTTAGAGAAGTGCTAAGTTGGAGAGATTAAGTGCTTATTAGATACTATTATTAAAAAATTATAGATAAGTGATATGTACATGTGTGACCCTTTAAGTATTAAAAAATGGAATTCTCCATTAGAGATGGTCTTAGTAGTCTACTATGCTATGAAGTAAGTAAAGTTTATTTAAGAATTGTTCTATTCAAGAATCAAACTTGTTTTTTAGTGAAGCTGGTTAACCATTTGAATTTAATGTCTAACCATGTTGATGATGCAAATATCCACCCATTTTAATGATCCATAATTTATGCCAAGGTAGCTGTCAATATTATTTTAAGGAAATTATTACAAAGAGAAATAGACCAAATGAGATAATAAATGATCAAGAATATTATAGAAAAACAAACAAGTAATTTTTAGGAAATTTTTAATGCAGTAAACAAGTCATTTTCTCTTTCTTGTTTTCTTTTTTCCGATTTACACTACCAGTTTAATTTGGTTTGGGCAAGATCTTGTATTAAGTGGTTCTAGTTCCCTGTCAAATTTGTCAAACCGTAATCATTTCTACTAAGTCATTTCCTCTTTTGTTCAAAAAATTCAAATTATTTAAACAACTCAATTTAGACTTTTTACTCTTTTTTTTCTTCTAATAAAATTTCCTCTTTTGTTTAAAAAATTCAAATTATTTAAACAATTCAATTTTGACTTTTTACTCTTTTTTTTCTTCTAATATAATGTATCAAAATTCATGCGGGAATGAAATGACGGCGGTGATATGAGAATATGACAGTATTATTTTGTATTTGAAATATTTTATGCATTTTCAATTTTTAATTTCATTTAATTTTTATTGTTAAAATTTATTCACATACTTGCATTTCGATTGTTTTATTAAAACATTAGAAAGAGTTTTTTGTTATTTCCATGGGTATGTGTGTGGGGGTGGGTGTAGTTACTTTGTTTTCTTAATCATCCATTGATTCCCTAATCCATTCATTTGGGCTTTATTCTGTTTCTTATTGAATCGGGCCTTCACAAAAATGGATAATTTTCTCTTCCACTTCTATAATGCTGCCCTCACTCCTACAAATTACACATTTCATTTTTACCCTTTATTTTTCGCCCTTTCCTCCCAATTATATTTACTCTGTTATGTTTATCTCTTTTGAATTTTAAAATACGAATCTTACCAAAAAAAATTTTAAATACGAATGAGGTTTGTTCATACTCTAAAATCTGGATACATAAAATTGATAGATTTAATGAAACTCGCAGGTCAGCTTTCTTTGTTTTACCTCCGCCCTATTTTATTTTATTCCAAATCCTTATTGTTTATTCCTATTAAATAGTAATATTTTTTCATTTGCATGTTTGTATAGTGAAAAACTATTGTGAGCTTATCTAGTTTGGTGTCATTATATTGAAATGTCTCTCTTCAGATATTTTCCTTAGCAAGCTTGGTTGGACAATCTATTTCTTGATCAAACTTATCAAATCATCATTTCAACATCAAATTGCTAGATGAAGTATTAAAGTTCTAATGCCTATGCCTAGTTTTCAAAACTTCCTTTAATTTGCTTCCTTTCATATGTGAACCAAAGTGGTCCATAAAAATCAAATTTTGGATTCTCATATTCTAGTATATCTTATCTTATACTCCAAAAAAATGCTTGTTTTTTTGAGAGAGAATCGTAATCACATTATTAAAAAAAATAAAGAAAAAAGAGAGGATCTTATTCCTATAAATCTTTAAGCAAGATTTATTAATTCATATATACCTTTTCCTATAAGCAAAATTTAATATCAAGTAGAAATATAGAACAAAGAGTTTAATTGCTATACACCTGTGTATGCAAAAAGGTTAGCATTTCAACGCCCAAGTTAATATTAACTTGAAAAAAATGTGCATGAAAATTGGAAGAATCGTGTGTCTCTTGAAGATCAATATAAATGTTTTTCAGGTCTCACTATGTGAGTGAAATGAATAATGCATGTCAGGTAAAAAGAGGTCATTTATTTGTTACGGATGGTGCAGCGTAAGAGTACAGTAAACCTTGCGAAGGTGCCATTTATCAGCCATAGGCGAGGCTTAACTAGGACAAAATGCTTAATCTTGTACATTGAATTTCATGTCATGGACAGATCGATAATTATAAGCCTTAGTACGGTTTGGGGCATTATAAAAAACATTATTAGTTTTCTTGAAATATTTTATGCATTTTCAATTTTTAATTCCATTTACAATTTATTGTTAAATTTATTCACATACTTGCATTTCTATTTTTTTATTAAAACATTAGAAAGAGTTTTTTGTTATTTCCATGGGTATGTGTGTGGGGGTGGGGGTAGTTACTTTGTTTTCTTTTTTTGACGAAAAGAAACTTAATTCATATCATTAATCAGCAGTAGCAATACAAGGAAGAATATAATCGTAAACTCGACAACTAACCATATAATAGGCCGCCCGAGCTAACAAATGAGCTGCCATATTCACTTGTCACCTAACAAACTTAACCTCAAAGTTTGGGTTCATCAACATTAAAGATTTAACATGAGATATTATAACACTAAATTCAGAAATTCCATGATTAGTAGATGTTATGGCATCAACCATAAGTTAAGAGTCACTCTCAAAGATAGCGGTTGAGTAACCCTTTTGCACCATGTGTTTCATAGCTTCTAGTAATGCCATGGCTTCACCCTCCAAAGTAGTAAGCTGAGCTTGCAAAAAGTCAGTTCCCACAAGTACGAAACACCCATCATGGTCACGAACACACCACCCCCAACCAGTAGTCGGAGCTTCGGCAAAGAAACTTGCGTCAACGTTACATTTAACCGCCCCCACCGGAGGCTGCTGCCACTGCACACCGCATTAACCATACCCTGCTGAGCATTATTTTCGTGCATTGATTCACTAATCCATTCATTTGTGCTTTATCTTGTTTCTTTAATGGGTTGCAACTTGCTATTGAATTGGGCCTTGCACCAGTGAACCAAGATGATGATTTCTCACAAAAACGGAAAATTTTCTCTTCCACTCCTATAATGTTACCCTCACTCCTACAAAATTTCTTTATTAAGTATCTTAATATGTGCCCTTAGGACACATGTTAACATTTGTCATTTAGGGGTGTGCAAATAATATGGATACTTTTAACCACACCATTAACCAAACTCTATCCAAATTTAATAACACAATCCATTTTAAAAAAACCACACCAAACCATTTTAAGAAAACCAATTTCAAACCATAACCATTTTTTATTATTGGTTTGCAATTGGTTTTTGGAATGAAGCCCAATAGATAGCAAATTGAAGCCCAATATTCAAATTTTCTAAATTTAATACTTAATAAATAAATAATTAAAATTGGTGGTGGTGGGATGGTGGTCAACCGGTGGTCAAGGCCGGACCCCCGGCGGCCGGCGCGGCGGTGGGCGGTGGGCCTCCGGCGGCCGGCCGCCACCAACTACCTCTAATATTTAATTAATTATTAAATTTTAAAATAATCATAAAAAAATCAGAAAAATAAAATTTGTTGGGCTTAAAACAAATTAAAGTTTTTGGGCTTAGAAAGATGTTGGGCTTAAAAAAATAATTATTTTTTTATTGAAAATAAGCCAATACATTTAAAAATTCATGTATTTTTTAAAATAATTATTAAACTGTTTTAATAATCAAATAATAAAAAAAAAACTAGTTTGAGTATTTTATTTTTTTGGTTAAGGCCTTAGTAATTTTTTTTTTGACAAAATGAGTAATTTTTTTTATAATAAAATATATATATATATATATATATTAAACAATTGATTCAAATGAATGTAATAAACACTTGTTTTAAAATTGATTCAAGTGAGTAACATATTTTGCATTATAAACCGTTTACAAATTGGTTTCAAACCAGATTTAAACCTTATCCAAACTAGTTTTATAAATAACCAATTTTTTAGTAAAATGGTTTTGGTTTAGAACCAAAACCAAAAATATGATTTGGTGTGGTGTGGTTTTTAAACCATGCTCACCCTGCCATTACATAATATTTCATTTTTATCCTTTATTTTTCGCCCTTTCCTCCCAATTATATTTACTCTGTGAAGTTTATTTCTTTTAAATTTTAAAATATGAATCTTACCATTTTTTTTTTTAAAATACGAATGAGGTTTGTTCATACTTTAAAATTTGGATATATAAAATTGATAGATTTAATGAAACTTGTTTTACCTCCGCCCTATTTTTTCAATGGATTAACTAGAGTAGACGTGAACTCAAAACTTTGGTTTATCCTACTGAAAAATAGCGTGTTACCCATTTTGTCACGTCTACTTCTAAATATAATGCATTGTTGTTATGAACAAGAATTAACTTGTTCATAAATTGATGAGACTATTTCTAAAAAGAACTAAAAGCTACACTAAAACTAACAATTAATAAACTTCATTCGTTATGATTTAAGCACATGAGGAGAGCCAACCCAAAAGACTAGCCCAATAAGTAGGAGAGCCTCGTGACTTAAATACTATATTGAGCACTTTGAAATACTGAATATGAAACTCATAATAATTGTTCAAAAGTAAACTTCTAAATATGCTTTTACGCATTAAGAAAAATGGTTTTTAGGAACTTTGAGATGACAAAAGTTTGGTTAGCTCCTTTATTTTATTTTATTTTAGGTATTGTTGGCTGAAAGTATCTTTTTTTTTTTTCCTTTTGAGAGGTAGAGCCATCTTGAAAACCTTTAAATCATGTTTTTATTTTATTTTATGTCAAATCCTTATTGTTTATTCCTATTAAATAGTCATCATATTTTTTCATTTGCATGTTTGTAGTGAAAAACTATTGTGAGCTTATCTAGTTTGGTGTCATTATATTGAAATGTCTCTCTTCAGATATTTTCCTTAGCAAGCTTGGTTGGACAATCTATTTCTTGATCAAACTTATCAAATCATCATTTCAACATCAAATTGCTAGAGGAATTATTAAAGTTCTAATGCCTATGCCTAGTTTTCAAAACTTCCTTTAATTTGCTTCCTTTCATATGTGAACCAAAGTGATCCATAAAAATCAAATTTTGGATTCTCATATTCTAGTATATCTTATCTTATACTCCAAAAAAATGCTTGTTTTTTAGAGAGAGAATCGTAATCACATTATTAAAAAAAAAATAAAGAAAAAAGAGAGGATCGTATTCCTATAAATCTTTAAGCAAGATTTATTAATTCATATATACCTTTTCTTATAAGCAAAATTTAATATCAAGTAGAAATATAGAACAAAGAGTTTAATTACTATACACCGGTGTAAAGTTATTTTATATGTACATCCAATAATGTGTTGTCACATCATTTAACGAATGTGACATATCATGTATTTTTAAACACAATACATGATACAATAACATAATATTAAATGCATGTGTAAAATAACTTTACACTAACAGTGTATATAAATTAAATTCTAGAACGAATAACTAAAACTGAATGAAATAAATAAAAATAAAAAAAAAACATTTCAAAAGCCATTTGAAATAAACTTTTATCACTTTCAATTTATTCATCATATAAATTCCAATGTAAAATCAAACAAATTTATTTCTGGAAAAATGTGTAATAGTAGTAACAATGACACATTTTGTGTCCAAATCTCAAATTTTTATGATTCTGTATATGATGGGCTCAATATTCATTGTAACAAGCCCTTTAATACATGAAACAATATCCAAATTTGGCTATGTACAGTATACACTATACAGCTTCTTTGCATCAAATAACTCTTGTGTATATATAAATATTTATTTTATTTTTGGTGTAAAATTGAACTATGGAGCATCAATGTTGAACTTGAAACAATTTATATACTGAATCTTATATGATCTGAATCACATTTATTTGGTACTTTGCTGCATCAGAGAATCCTAGTTGCATAGGGACTTATCTGTGAGCTTCTTTGATGTTCCTAGAGATGAATCGCTACACAATTTGTGCTTGCCGATCTAAGTTCTGCGAAAAGATCACAAGGATAATAAGCACGATTGTGTCGCAATTATCGCAATCCTCAAAATATTGACATCACACGGCCACAATCGTGGACATGGACCAATTTTTAAAACCATGGTTGCAATACCTTTTTCGATAAAATCAAATGAGCACACTTCAAGTTCGTTTCACCAATGAAATTCCGGTAGGGTCACCCCCCCATTCTTCCAACACAACTAAGGAGTTTCCACTTGGGTTCAGCCACGAGCGAGGAATATGATACCTGTCGAAAGACAAAAATAGGATCTCGTGATCTCTGAGTACTTACATGATTGTTGTAAAGTAAATTGAATGTATTCTTACCATTTCTGGGTAGGTTGTCCACAACTTGTTCGGCATTTCTTATCAGTAAATGTTCCAGCATAATTACAACCCCCGCAATTACCACGTGCTATATATCCGGGCCAATGACGACCAATGCTCTGACCATTTACCCATATTTCACCCTTTCCCATAGTACTCATATCTAGTGCTAATGGATCGTTTCCAGCCGGTGCACTGAAAGTCGTCTAACATTATTGAAACAGAGAATGACTCAGAATTTACGCAGATGCAGGTAATCATGTGTAACATTAAAAAAATTGAAACATTTGTAGAAAATTCATTATTACCTTGTACCATGTCAAAGGTTGTCTTTTAGACAATGACAACCCTTGTGTCCATCTAACGGAAGAACTTCCAGAATGAAGGTTTTGGTTTTCACCATTCAGTCCAACCTGCCCAATAACATAAAATTAACTTTTGTGCCTCTAAATATGATAGCAAAAATTATGAAAACACGGAAACTCCTCAGATTAGATGTGTCCCGGTGTTGGACTCGCGTCGTGTCCGACATCGTCATGACACTGACAATTACGATTACATTGAAATTTAATAATATCGTTTTTTCAAATTTGTATTTGTGTCGATGTGTCTGGTGTCCATGTTTGTGTTCGTGTTTCATAGGCAAAAACACAAAATAATTAATACAGCATGGTTAATTTCAACCACATTTTTCAATATTCAACAGCATTGTGGATTTTTTCTATCCAATAATTGCAGAGATGTGTCATATACAACATAACAAACCTTGTAAGACCATTTTTGTCGAGACAAGTCTCTCGTCCCCTCGTTTAGACCCTTCAATGTCACTGGTCCTAACACCCCAACATTCCATGTTTCATAGTGCAAGCCAACATTCTGGTATTAATTTGAACAAAGAAAATGATTAAGAACATTTGATTTTTAATTAGCAAATTGAAATTGTCACATAAAAAATAGACATGAGAAAGGAGATTATAACTAACCGAGAGACCGACGGCAACACTAAGTAGAGAAATTTTGTTATTGCCAACCCTCAACTTCACACCATTACTAAATGTTAATTTAGGATTCTCCAATGACCCATATGCAGTTCCTACATTCATACAAGAGATCAATATGTAACAAGAGCTTTCTAGTTAGAAGAACGATAAATTTTTTAGCGAAACGTGAAAATACTAATGTCGTGCATCTGTATAACATGTTATCTCTGGATTTGGCAGAATACAAGAGAAACGGTGAATGAAACAAGTCTTTGTTCTTGCAGCGTAGTTTGTAAAAAATTTCATTTCGTACTAATAAGTATTTCTCACCTGAAAATTGACCATTAACAAAAACATGCAGAACATGTCCGGCCGACAATGCAGTAAGAACAGGATATTGGCCATTCTTTAGAAAAGCTTCATTAGGACTAATGTTGACACTAAACAAGGACAAAAAAAAAATTAAGTATCAATAAATGCTCAAGAGATTAACATTCCAATTACTTAATTGTCTTTAAGAAGTTTGAAAAGTTGAAAGATTCTTACTCTGTCAAATACCACAAATAATCCGACCAATCTCGAGTCACATTGACTTGCTCGAAAAGTGTATTTGCTGTGAAGGAATCGCCTGCACTAGAGGTGGCAGGTTGTTCGTTGTACGACTGCCAAGCAAATGCACTGTTTACTGGAGTCATCTTTCTATGATACCTTGGTGCACGAACCTGGATAAAATTGATAAACGTTTGCAAATGTTCACACTTACAAAAACCTTGACATGGTAAACAAAAAAAATGAAAAACTTGTGACATAAAACCAGTAGTATTGTGTTACCTTTGCGGTGTTATAAACCTCGGTTTTGCAGTCAGGAAGAATGCTAATAGACCAAGGCGGTAGGTCATATTGGCCATTGCCAAATGCAACTTTAGCCCAATCTCCGGTGTTGTAATTTGCGAGGAATGCAGCACAGGCGCCAAAGCTTGTCTTGTAAACATGTACCTACAATTACATTAACAAAACAAATCAAAAGGACTCTTCAATACAATTATTGAAATATGTAAACTTTGCGTGCGTATTATTCAGATTACATAATAACTTTGCGTGTGTATTCTTCAATACAATTATTGAAATATGTAAACTTTGGCGTGTTGATTTTGGAAGCATATCGCAGATCTTTTTAATTATACACTTGTCTGTCTTCTCAACAATACCTGCATGTTAAAAAGATTTACGATATGCATCCAAAATCAACGCCCCATGTTTATGAACTAACTCAGCTCTCTTCTTAAACACTTCCAACTGATAAATTCTCAACTTCTTCAACTTTTTTTCTTTTCAACTCTTTCTTCTTTGATTCCTCAACCAACTTCATCCCCCTCTTCAACCGACACAAATTAAAATGACCCATTTCATCACTACTTTCCCCTTTCTTTTCACATATTCCTTATTGGACCGGTTCCGGTTTTGGTGAAGAATTATCTGCTTAGATTTTTCTACAAAATCTTTCTTGTTGGACTGTTTTTCACTACCAAAACTTGAGTCGGACTGTTTTTCACTACCTGCTAGTGAAAAACAGTCCAAGAAGGAAGATTTTGCTAAGAAACCTAAGCCGGTAATTCTGCCACCGAAACTGAAACCGGTTGTTGCTGATGCGGAATCGATGTAAAAAAGAAACAAGCATGGAAGAACATAGAAGAATCACTGTAGAAGAAAACAAAAGCGGCGGCAGCAGTAATATTATG
The DNA here is from genome assembly GCA_951804385.1 of Trifolium dubium. Classification (NCBI taxonomy): domain Eukaryota; kingdom Viridiplantae; phylum Streptophyta; class Magnoliopsida; order Fabales; family Fabaceae; genus Trifolium; species Trifolium dubium. The sequence goes on along the minus strand of OX638062.1, from coordinate 46,218,956 downwards.
TTTTTCATTTGCTAGGTCAAATATGTGGCCAATAAGCCCAACTTGCAAAATAAATAAATCATAATATAATAGTATAATAATCAAATAAGAATAATATTATTTAGTAATAAAAGACAAAAAATTTAAATAGCAAATAATAATATAATAACAATAATAATAATAATAATAATAATAATAATAAATTAATTAGTTATTGTCAAAAAAATAGTAAAATAATTACTTGAACATATTTATATTTAATATAAAATATATGGACTTATATAATATAAATAAATCATTTAGATAAAAACAAATATTCAAATAGCGGCTATCCCGCTATCTATCCGGGATTAACAACTATCTTGAAAATATTTGCGCAAAAATATTTATAATAAAGATACAATGAATTGTTTGAGAGTTTAGGAATCATCTAATCTAATCAGAGATGAACCCATAAATTTTGAGAAGTGAGGGCCTATATTTTTTTATAAAAGTAAGGGTCTATCTTTTAACTATTGTCACATGTGTGATACTAAAAAATTTATAAATAGACATTTTAGTCTTTAAATATATGATGCATTTTTTTTATAATATACATCAAATTTAACTTACAAAAAATACATTTTAACACTATTATTTTATAATTTAATTTGAATTATACACTTACTATTACTAATTGTTTTTTCTTCCATAAGTTAGTGGCCAAGGTCCACAAAGGTTATAACCTCAATCTGTCCCGGAATCTAACAAGCTTAAAAATCATCTATCTTAGAAATCATATGAATCATCTACACATTTTACACATGTTTAATTCTAACAACAATATCAATTTTGCGCCTTTTATAATGAACTGTTCATCACGGAATTTACTTACCTCAAGGTTTTTCCCCGGCCACGACACCGTCGGATCGACAGAAACTAAAGCCGACTCGCATTGCTTTATTGCTTTATGTAAATCTTTTAAATGTGTCCATTTTGGTTCATTTGTAAGTCCTGATATAATATAATGGCAGAGTTGAACAAACATCAATGTGTATAATTTTCATCATTCAAATCGTGTAAACAATTTCAACCTTATTACTGCATACCAAATTCATCAATAGGAGCATCATAGTCGTAACTTGTGGCAATGAAAAGTCCACTAGATGTTCTTCCAAAATTAGTTCCTCCATGGTACTGGACACAATTATAAGATTTTATTATTAGAATCAAATCAAAGTTTCTATTACATGAATTTGTATAGCATAGAAAGTGTGAACATAAAAATACCATATAGTAGTTAACATATGAGCCGCGATTTTGTATGAATCTGGCAACTGAAAATGCTAAGTCTTCTGCTGGTCTATAAGGGACAGCACTACCAAAATCAGTGTACCTAAAACACAAGAAACGCGAAACTAAATATCGGACCTTAATTGAAATTGAAATATTTTTCAAACTTAAAGGTAGCATTTGTATGACATAACATACCAGCCAGACCAATTTTCGGTCCACATTTTTGGTTTGTAGTTCTTGTTGGGGAAGAAGTTTTCGCAGTAATATCCATTGCAGGTATCAATCTACAAAACAAAGTAAGCAAATACAGGTTAGATAGTATTAGAAGTTAGAACTGTAACTCCAGTTCAAAAGAGTTAAGGTACTAAATAATGCAAACAATGAACACACGATGTTTGGTAACTAAGTTCGGCCAATTTCACCTATGTCTTCAACTGCATTCCTTTCTATTATTTCATGCTTAGGATTTACATTGTACAAATCTGTATTTAAATACTACAGTTTAGATTACAACATTACTCCCGAACTGTATCGCAAGGGGATTCACCTCCCCGCACCCCCTAGACTTGCAATTGCAACCCAACAAACATTTAGGTATCATGGTGAGTTTTTCAGTATCACAGTGACCACCGTGATTTTGTAGAAGTACAAGTTATAACTTCTACGAAATTACGGTAGATCACTATGATTCTAGTATACCTATGGTAATACCAACCATACCCTGAGTCATACTCAACATATAGAAAAAAATGTAAGACAAAAGAATCAACAAAAATTTCCCTTTATAAATAGTTGAATTGAAATTAAAACATAGCAGGTGTAAAAGATAAGTGTAGAAGATTATAGAAGTAATGAGGTAAGCCAAAAAGCACTTTTTTTCAAATAAGGGAAAAAGGTGAAATTAACTTATGGAAATACATCAAATATCATGGCATAGTAAAAGTCACAACCTTAACAAAAACAAAATCAGTATAAAACTGTCATAAACACCAAAACTAAACGGATCACATAAATTTTAAGGAACAAGATAAGGATAAGAATTTTATAATGAAAAAGACAACTCCAAAGCTACACAACACACAAAAAAAATGATTATCAAATTCTTAAAAGAGAGGAATAGCTTACAATAGGATCAGGAGCATCTTCTTGTTTACACATAACCCATGGTACACCAGTATCTAGACCAACAGCCATTTCAGAAAACCATTTGGTGTAAGCTTTTCCAGGAGCACCAATTTCCCATTCCACTGGTCCATACTCATTCTCAATCTGTGTTCAATTCAAATTGGATTTCAGTTTTTCATAAATCTAAGCAGTGTAGCTCAAGTTTTTAACGAATTTCAATTAAGAACATATCATTCAGGAGAATTCGATTTCAAATCCTGATTGGAACAATCGCTGACATGACTTTTTGTTTCAGTCAAGTAACCTAGTAATTAAACTCACATAGTAAATGTGAAAAAGTGAGGAATTTTGACCAACGTCCTTGTAGATATCAACTGACTTCTACTTACAAGACAGGTTGACACGACTTTACGTTTGACCAGAATTGAGATTTCAATTTTCAACACTAAAGTAAGCATGTAAGCATCACAAAGAAAAAGGCTCCGATAATCCGAAGTTTAACTGAGCGGTAAGTAAAGTTTGACCAAAAATATCACCACAGTTTATTATAAATAAGTATTATAAATAAGTTACTGCATAAACTTTGTAGTAAATATATTGTTTCAAAATCTGTGGTAAAAAAAATGTTACCAAAAAAACAAATTTGAGAAAATATTTAAACATATTTTTTTTTAATTTTATTTACCTGAGACAAAATTATTGGACCACCTTGGTTTTGAAACAACCCCTCAGCTTTCATAAGACTGACAATCTTAGCAGTAAATTTTTGCATAGCCACCTAACAAACATAATGACAAAAAGTTTGGACGGTTAGTTAGAAAATCAATTAAATCTATGTAAGTTGTAACCAACCAATAATTATCAAATAATTAGAGTTAACTAATTAATTAATTAATTAATCAATTAAGTTCCAAATAGAAAAAGTTCCCACCTTGAACGGCTCATTGTCTGTTCTGAAAGCAACACCTGGAACATACTTTAGCCAAACAGGGAATCCTCTGTATACAAAAACAGAACATGTTATGTTTGAGTAATTTCTAATTCTAAGAACTTTTATCTAATAATCAATTTTTTTCTATTTTCATGAAAATTATTAAAATCATTACCCAAAATTCCATTCAGCACAGACATAAGGACCAATACGTAAGTTAACATAAAGTCCAGCTTGTTGAACCACTTTGATAAACTTGACCAAATCAAATCTATCTTCAAAGTAATACTGAAAAAAAATTCAACATTATATAAAACTTAAATTAGTGAAAATAACAAAAAATAAAAATCACCCTCATAAAATAAATATCATTCATGTTACTTTTCCTGGTGAAGGTTCATGTCCATTCCAAAATACATATGTTTCAATAACATCAACACCTCCATCTTTGGCCTTTTGAATTAAATCCGGCCACATCTGCATTAAAGAACAATTTTTTATCAGACTTTATTTTTGTCTCGATCATTGATATTAATTGGAAAAAACTCTACTCTATCTAATTTTTTCTATTCACAAGACTCAGAGCCTGAGAACTCGTTATTCATAACTCCATGACATGATTACATGAATAAATAAAAATACAGAATTTGATGTACCATGATGAATGAGTGTATACCTGAGGTGTGCTTCTAGGATAGTGGATAGAACCAGAAATCAAAATTCTTCTTTTTCCATTAATCACAATAGCTTTACGATCATAAGTCACAGAAGCTGTGACAGAACAAAAACACAAACACAAAAACAATAATAGTACTCTTAAACTCTCCATTAACAAAACTCTTAAACTTTCTCAAACCAACAATGATGTCTTATAGATTAAAACATGAAAAAGAAAATTGAAGGACAAAGAAAAAAAGGGTTGTGGTTTTTGTTTATGGACAGATTATTCAATCACTTTATACTTTTTTGTTATAAGGTGAGGTGTTTTAGTTTGATGGGTGAGTTGAAATAAAAATGCAAGTGCTTTATATAGATTTTGAGAAAGATAGGAAGAAGAAAGAGTAATGTATGGGACCCATGTCACACTTTTTTTTTCTTCACACGTAACTACTACATTGCATGTTTCTTAAATTTTAAGAATGTCTAAGAAAAAAGTTTTTATTTTCACATAGAATTTGATAAAGATGAGTTTAACTTCTACATGTAAGAACAGTTGTGAGAGTGGAGTGGTTTGTTAATAGAATAAAAAAATGTTCATGTATTGAATATGTGAAGTCATTTGTAGACCCCTTAGAATAAAATATACATTAAGAACCAAAATATTGTTCTTGCTTTGGAGAGAGTGCAAATGGGTAGACTTAATGTATAACTTAAAATTGCAATTGGCAATTGTGGGACCATTAAAAATATATGGATAATAAGCATCTCTCTTATGTACGGTACATCGGCTATAGAAATTGTTTGATCTCTACAGCCGCCGCACCATTTAGAAGTTATTGATTGCATGTAGTCACGTAGAAGTTGTGACAGAACAAAAATATTTTATTGTATTATGATCATTAATCGTTTGTAGTTATCAGATGATTTTAAATAAAAATATTTTTGGAATTTATAAAACTAACATTTTAACTCTAAATCATCTAAACTCAACTAGACAATTACAAACCACTAGCTAAGTGACTGCACAAAATTCAAATCCTAATATGCTATAGGTGACCTAAATCCACTTAAGAGAACAATTTAATTTTTAAGAAAGTCAAAAGATATTTTGGATATTACATGTAAATGTGGTCTATGGTGCACCACACTTTCTAACCCTTAGATATATAGGTCTACATCTCAAAGAATATTATAGTGCACCCTCACAAAATATACCCAAAAAAATGAGGAGAAAAATCAATATCCCTGCAAGGGAGAGAGAGATATAAGGTGAAAGTTAAGAATAGATGTGAAAGTGAATTATGCATAAAAAATAATACTTCATTTCATGTTTAATATACCAAAAATTAGAGTGAAATTGATTGTTTATCTAAGAAAACTAACATAACATTAAACAAGGAGTGAAAGAAAGAAAGAGTACCCTTTTTAGTATCCCTCAAGATGTGAGTTACTTGATATGGAAGTGATGCTAACGGGAATAACACAGTGGTGTTGCCACATAGTGATGCGGCGACGTGGTGTTTTCAAAGTCCGGTGGCAGAGGATTTTCTCAAATTTGGGAGAATAATTTGCTGAAGGTAAGTACACTATGTTAGAATGAGGTCAAATGAATCTATAGGCTAATAACTATAGAGTACCAAAGACTGCTCCAAATGTGGTCCATGTTATAACCCTTGCCTGCCATTAACTTTTTTTCAACAGAAACAAACTTAACTCATTCAGTTCATCAAATAGTTTAATACATTATGACATATAATCAAAAATTTAGTAACTAGTAAAAGACAATGACGCTCTAGCTAACAACTGAGCAACATTGATGGTTTTGTCTCGTAATAAAATTTATCATAAAATTTGGTAAGAAATGCAAAGAAACTATACAATCATGCATAATAGCTCCAAACTCAGAATGTAGATTGGATTTACCTATGAACTGTCGACAACTAACTTGCAATCTAGTTCTATAACAACAATATTAGTAAATTCCAAATTACATAACTATTAGAATTTGAGAAGTCTATACTCAACCACAAAACCTAACTTGAGAGTTGAGGTTTGAACTACCCTTATAAAGACTATCTATGTCATATTTCTAATCAATATGAGACTTCTAACACACCCTCTCACTGACGTCTAGCTAGGACTGGACAAGCTAGAACGTGGAAATCAACAATAACGGGTGGCCCAAATATGAAAGGTCTTCACAACAAACAACAAATGGATCTAGAATATACTCTGATATCGTATTAGAATTTAGGAGACATATACTCAACCACAAAAACTACTTTAAAAGTTGATATTTGCACTACCCTTATAAATGTTAACATAGATAATTTGACATAAACATTAGAAGAGGAAGAAGAGAAGAATCCAATGAGGCTAGGGTTTCATAAACATAATAAGCAAAACTGAGTGCATAGTCTTACAATAAGAATATATACTAGAGAATAGAAAAGCCTAAAATACCCTTACTATTAAATAATAACTATACTATCTAACATCTCCCCTCAAACTCACGATGCATCAGCAGTGATTATCGAGAGTTTGTCAACTAAAAATCGAAAACGTTTTATAGAGTGAATCTTTGTGAACAAATCAGCAATCTGGAAAGATGAGGAGATAAACGGAAGAGTAATTGTTCCATGCTGAAGATGATGACGAGTATGATGACAATCGATCTCAATGTGCTTAGTGCGTTCGTAGAAGACCGAGTTATGACCAATTTGAATAGCACTCTTATTATCACAGTACATTGGAGTTGGCTTAGAAAGAGAGATACCCATATCAGACAGAAGCCAACGCAACCAAATAATTTCAGTAGTAGTGGATGCCATAGCACGATACTCAGCTTCTGTAGAGGAGCGAGAGACAATGTCTTGTTTCTTACTTTTCCAAGAGATAAGAGAGTCTCTAAGAAAGATGCAAAACCCTGTAGTGGACTTACGATCTGTAGGATTACTAGCCCAATCAGCATCTGAATAAGCACGTAACTCCAATGAGGACGATGACGGAAACAATAGACTCTGAAATTGAGACCCCCGAAGATACCGAAGAATACGAAGAACTGCTGCCCAATGAACTGTAGTGGGAGAGACAACAAATTGACTAACAACATGAACAACATATGCAATATCAGGTCGAGTGATCGTAAGATACACCAGACTACCAACCAAAGTACGGTACAAAGTGGGATCTGATAGAGGAACACCATTAGACTGAGAGTATTTCACATTCAATTCAAGAGGAGTATATGCTACTTTAGTATCAGAAAGACGAGCCTGTTCAAGAATGTTGGCGATGTACTTGGATTGAGAGAGAAGATAACCTTTAGAAGAGTAGGCAACTTCAATCCCCAAGAAATAGCGAAGAGTGCCTAAGTCTTTCATCTCAAACTGCTTGGCTAGCTGTAATTTCAAATCACCCATCAACATCATCACCTGTAATAATCATATCATCAACATATAATGAAAGTAAAATACGACCATGAGAACTGTTTCTAACAAACAATGCAGAATCATGATCACTGCAGCGGAACCCAAGAGATGTAATCACAGTGGCAAACTTCTCAAACCAAGCTCGTGGAGCTTGTTTTAAAATGTATAAAGCTTTCTTCAACTTACAAACTTCCCCCTGATTATGAGAAACACCTTGCGGAGGTACCATATAAACTTCTTCTTGAAGATCACCATTTAGAAACGCATTTTTAACATCCAATTGAGAAATATTCCACTGACGAATAAATGCAACAACAATAAGGGTACGAATAGTCGTCATCTTGGCCACAGGAGCAAAAGTTTCTTCATAATCCATACCATATTGTTGAGAGTATCCCTTAGCCACAAGACGAGCTTTGTAACGCTCAACAGACCCATCAGACTTGGTTTTAATCTTGTATACCCAACGAGACCCAATAGCACGTTTTCCTGGTGGAAGAGGTACTATGTCCCAAGTGTTCGTCTTGTGCAAAGCAGCAAGTTCCTCTGCCATAGCCTGCTGCCAAAGAGGATCAAGAATAGCTTCCTTATAGGAAGATGGCTCAGACAAACTGTGAATAGAGGTTAGAAAAGAAGCAAAAGTAGAGGAATAAGTGAAATAAACAAAATCATGCAATTGAGTAGACTTACGATCCCGGGAAGGATAACGAGGAGGAGGAGGTGGTGGAGTAGGACCAACGATCACAGGAGGTGGAGTAGGATCAACAATCATAGGAGATTGTGGGATAGCCTTGGGGACAAAAGGGGCATTTATGTCTGGAGTAATCATAGTATCATCCCTGCAGTTCTCAACATTACAATCATTGTAAATATCATTAGTAGTAGGACAAAAAGGATCAATATTAATTAACTCAGACCTGCTAGGGGTATGAGAATCAGAGGAAATAGAGTAAAATGGTATGTGCTCAAGAAAAACAACATGACGAGAAACATACAATTTCTTACTTGAAGGATCATAACAACGATAACCCTTTTGACCATCCCCATAACCAAGAAAAACACATAGTGTTGAACGAGGAGACAATTTATTACGCTCTACCTTTGGAAGAAGAACAAAACAAGTAGAACCAAAGACCTTCAAAGAAGTATAATCAGGAGTGACACCATACAATTTTTCAAAGGGAGACAAACCTGAAGTGATGGATGATGGAATTCGATTAATAGCATGAACAGAAGTGAGCATTGCTTCACCCCAAAACTCACTTGGAACAGAAGCAGACAACAAAAGGGAACAAGCTGTTTCAACAATATGACGATGTTTCCTTTCAGCAATGCCATTTTGTTGAGGAGTATCAGTACAAGAACTCTGGTGAATTGTACCATCATAAGCGAGTAACTCAGAGAATTGATTAGAAGTATATTCACCACCTAAATCAGAACGAAAACACTTTATAACAACATTATGTTGGGTTTTAACCATAGCTCGAAACATAAGATAAATACCAAAAAACTCAGAACGTTTTTCCATAAGATAAACCCAACAATAACGAGAATAATCATCAATGAAAGAGACATAATATCTGGATCCACCTTTAGTAAGAACCAGAGATGGACCCCACACATCAGAATGAACTAAATCAAAAGGTGCATTAGACACAGAAACACTTTTACTAAAGGGCAAAGCAGAAAATTTAGCAAGTTTACAACTGCAACTATCAGAAATATCACTAAATTTCAATTTTCCTAAAGCTCCAGTGGAGGCTAAATATTTTAATCTAGATGCAGAGACATGACCAAGACGAGAATGCCATAAATAAAAGTTAGAAGATGATAAATTCAAACGAAAAGATGATAAGTCAACAGTGGAATTCGAAGTTGAGGCTGCAATATCTGGAATTTTGAGCTCATCCAAAACATAAAGTCCCCCATGTGTACGGCCAGTCCCAATCAGCTTCCCAGATCGTGGATCCTGCACATGACAATGAGTAGAAGAAAACATAATTGAGTAACCAGAATCACACAATTGACTAACAGAAGCAAGATTCAAAGTAAGATTAGGAATATAATAAACATTAAGAAGAGACAACTTAGATGTGGACACTGACCCAATTCCTGCTAATGGCATAGGAGTGCCATCAGCAGTCGAAATTGACATCGATGACGTAGGATTTAAAGACAAAAACGACTTACGGTCATATGACATATGATTTGATGCTCCAGAATCAAGGATCCATATGGAAGATGAAATACCTGACAAGTTCGAAGGGGTCAAACCTTTAATAGACGAAGCATATGTGGCATGTGGGTCAGCAAGATCAGTCACTCGTGATGTAGTCTCATGTGGGTATACATGACCAATACCAGAGTCAACGGGAAAAGGAGCGGTAGCAACAACATTAGCCATATCAAACAACCAACAAAGGGGATCAATCCACACCAAAAGCAATCAAAAATTGCAATACATAAAACTTCACAATAGCTCAATACCCATACACAAAACTTCCAATAAACCCAAAAATTGGTGGAAAAATCTCAACTTACTCCAAAGGAACAATCAAATAGCCAAAGCTGGACAAATAAATTCAAACAATAACCATAAACTCAATACCAATTCCAATTCCAAATAAAATCTGGTAGCTTCACCAAATACCCAATACCAATTCCAATTCCAATAACATATTCCAAATGGCAACAGAACCAAACAAATCTCACAACTACCAATTATGTAAAAAAAATATATCAAATAAAGTGGAACTAAAACATATTATGTCACCGAATCAAAAATCAATAATAATGGTTCTCCCAATTTTCAATTGTTGTACTCAATTGAAATTCTAACAAACAGAGTAATGAAGGTCAACGTACCACTCTAGCAACAAAGCACAAGTACCACTTTACCAAATCAACAGGCGCCATCCATCCAAAGTTTATATGAAAGTAAAATTAAAGACACCACCGAACAAGCCAATCAATCCTCCAGCAAATCAAACGACATGGTTCAACCAAAATAATTCCGATTGAAATAGCACAAAAATTCCTTCTTCAGACGCTACAAAAATCTGTATGCCACTTTACGGATTCAGAAATCAAACCAAGCTCTTTGATACCATGTTAACATAGATAAGTTGACATAAACATTAGAAGAGGAAGAAGAGAAGAACCCAATGAGGCTAGGGTTTCATAAACATAATAAGCAAAACTGAGTGCATAGTCTTACAATAAGAATATATACTAGAGAATAGAAAAGCCTAAAATACCCTTACTATTAAATAATAACTATACTATCTAACAAGACTATCTATGCTATATATCTAGTTAATGTGAGACTTCTAACAGTAACCGAATGATAGCTGCATTGAGTTCTCATGCCTCTGCTTCATGTGGTTGAGGATTTCCTTATCCCTACAAGGATTGGCCGCAAAAAAATTGTCATTGTCGTCTCTCACGCAAATACCTGCTCCAAAGCAGTTCTGCTCTTTAAAAATAGTTGCGTCCCCACGTTACACTTTTACATACATACCACATTTTGAGGCATACTCCAGATATGTTTAGTGGTTGCATTGACTGAGGTAGCAGCAATGTGCTACCTAAGTTGCCTTGTAGTTGCGGGGACCGGACCGTGATTCTCTCTATCAAATCTAGCGCCAATCAATACTGAATCAACTAACGTTTGATAAAAAAATTATGTTATAAAAAGTATACAAAATACACATACACATAAAAAAAAAAAAATAAACACAAATATTATTCTCAACTTAATTTAAAAATGAAAAATGCTAAACAGTGGGGTACTAGTTAAGCTTATTAAAAAGAAAATTCATAATTTCACAGTGACTAATTCCCACCTACACACACAATTGCTAAACATGGTGTTTCGATTTATTAACCTCAACCATACACTGCGACTAATTCCTACAATTTCACAGCAAACAAAACCCCAATGCTAATGTTGGTTTTTAAAACCGGCTTTGAGTGTTCTATATATTACAATTATGTACAAGAAACAATGTCAATGCAGCCTTAGAAATAAAAAAGATTGATTTTAAATCTCTAGATGTAGGTTAGAACACCATGGTAGTGATCCCTTTAGAAAGGGGTTAAATCGAAATCATTTATTAATGATTTTTACCATAAAAAGTTTCCTAGTGTCACATTCTCTTCATTCTATAAATAAAATTACAAAGGTATTTGCATTATGCGGTGACAAAAATTAATCTTAACTAGATTCATTTATAAAATTGATTTTATTTTGGTTTTGATCTTACCTGATCAGAGAAGATTGTCACCACTGGTTCCGCCGTAAGTGTGCTGAAGGAGGAGAGGGGAGTTATACCTGCAGGGACTCTTACGCTCAAGTCATTGTGAGCAAGTGAGTACAGGGATAGAGAATAGAATACATGTGCCATTGTGAGCAATGACATATATATACTCCAGCGCTGGGCCAAGGTCATTAATGAGGAGGCAAATGATTCATCCCTGCCATTAATGGCTGTCGGGATTTTGACTTGCGGTCATAATGGGCAGTGAATGCTCATTATCCTGGTGTCGTCCGTTACAATTCTATGTAACGGTACAGAGTGTTTGAATAAGGTATACACTATACCGAGCACATGATCGCCTGATGCGCTAAGTTCCCTGCTCGACACGTTGTGTTATGTCGAGCGTGATGGGCCTGACGCTGCTCGGTCTAGTCCAGAACAAGTTTGAATCGGATGTCCTCTACGTACAACTACAGAGACTGATTCCTCAAGTCGGATAGGACCACAAAAGGCATGGTTAAAGCTCTCCCTTGAGAGAATAAAATTGATTTTATTTAAAAACTCATGAATGTAAAATAATTTTTATTTAATATATTTTAGTAAAAACCAGTTGAAGAATAAATAAAATATAAATTTAAATTCAAAAGTTATAAACTCTAACTTCAAACTAAAATTACTTTTTGAAGCAATATCAATGATATTCAAGACTCGAGCAATCAAACATGTATTTTGATATTAGAGTCGATATGTTAGAATTGCGATAATTCATTATGATTTTACAAAAATTATATAAATGTATAGTTTTAAAAAATTTATCCCTCAAGATTTGAGGATATTTACCCCCAATCATTTAAAAAGAATTTAACCAATATAAATTTTTATAAAATATACCGTTGGATTAAAAGTTTATATCATATAGATTATTTATGTAAAATTTCAGACAAATCTAAAATCATTTGATATGTTATTGAGACACGTCAAAATTAACAGTTTTTGTAATTTTTTAAACATCGTTAATCTTTATGTGTCTCAATAACATATCAAATGATTTTAGATTTGCCAGAAATTTTACACAAATGATCTATATAATATAAATTTTCAATCCAACAATATATTTTATAAAAAATATATCGCTTAAAACTTTTTATAATAGTTAGAGATAAATACTTCCTAATCTTGATGGAGTAGACAAATTGTCACCTTACATGAAGGCAAAATATTCACCCGTATTCATTTTGACGATATATATTCACCCGTGATCTCGTCCGATCAGAAGTGTCGACCAGTAGAAGCTCCGCCGAGCAAGATTGTTGAAGTGAAGGGGGAGGGGGTTGTACCTGCAAGGACTCCGACGCTCAAGTCAGTCGAGTATAGGAGAAGCAAGTACAAGTTAGAATGTTTGATACCTGTGCCACTGTCAGAGTGGCAGTATTTATAATCCCCAGCGCTGGGCCAAGGCCATTAATGAGGGGAGGAGAATCCGCCTCTCCCATTAATGACTGTCGAAATCTGGCGTCGAGCCATGATGAGCAATAAATGCTCATCATTCCCCGGTCGGCCAGATTCTGTAACGGTCCGACGATGACGTGGCAATCCGCTCCCGGATTTGGGCCTGCTCGACATGGGCTGTAGTTGGTGATTCGATCCAGTCCAGAATAGAAGCCCCCAAGTCGTCATTCTCGCAAGCGAGAGTGATGACTTTGATGTCGCGGGGGGGGGGGGGGGGGGGGGGGGGTTCCCGGACGTGCTCATGTCGAGGTTGAAATTTCGTCCAGAGGTGATCGAGCAAGTTTTGAGTTGCTCGACTGAACACGTTTGTCTGGTGTCGAGGAACTTTGTCCTCGACGTCTCCTGCTCTAGTGGTATTGGTTTGCGCGAGATTTGCTATGACGTGCGTAGGTCGCGGGCAGACTGATTTGACGTTTCGGTGGCGCCTTTACTGCCACGCGTTTGTTTCGCTGACACGCCTTTTGATTTTTCGGGTGTTTCGAAGGCGCGTGAGAGTGGCGTCGTTTCGTTGAGGGCGCGTGCCGCGCGTGGAACGATTTGTTTCCACTTTTTCCACGCAAACCATTCACTATAAATAGGGGGAAGTTTGGAAACTTTGAAGTTTCTGCAATTCCTTCTTATTTCTACAATTTTTTTCCTGCGAATTCTTACTACCGCAAGCGATCGCCGTTCCCAAGGATCACAAGTTTCTCAAATACTATGAGTTTCAACCTTTGTATTTATCTCTCGTTTCATGTTTCCTCATATTCTTTAGTATGGTGTTGGTTTTGTTGCTCTTCGTTTGCTCTCCTACTATACTTTGATAGTCATAGGTTCTGTTTGTTATTGCCATGCTTGCTATGCGGTAGATTTTTCTTTATAGTGGTGATTCGAGTACGGTTTTGTGGTTTATTTGTTGGTACCATGTTTTGATGGTTATTTGTTTGCGTTTTGCATGATAATGTTTGCTGCAAGTGATCACCGTAGGTTAGATGATTTATGCGTTTTACACTACAAGAAAACCTCCATTTTGCAGCAAAACTAAAAATGAGTTTGAGAGGGCTTTAGCCGTCCCAAACTTTAAGACAAGCAAAGCCGTCTTAAAATTAACGAAAGCCGTCTCAAAATAATTCACAATATAAAACTTATTTTTAATAAATATTGAGAGGTCAAAACCGTCACAAAGTATAAGACAAGATGACTGTTATATTTTGAGACGGTCAGAGCCTTCTCAAAATTGTGAAGAATTTTGAAAAAGCGGAACAAGTTTTGAGACGGTCAAAGCCGTTAGAAAATTAACGCGCCATTATTTTGAGACGGTCAAAGCCGTCTCAAAATCTTGCTGAATTCAAAAAATAAGAGAACGAATTATGTGACGGTCAAGGCCGTCTTAAAAATTAACGCGCCATTATTTTCAGACGGTCAAAGCCGTCTCAAAACTTTGCTGAATTCAAAAAATAAGAGAACGAATTTTGTGACGGTCAAGGCCGTCTTAAAATTTAACGCGCCATTATTTTGAGACGGTCAAAGCCGTCTAAAAAACTTGCTGAATTCAAAAAATAAGAGAATGAATTTTGTGACGGTCAAGGCCGTCTCAAACAGATTGGCTTTCACGTTCCCCCATTTTCCCCCAACGGTTACTTATCTTTTGATTATATATACCATTCTCTTCAAAATTTTCACTCACAAATTTCATTCTACACATTTTTTTCTCTCTCAAACTCTTACAAATTATATTTTTCTCTCAAAATCTCTCTATCATTTTCGCCCAACACTACATTTCAATACCTATTCCAAATTTTTATCATGTAAATATTTTCCATCAAGATTGTGGTTTTTTTTTTGTTGAGAAAATGAAGTTTCAGTTTTCTTTCTTCAAGAATTGGTAAGTGTATATTGTATTATAAATTTTATGTATAATTTTAATATTTAACATTTAATTATACTAATATTGTTTGTGTTTAGTATTAAATAAAATGTTTTTTTTAAAACGAAAAATTGATTTTTTTTAAAACGAAATTGATTTTTTTTTTTTAAAAATAGGTTAAATTTTGAGACGGTGTAAGCCGTCTCAAAATTTTATCACGTGCACCAGTTTGAGACGGCTATGGCCATCTTAAACTTTAAACCGTTCTAACATACATTTTGAGATGACCTGGACCGTCTCAAAATTGTAACGGTTCTGACATGCGTGGAACATTTTGTGACAGTCCAGGCCGTCTCAAAATGGGTCTTTAAGTAGCTCATCATTTCCTGACGGCTTAGGCCGTCTCAAAAGTTTGTGACCAGCTATTTCGCAACAGATTGTGGTCGTCTCATGGCCGTCTCAGAATTATCACTTTAGGACGGTTTTAGTTACTTTGAGAGGGCTTTAGATCGTCTTAAAATGGTGTATTTCTTGTAGCATTAGGATTTGGTTTTGTCTAACGCGGCGGCTTTGCGCGAGTTAGGGTTTCCTATGACGTGTCGGGCATCAGTTAAGCGGGAGGTCGGCAAATGTCGACTTCATCTTTATTCGTCCCATAGGCGGTGGAACTTATGTTTACGTCCTCTGCTTTTCAGGTCGCCAATGTCTCAATTTGGTACCGAGTCTGACGAGGGGAGCCCTCGACAGGATGTTGTTGAGTGGCCCGACTTCGATTACTCTTAGATTGCTGGGGAGCCTAGACTAACGGGCTCCATTTTTGCTGGTTTAGACGTGGCCAGCACCTCGTTTTGGAGAGATGTAGAGTATCCCGCCGGGCACAGTGTATGCATGGAGTATTCCGACTGGCGGATTCCCGTGTATGAGGATTTTTTCAAAGACATGAACTATCGGATGCCTTTCTCTGACTTTCAGATTCAAGTCTTCCGCCACTTGATGCTCGCCCCATCTCAACTTCATACGAACTCAATGGCCTTTGTTCGTGCCTTCGAGCTCGTTTCAGAGTTTTTGGAGTTTACTCCTACCATCCCTCTATTTTTCTTCCTCTTCCAGCTGCAGCGGGCATCGAAGAATGCGCACGGATGTAGCTAGGTGTCTCTTAAGCAGAATGAGAGGTTTTTTTGCTATGTACCAGGATTCTATATATGAGGAATATTAAGGGGAAGTGGTATCTTCTCCGACCAAGGACGAGGGAAGGTCTTGGTTAGATTGCCACCTCGAGTGAGATGGTCGACTCTAAAGGAAAGGTCGTGCTTGACGACAATGGTTCCCCGAAGTTGGAATGGGAGGAGAAGTTTCCCTTTGTGTCGACCCAAGAGCATCACTGGCGAAAGCCGTCGACCTATGTCTATACTTAGGGCAAACTTTCTGCCGACGATCAAGCGGCTCATGCCGAGGTTAAGGATTTTGTGTCCAAGGTTGAGCTGGCGTTTCTTGAGGATAAGAATCGCAAACTCATCCTTGGAGCTGATGGGCAGCCTTTGCGCGAGCCCCCTTTTATAAACATTAAGGCCGTTGTGAACTGTCCTTCTAAGCTAGATGCAATGAACTTCTTAAGTATGTTTGTTTACTTTAATCTGTCTTTGCAGAATTTTGCTGACTTGGCACTGATTTTTTCCTTTCTTTGTGCAGGAAAAATGCCGAATGCTGAGGAGAGGAAGATGAAGCTGGCCGCCCTTAAGGTCCAGAGGCAGGCGAGACATGTTCAGACGCCGAGGGGGAGTCCAACGCCTACTCATGCTGACAAGAATGATGTTGCCGAGAAGGATGATACTCCTGTCGAGCCTCCGCAGAAACATGCTCGACCTGAAGGTGTTTCCAAGCCTCCTCCCTCATAAAAGAAACAACCGACGTCTGCTGCTGTCGTCGAGGATATTTCGACGAGTGGGCTGGTGCTGCCGGAGGTTATGTCTGGTCCGGGAAGGTTGAAAGTCAAAGTCTGCAAGGAGGACTGGGAAACTGTCTCTGCTTTGGAGGAAGGCGAGCGGCTGGAGCGGATCGAATCCCTCAACCATCACATGGCCGAGGTTATGTCGTTCATGCATACCGTGCATGTGCTGGAGTCTCGGCAGTATAAGGAGATGGGCACGCTACAGAAGCATGACGAACATGTTGCTGCTCAACTCCTTAAGACCGAGAACGACTTTTTCGACTACAAGGAGAAGTACAAGATCCAGCTCGGCTTGCAGATCGAGAACGACAAACTCTTGGGTCAGGTAGAGAATTTTTAGAAGGAGCTGAAGGTCGTTAGGGATGAAAAGGTGGCTCTTTTGGCGGAGTTGGAGGCTGAGAAGTTGAAGGCGGCGGAGACAACTAAGCTCCTCAAGGAGACCGAGGATGATTATGTCGAGGCCGCTGATATGGCCTTCGCCAATGTGGTCGACCAGGTGCGGCTGTTCAACCCCGACGTTGCTTTGAACCTCGAGGAACTAGACGTGCCCAAAGTTGTCCGAGATGGGGTGCTCGTCGATCCTCTCAAGATTGCCCCTCCTCCTCAGGCTCAAGATCCTCTTGTTGGCGAGAATGAATGATTTAACGGCACTTGTCGTCTTTGTACTGAATTTATTCTAGCACTTTATTCGCCATTTTTGTAATATTATGACAATATTTATTTAAGTTTTCTTTTATCTCTTGTTGTTTTGTGTCTACTTTATTCGCCTTTCCGATTTTGTTTGCAACTCGATAATGTTCCGATGTGTTAGAAACGTTTAGTTCCCGACTTCGGGTTATCTAGACCCAACGTTCGTCGTTTGTCGTTGAAAGTCCTGCTTTGTTTTCGCAAGTGAAGAGAACTTGGCGAATGCCCGACATAATCCAGGGCGGAATGCAGTGGAGGTCAAGCAGAGTCGATCCTCCCGGTGGCTTGAATATCCCATCGCGAGTTGGGCGTTCTACCGTGCATGCACGACTCGAGCATGATTCTTGCGGAAAGATGCTCGCCCTTTACTGTTTTAGGTTGGTGCCCGTACCTAAGCACGTCCCCGTTGTACAGGCATGCTCGGCTGTCGCTTAAGCTTCAACATCACCTTCGTTGGGCATCGTAGTCGGTTTATCGTGCTCAATTGTAATATAGTTTTAGCTTATCGCCATTCCATGTTCTTAGGATTTCGTCCCCTGTGAGATTTTCGAGCTGATAGGCGCGGTTCTCTGTCTTTCCTCGGATTCGGTATGGTCCTTCCCAGTTTGGCGCGAGTTTGCCTTCCAAGGGTTCCTTCATGTTCCTTCGCAATACGAGGTCGCCTATCTCGAACGTCCTCCTTATCACTTTTTTGTCATGGCGAGCGGCTATTTTTTGCTTTAACGTGGCTTCGCAAATTGCTGCATGCGTTCTGATTTCGTCGACTAAGTTGAGCTCCTCTTGTAGGAGCTCGTCGTTCATACTTTCGTCGACATGAGTCTCTGTCCTTTGTTAGTGTTTTTGTGTTGGCCTCATTTTTGGCATAACACAATGTGGGGAATGATGTGTGCACATCATTCCACACCGGAACTTTTGTGACTTATTTACGCGCCATATCTTTCTTGAAGATTCGTTTTGTTTTTGCCTCGCTTACTTGCTAGGTAAGTCGCGCGCGTACTGTGAACCATCAGAGTTACTTGTTAACCTAATTTTAATTGTAAAGAATATTTTCCAAATGTGGAAACATATTATATGGTTCAAATTTATATTTCTTGGGTTATTTTCTTACAAGACATTCTTGAAGCCCAAGACACGTCTGAAGACCTGGGCTAATCAGAAGACTATATATATGTGTGAAGACTAAACCTAATACTTACTTGAGCCGTCTTGAAGAAATAGAGTTTTAGGGTTTAAGTCTTTGTGCTCTTTGTGTTCGTTGTTATTTGTGAGCCTTTGCTTGTGTCACCTAGATGCTTGCATAAGGACTGGGTTTATTGAGTTGTAATCCAAAGCTTTTAAGCAAGGAATATTGTTCATTACTCTAAGCTTTGAAGTACGAGTAGTGTATTATTGTTTGGGGAGTGTTCTCTAAATCTATTGATTGTATTTGTTATAGATAACACTGGTCTATGTTGAGAGTGGAAGTGAGATGGGTTTCTCTTACCTATGGGGTACCTAGGTAGAAATATAGCACGGGTATTTGGCGAGTTTCTAAGTTGTAAACCGAGGTGTAAGTCGGATAACTTAGAAATAGCATTACACTAGTGGATTTCCTTCCTGGCTTGGTAGCCCCCAGATTAGGTGACGTTGCACCGAAATGGGTTAACAATACCTTGTGTTTTTACTGCTTTTATTATTTGTTCTTATATTACGTGTGTTACAAGTTTGGTTAATGTGTGCACATCTTACCGCACATCATTCTGCCTGAATATTTAATAACTAGTGGTACGCCAAAATTTCATCCTTCTTGACGGTTCACCGATTTCGACAGGGATGACTGCCTCGGTGCCGTAAGTTAGTCGAAAGGGGGTTTCCCCGGTTGTCGAATGGGGTGTTGTTCGATATGCCCATAAGACGTAGTATAGTTCTTCGACCGACGCGCCTTTGGCGCCGTCGAGTCTTCTCCTTAGTCCTCGCAGGATTACCCTTTTGGCCGCCTCCGCCTGTCCATTCGTTTGTGGATGCTCCACAGATGCGAACTGTTGTTTGATTTTCAATTTAGCCATGAACTGCTGGAATTTTTTGTCTGTGAATTGTGTCCCGTTGTCCTTTATAATCGATCGCGGTATTCTAAAGTGTGCCATAATATTTCGTTTGAAGAAACGCAGTACATTTTGGGCGGTGATTTTGGCGAGGGGCTCTGCTTCTATCCTTTTGGTGAAGTAGTCCACTCCCACGATCAAGTATTTGTTCTGGCCGGGAGCAAGGGGAAAAGGGATGAGAAGGTCGAGTCCCCACTGGGCGAAGGGCAAGGCGACGACAATGATTTCAGCTCGTTCGGCAGAGCATGAAGCATATCACCGTGCGCCTGACATTTGGGGCATTTCTTCACATATTCTTTCGCATCGGCTTGCATTGTGGGCCAATAGTATCCTGCTCGGAGTGCTCTCCTAGCAAGGGATCATCCTCCGATGTGCTGACCACTCACGCCCTCATGTAACTCGAGCAAGATGTACTCCACTTGACTCTCGTCGACACATTTGAGGAGAGGGATAGAAAATCCTCTCCGATATAATTTGTTATCGACGATAGTGTACATGCAAGCTTTTTTTTTTTATGGTGGCGGCCTCTTTTGTGTCGACAAGTAGTTCTCATCTCGACAAATATTTGAATACCCGGGTCATCCAGCTGATAACCTCGTAGCTGACGTTAAGGACATCGACTAGAGGTTTGTTTTTGCTTATACTCGGTTGTGATAGGATTTCTTGCACGACGGATTTGTTTCCTCCTTTCTTCCTCCTGGGTCTTGCTAGTTTTGAGAGATTGTCCGCTCGCGCATTATGCTCGCGGGGAACATGTTGCACTTCAACGCTCTCGAATTGGGATAACTTCTCTTTTATGATAGCCAAGTATTCGACTAGGCTCTTGTCTTTTGCTTGGTATGTTCCATTTACTTGGGAGGCGACCAGTTGTGAGTCGGTGAGGATTTTGATGTTCTTTGCATCAAGGTCTTTAGCCAGTCGTAATCCGGCTAAAAATGCCTTGTACTCTGCTTGATTGTTGGTTGTCGGGAACGAGAGCCGTAGCGATACTTCGACGGCTATACCTTCGCCATTTTCCAGGATGATCCCGGCTCCGCTTGGAATTTGTAGTGGGCGGAGTCATTTCGGCAACAAAATCGGCTAAGACCTGTGCCTTGAGAGCTTTTCTTGCTTCGAATTTGATGTTGAATTCTGAAAACTCGAGGGACCATTTTAGCATGCGTCCTGACATATCCGGCCTTCCGAGTAGCGCTTTAACGGGTTGTTTGGATAACGATGGTGTGTGCGAGGAAGTACAGTCGAAGTCTCCTGCCGGCGACCACCACAGCCAATGTTATTTTCTCTATCTGTTGGTATCGGAGCTTAGGGCCTTGCAAGACTTTGCTTATGAAGTAGACAGGTTTTTGTCCTTCATTCGTTTCTTGGATGAGAACGACGCTAAGAGCTTCGTTTGATACCGCGAGGTACAAGTATAGTTCCTCGTGTGGGGTCGGGCTTGACAAGACTGGTGGTTCGGACAAAGCTTTTTTCAAGTTATGTAGAGCTAACTCGCATTCGTCGGTCCATTCGAATGTCGACTCTTTCCTTAACAATTTGAACAGAGGAAATGCGTGTTGTGCGGACTTTGCAACAAAAGGAGCTACTGACGTTAGCATTCTGTTTAAGACTTGTACGGACTTCTTAGAGTCCGGAGTCGGGAGGGAAGTGAACGCTCGACATTTATCGGGATTCGCTTCGATTCCTCGTTCTGTGAGGTAAAATCTGAGGAACTTTCCGGCTCGCAGACCGAACGTGCATTTTTTCGGGTTGAGTCTCATGTTGATTTTTCTTGCCAGGTCGAACACTTTTTTCAGGTGAAGTGTATGGTCGACTTCATGTTCGGATTTAACGATCATGTCGTCCATGTATACTTCGAGCATGTCTCCGATTTCATTCCGGAATACTTTGTTCATCATCCTTTGGTATGTGGCGCCCTCGTTTTTTAGACCGAAGGGCATTACGTTGTAATAATAATTGCCCGACTCAGTCATGAAGGCTGTGCTCGCTTTATCGCGCGAAGCCATTTGAATTTGATTATAACCTGAATATGCATCCATAAAAGATAAGATTTTAAAGTCAGATGAGTTATCGACTAATTTATCAATGTTAGGTAAAGGATAAGCATCTTTAGGGCAAGCCCTGTTGAGATTGGTATAATCAACACACATACGCCATTTCCCATTAGATTTTTTGACAAGTACAACATTGGACAGCCATGTAGTATATTTGGCCTCCGAAATAAAATTTGCCTGTAGGAGGTCTTTTACAGGTTTTTCTGTAGCCTCCATTTTTCGGGAGACTGCTTCCTACGACGTTGAACTACAGCTCTAGCCTTTTCATCTATTGCTAGCTGGTGGCAAGCTACATCAGGGTCGATGCCGGGCATGTCGGCCGCACTCCAAGCGAAGAGATCAGCATTTTGTTGGAGACATACAGTCAGCTATTTTTTCACAAGGTCGGGGAGATCAGCCCCAATCTTGACTCCTTTAGCTGGATCCTCGCCGATGGGAATTAGTTCGAATTCACCGTCGGGCACAGGTCGAGGAATCATTTTGTTTGCGGGGTCTTGTGTTCCTTTCAGTTTTTGATCCCCGCTGTTCTCAAGACGTGCATCCAGCTCAACAGGGTTTTTGACAGCCTGTGCTTGACTCACCTTCTTCTTCTGGGGAGTCTTCACCGTGTTCTGGTTTTTGGCAGCGGCTTCAAAACAGCGGCGAGCAGCATTGATATCGCCGTTGATAATCTCCGTTGATGGATTTGGTCGATTCCTCATTGCCAAAGGTGACGATGAGGTCGACGTACCCCCATGGTTTGGTGGTGGCCGCATTTAACCCTTTTAGATATGAACCTACGTAAGGGGCGGGGTTTTTCTCCGACAACTGCATAGTCTTGAAAAGTTCAGTGTACATCACATCACACGAGCTCCCCTCGTCGACCAATATTCTTCGGACGTCGAAGTTGGCCATTTTAGCCCTGATGAGGAGCGGTATCTGATAGTTTGGTGATCCCCCAAGCACTTCTCTTTTGTAAAAAGCTAGGGGGAGGTCTTCATCTTCTCCTTTATCAGATAATGTGACGTGCTCGGTGAGAGTGACACTGAACAACTCTTTGAATTTCCTCTTCACCGAGTCTTCGGTGATTTTGTTGAATCCACCCCTTGATATGACGAGTGCCTTTGGAAAATTTTCCCAAGAGCCACCCATGTGTTTCTCGAGGTGGGTCAGCACGTCCTCGCCTTTAGCTGGGGCGAGCATGAAATCTTTTGGTCGGCTTATGGCCATTGCGACCATCATGTTTGCATCTCCTTCCAAGTCGTTGTCGGATGGAATTTCCTCGACCACTTCTTTTTTCTTGGTCTATTGGACCTCTTTTCTTGGTTTGTTTTCTTCTCGGGCGTATTGCCTCAAGTGTCCGCCCTGGATCAGTATTTCAAATGCGTCCTTGAGATGTACGCAATCTTCAATTATGTGACCATGTGTCTTGTGAAAACGACAGTACTTTGACTTGTCGAGTCCAGGTTTGGGGGTAGTCTTCTTTTGGTACCTGAGGTGCCCTTTCTTGAAGTCGGTGCTCCCGACGTCAGCCAAAATATGCTCGAGTGGGGCGTTGAGGGCGGTGTATTTGTGGAACATACCCGAAGGAGGCTTGAACTCTTTCTTTGGTTTATCTTCCTTCTTTCGATCCTTCAGGCGTGTTTGCTCCCTCCCTGAATTCGACTTTCCGAGGTTCAGGTTCTGGGCGCGAGTTTTTTGCTCGTACTTAATGTACGCCTATGCTTTTTTGAGGAAAGCCGACAGTGTATTGACTTCCTCGATTCCCACGACCTTTTTGAAATCGCTCCCCTGGCGAAGTCAGTTGTGGTGACCTGGATAGCCTCCTTGTTGAACCTTGTCAAGTAGTCCCTGAGGGACTCGTTGCTTCTTTGGACGATAGTTTCCAAGGTCGCCTCCGTCTTGGGATGCTGTCGGGAGGCAGTGAAATATGCTGTAAACTGTTGGGTCAGGTCGGCCCATGAATCTATGGAATTAGGAGGTAAGTTCCTATACCAGGTCATGGTGCCTTTCCGCAGAGTGGTGGCGAACAACTTACACTTGTGTGATCCGCTAGCTCATCGACAATCGAGTGTAGCGTCGAATTGTTCTATGTGGATCGGTCTGACCATCATAGGTGTCCATGGTTGGAACTTTCTCCAACCTGGCGGGCAGTTGGAGGTTTCTGATCCTCCTCGACAAAGGGTTCTTAGGTCCGTCTTCGTCGTTCCTCGAGCCTGTCCCTCGTTGGCGCGAGGGGAGCGTCTGGGCGGGGGAGTACTGGCGCAAGGCGAATTAGATCCTCGAGGTCTTGCAGGAGATGGGTCCCGGCATTGGGGAACAGGTGACCCATGGCGTCTTGGCCTTGGAGACCTAGTTTTTGATCTGGAGCCCGAGGGTGGCCTCCTATTGCTGCTGATGTAAGTGTTCGTGCGGGCAGTGTGCCGAGCGGCGGACCTAGTGGATTTGGACTGCTAGATCGCATCGAGCCGTTCACCATGCTCTTTCATCCAGTCGGACTGGCGGTTGAGGGCCTGGATGATCTGCAGCAAAATGGGATTTGTCCCCGGGGAGCTGGAACGTGCGGGATTTCTTGTACGACATTCCGTGTTGGAGGGTCTTCCCCTGTGACAACAGTGTGGTTCCCGTCGCGTGGGTCGGACTCCGGCATCACTCTTTGGCGAGGACGACTCGACTCAGGCACGTCGGGAATGTTGGTAGTTCCTGTGTCGATGGCGTTTCCGTTTCCAAAAGCCATTTTAAGCTCGTTAACATCGCTGGGAATCCTCTCACTGGTCATTTTGGATTGAAACAGTGGTTTTGATGAAATTTGGAAGAGTTTTGGTTTTTTTTTGGGAAAAAACGGGGAAACTATGAACTCCCCACAGACGGCGCCACTGATCTCGTCCGATCAGAAGTGTCGACCAGTAGAAGCTCCGCTGAGCAAGATTGTTGAAGTGAAATGGGGGTTGTACCTGCAGGGACTCCGACGCTCAAGTCAGTCGAGTATAGGAGAAGCAAGTACAAGTTAGAATGTTTGATACCTGTGCCACTGTCAGAGTGGCAGTATTTATAATCCCAGTGCTGGGCCAAGGCCATTAATGAGGGTAGGAGAATCCGCCTCTCCCTTTAATGGCTGTCAGAATCTGGCTTCGAGTCATGATGAGCAGTAAATGCTCATCATTCCGCGGTCGGCTGTTACAGAATCTCCAGAATCTCCAGATTCTGTAACGGTCCCACGATGACGTGGCAATCCGCTCCCAGATTTGGGCCTGCTCGACATGAGCCGTAGTTGGGCCTGGTTGGTGATTCGATCCAGTCTAGAACAACCCGTATGTTGTCTTATTAGCATATATAACAGTTAATTATCATATCCTTTGGATTCTTCTTATCAGCATTTATATATTCACCATATATTGTCTACACTATAATTATAATATGGCGTTTATCTAAGAAACGTAGAAGTCATAACCGTGTTTATCAACAACTAAAAGATCTCATTTACATCTTTTCTAAAAGCTCTTTCATTTAATAATTTTTTGTGGACTGCTTAACTAAATTAAAAATATGATGTATTATTTTGTAACTGCATTCTAAACTACGACATCATAATATATATATATATATATATATATATATATATATAGTGCCGGTTCTGATATTTTGGAGATCCTAGACAAATAATTTAAATAGACCCCTAATAAAAAAAATAGCATATAAAAACAATTTTTTTAAAACAACATATCTATTTAAATTATAAATAGCATGAACAACTTCAAAATTAATCATTTATTTGTGTAATTAACATAAATAAGAGGTCATATTCTTATCGATATCATCAAATATGGATTGAACATAATCAAATAACTACCTATAGTTATTTGATTATGTTCAATTTTCATATGTATAGTTTAATTGGCAAAGACATCATATTTTATATAAAAAATTAAAATTTACATTCAATCCATTTAATCAATTCAAGACATTTGTTGGACCTGATCAAGCGACATTCGTTTTGGTAGTTGAGGACTCAGTATCCAGGATTAAGGGTTAATCTACATAGTTGGTGGGTGAACTGTAAAATATAT
Organism: Trifolium dubium; assembly: GCA_951804385.1. Lineage (NCBI taxonomy): Eukaryota > Viridiplantae > Streptophyta > Magnoliopsida > Fabales > Fabaceae > Trifolium > Trifolium dubium. The sequence goes on along the minus strand of OX638062.1, from coordinate 46,193,128 downwards.
TTATCGATTTAAACATGTTACAGAACATATACAACATGTTTAAACCAGAGTTCCTTGCTATATCATAAATGAGTTCCTTGCTGCTTCGAACCGTTCTGTTTCGCTATTCCAAACCTTTGCTTTACTCAAACTTGATGGTGTAATTTTATGTAGAGAGAAAGTAGGTTTAGTGACCATGAAACATAGTGAAAATACGTTTAATTTATAGAGCCTTGGCCATCACAAAACCCTGAAAACGTGTAACCACTTGAGGGCTGATTTTTAGCTTTATTCAATTACTATAGGAGCCTGCATCAGATCATGGGATAAGTGGGAAAAGTAGTGGACCAATTCAGCATAGTTTTTCCCTAAGAAATAGCACTCCACAACAACCTATTCTAACTCAAAATTGACTCACGTGGAATAGCAAAAATAAGGAAAAAACTAACATTCTCCCACTTGGTCCATCTAACCCATAATTAATAATAATAAGAAACTAAACATAGGAATCATGGCGATATGTCCTCTTATTACGAGTAGTATCTTCCATGTATTACAATATATCAAGTCTCTCTTAATATCAATCTTCAAACTTAATGAAATAACCATATGTATATTTCTGGTCTAAATGAAGTGAATATTCTCAAAATAAATAACCAAAATGTGCACATAACAAATGAGAAAAATTCAAACTAAATAAGAGTTTCATCAAAATAACAAAAGTTTCGATGAAAATTACATTGTGGAACCAAGTCCCATCCGTACTACATGATCCTTGAAATTCTTTGGTGGCATGCCTTTAGTCAAAGGATCAAATATCATGAACTATGTGCCAACGTGTTCAACGACCACTTTATTTTCTTTAACATGTTCTCTTACAGCTAAGTATTTAATGTGTTTGCTTCGACTTCCACTTTTTGTTGTTCTTAGCCATGAAAACAGTAGTAGAGTTGTCACAATACATCTTTAATGGCCTCGAAATAGAATCGACAACTCTAAGACCAGATATGAAACTCTTCAACCACACACCATGCGAGGTAGCCTCAAAACAAGAAACAAACTCAGCTTGCATAGTAGAAGTAATAGTCAAACTCTACTTTGCACTTCTCCAAGATACAGCTCCACCAGCTAGCATAAAAACATAACCCGATGTTGATTTTCGAGTATCAATGCAACCAGCGTAGTCTGAATCGAAGTAGCCAATCACTTCCAAATTATCTGTTTGTTTGTACATGAGCATGAAATTCTTTGTACCTTGAAGATATCTCATCACCTTCTTTGTAGCTTTCCAGTGGTCAACACCTGGATTACTCTTATATCTTCCCAAAACTCCAACAACATATGCAATGTCAGGTCTGGTGCAGACCTGAGCATACATAAGATTTCCTACAGCTGAAGCATATGGGATACTCTTCATGTGTTCGCGTTCAAAATCATTTTGTGGGCATTGACTTAATTCAAATTTATCACCCTTCACAATGGGAGCTACACTTGGTTAACATTCTTTCATATTTAATCTCTTAAGAACTTTATTGATATAGGCCTCTTGAGACAAACCCAAAATGCCTCGATTTCTATCTCTATGGATCTTAATGCCAATGACATAAGATGGCTCTCCCATATCCTTCATATCAAAGTTCCTTGAAAGAAATTGTATCACCTCATATAGCATACCCTTATCATATGTCGCAAGCAAAATATCATCCACATATAAAACCAAGAAACAAATATGGCTCCCACTGACCTTTTGGTATATACATTGATCCATGACTGAATGAAGTGATTACCTCATGAAATTTTAAATACCATTGGAGGGAGGCTTGTTTGAATCCATAGATGGACTTATTAAGCTTACAGATTAAGCTCTCATCTTCACTAGAGTAGAATCCTTCAGGTTGTTTCATGTAAACCTCTTCCTCTAGAGAACCATTCAAGAATGTTGTTTTCACATCCATTTGATGCAACTCAAAATTAAAATGAGCTACCAATGCCATAATAACTCGAAAAGAATCTTTCTTAGAAACAGGAGAAAACGTTTCTATTTAGTCGATTCCTTCTCTTTGAGTGAATCATTTGGCAACAAGTCTTGCCTTATATCTTTCAATGTTGCCCTTTGAGTCTTGTTTGGTTTTAAAGACCCATTTACATCCGATGGCTTTTACACCATTTGGCAACTTGACAAGATCCCAGACTTTGTTTGATGCCATTGAATTCATTTCTTCAATCATAGCATTATGCCACAAATTCGATTCCACTGAACTCATGGCTTGTGAAAATGTTTCAGGGTCATTTTCAGCTCTTATATTGTAGTCTGATTCTTGTAGATACACTACAAATTCATCGGAAATTGTTGACTTTCTGACTCTAATAGGTCTTCTTAATGTTATCTCATTTCCTTCTTGAGGAGCTTGTTGCACAATCGGTTCAACAACAGGTTGTTCAACATTTTCTTGATGTTCCTCATTGATAACTTCATCTACATGATCATTTTCAACAGCTTGTGGAATTTCGGTAGTTGTTTGTCTAATACCTCTTTGTACTTGAGGGGTGTGAATGATAATTCATTTGATTTAGAGGACTCAGCCTGATAGTGATCTTTCTCAGAAGTTATATCTTTGAACTGATGATCACTCCCACTAATCAAGTCATTTTCAAGAAATTTTGCATTTCTTGATTCCACAATCATGGTCTTAAGAGATGGACAATAAAATCTATAATCTTTAGACTTTTTAGCATATCCAATGAAATGCTCGCTAATAGTCCTTGGGTCTAGTTTCTTTTATTGTGGATTGTAAATTCTCACTTCAGACGGGCAACCCCAAACACGTATATGTTGCAAACTTGGTTTCCAACCCTTGAATAACTCAAATGGTGTCTTTAAGACAACCTTGGTTGGAACTCTATTTAATATATACGCAGCCGTCTTCAGTGCTTCAGTCCACAAAAATTGAGGAAGATTGACATTACTCCTCATACTTCTTACCATGTCCATTAATGTTCGGGTTCTTTCTGCCACACGATTCTGGTCAGGAGAACCAGGCATAGTGTATTGGGCAATTATCCCATTTTCTTGAAGAAACTTCGCAAATGGACCGGCTGCTTGTGCACTCTCAGTGTATCTGCGATAATACTCTCCACCTCTATAAGATCTCACGATTTTAATTTGGTTTTCACATTGTTTCTCTACCTCAGCCTTGAAAACTTTAAAGGCATCTAAAGCTTGATCCTTAGAATGAAGTAAGTAGAGGTGCATATATCGTGAAAAATCATCTATAAAGGTGATAAAGTATTTCGGACTGCTTGCATCCATGTCTGGACAACAAATATCTGTATGTATGAGTTCTAATACGCTTGAACTCCTATGTGCACCCTTTTTGAACTTGTTAGATTGCTTACCCTTAATGCAATTCACACAAGTCTCAAAATCAGCAAAATCTAGGGTACTAAGTATCCCTTCATTTACTGATCTCTTAATTCTTTCGATTGAGATGTGTCCCAATCTTCGGTGCCATAACATTGAGGATTTTTCATTCATAACACATCGTTTTAAACCAGCAGTAACATGCATTGAATTATAAGCAACATTATTATTTTGTAAATTAATAGAATAAAGACCATCGCGCAAATCACCATAACCAACAATTCCAAATTTATTAACTAAAGTAAATCCAGAATCCTTAAAATTAAATGACAATCCAAGAGGCGCTAACCTAGAAACAGAAATCAAATTCTTTGAAAAACTAGGAACATAAAAAGTCTTTTCTAAAACTAAATTAAAATTGCTACTTAAAATTAAACTGCACGTTCCAATGGCCTCCACAAGTGAACGTATCTGACCGCCTGAATAGATGTATTGTTCATTTCCCACTGGTTTCCTTAGGTTTTGCATACCCTGCAAAGTATTCGAAACATTGATTGTAGATCCAGAGTCAATCCACCATGTGTTATGATTTACATTAACCATATTAGATTCATAACAAACAAATGTAAAGGGAGTAGCTTTCTTCACCAACCAATTCTTAAACTTAGGGCAGTCTTTCTTCATGTGTCCTTTCTTTTTGCCGAAAAAACACTTGGACTCTTTCTTGATGATTGGTTGAGTAGGAATATGACCTTTATCTTTAGCATATCCCTTCTTCTTTCCTTGAAAAGTCTGAAGGAAAATAGACATAGTAAAGCAGCGGAATTTCAAAAAATTTCCTTAAGAGATCCTTACGAAGGGGCATGATCATGTGTTTAGGATTTTACCTCTTGAAGTGTAGAACCCTTGAATTACGGATAAGATGATCACGAGCGTTGATGAAGGTCACCCACACCTCTAACTAGTCCACACGAACAGCTTTCTTTCACTCCAAGTGCTAGCTTGTGAATGAGAGACCTTATGTGAGAGAGAGAAATAGAGAAATAATTTTAGGATTCAAGTAACCCTAAAATTCTTATGATTTCTCTTGTGTCTTTTTACTCTTGTACAAGACCTCTATTTATAGAGTTTACTATTCTTGTTCTACAAGATAAAATATTTGTTTTGTCCAACAAAATAAGTTTGCAACAAAAACAAATAAAATAAACAATAAGATTTTGTTTGAAAATAAACAAACAAAATATACCCAAATAAAATACCTCCTAGGGCGCGCGGCCCATGAGTCCTCCACTCATGTGCACGCGCGCCCACCATATCTTATGGTGCATCTCTTATCGTTAATTTCGTGAAACTTTATCACATTATATTTATTTCTCTAAAGTGTACCGTACCTTACGGTGTTCTCAATTCTCACATTCCACTGTCCTTATGTGTGTGACCCTGTAGGTTTCCATAACGTTGGCAATTATATTAAATCTTCTATTTAATATAATAAACAATGAGCGGTATCTAGCAACACATCATTGCTACCCAAGTTATGAGAAATTATCATGTGATCAAAACATAACCTAAGTGATAACATGCGTGTATAATTACCCCTTTGCCCTTATGTCTATATTGAACACAAGGCACAAACCGTGTCATCCTTGTCCAGTTCAATATTGGGCCCATAGACATTTATCCTGTTATGTAGGATTGGCAAATTCCATCTAGAACACTACTGTCCCTCAGCATGCTTTATAAAGTACCCATCTACTGCCTTTATGATTATCCTGTTACGGATAACGTTAGATCAGTGATAAAGCACTTGACTCCACATCTAGGGTACATAGTGGTTTCAGGTCTAAGGGTGGCTTACACTATTATCACCATGAGAGTAACTTATGACACATTACATAACATTCTATGTAGTACTCTCATAGCGGGTCAATCCAATATAAATATTACTCCTAATATTTATATCTATGTCAAGACTTGATAACTCCTTATCCTATGATCCATGAGATGCGATCATCAGTCTATCTTCATAATAGTCTTTATGCTTTAAGGTTATCCCACCTCACCTTAAAGCTCGACTACGGATACTTTAAGAATAGTGTCCTTATGTTTAATTTTGTCTCATTATTAAGTCACACTTAATATTAAACGGACTATTTATTCTAGGGACTTTATTATTTTGGACTCTTACAAACATAATAAAGAAGTGCCTTATATTATTAATAAATAAAACATTATATCATTAATAAATAATTCAAATACAAGTACTTAAAAGTATTGGCCTCTAGGGCTCTAACAACAACAAAGTCAAGTTAACTTTTTCACCTTCCTCCATCATCAACATTTCCTCTTCTTGAACACACATGGTCAATAGCTTATTAATTGACCACTTATCCTTATGTGTGTTGTAGGATATTTTGAATGGCCATATTGATGAGGGAAGGCACACAAAATGTAGTACACAAGAAAAGAGTCAGACATGGTTGCTTCTAAATCCTTTAGTTGAGCTGCTATGTCCCTCATGCACATGATATGATCACGCACTCCTTTCACTTCAGTGAGCTTCATGTTTGAGAACTTTATGATAAGGGTGCTAGCACGAGCCTTATCAGATGTTGTAAACTATTCATCAATGGCGTTTATAAGCTCCTTAACATTCTCAATATGCTCGATTGAACCACGAATGCCATCAGATATCTTGGTCTTTATGAACATAACAGAGAGACAGTTAGATCTCTTCCACTTTTCATAAAGATCCACTTCACCTGGCTCGCTAATTTCAGTAATAGCAGCTGGTTCATCCTTCCTAATGGCATAATCAATGTCCATCCAGCCCAAATGAAGGAGAATTCTTTCCTTCCAGATCTTATAGTTGTCACTGTTCAGCTAGGGAATGCCACACTTAAAATCAGAGAAATTCGCAGATTGAACAACTGCAGAATTTAACAAACATGCTCATTAACCATAATTGAGACAAAGTAAATAAATTACATGGTTTACCAATGCAAATCATGTTCAATTAAATAAATCTAGTGACATAAAACCTGCCTGTGAGCTAAAGTATTACTCGATTAAATTTATACTATAAATTTATGATAAACCTATCAAATCATGTTCCTTTTCTTAATTCCTGCGGGTAAATCAAGAAATATAATCTGATATTTTATCCTAATTAAACACATGAACACAACAAAATTCGTGCGGGTAGATTTTATTATCAAGCATGTTTAACTACAACTAATGTTTCAAATGTGATTCGAAATTCTTAACATAAAATCCTAATCAATCAAAGATGTTGTGGCTATTCCTTAATTAATTACAACTTTATTAAACATTTAACATTAACTAAAACATAATTATTATGCCTTAACTGGTTACAGAACTTAAGTACACAGCAAATACAATATGTGTGCAGAAATAACAAACGAAAACAGTATGGCTTAGTGGTTCTAGATTTATTTCAAAAGTTTTGCCTAAACAAGGTCTTATGTTCGATTCTGCCTGGGCACAATTCTGTTCTCTTTTTAATTTAAATCAATATATGCTGTTAAAACAAAACAATTTTTTTTTTCCAGAAATTGGAACCACAAGTATCGAACACAGGACCTTTAATACATGAACCAACATACCAACCGCTAGGCCATGCACATTTCATTGATTTTGATTTAATATTAAAGGAACAGCGCTTATAATAATTATTCATCATCTTCAATGTAACACCCCGATATTTTACCTATAAATATTTTAATAGTTTCTTGATTTATCATTTATTCAACGACTTTTTATGGATACAGAATGTAATAAAATGCATTATATGTACACTTTATTTTATTTAATTTTAGAATCCTTACTTTTACTACTTTAGTTTAATTGACTAACTAGTTCGACTATAATAAGATAATCTTCAACATGTGTGTCTCTAAGGTCTGGGCTTAATATAAATTCATTATCTCTATTAATAAAATAAAAATAAGAGCTTAAACTTTAGATTAATATTAATTACAAAGTGTTGGTGTTGCTTAGTCATCAAACTGATAGAAGAAAAAGAAGGAAAAGGAAATCATGTGACTTAGTCTAATAAGAAGCAAAACAATTTTCCTTTTATTTCTCAACCATTTATCTTAATTGAGTTCAATCTTTATAAGTACATACACGATCTATATCTATTCTCTCTTCAACTTCCAGAACGTGAAATATATACTTCAACTCCTTATATTTTCACTAACTCATCACATGTTAATTAACCTTGTAAAATCATGTGTGCCACGGCAGTTTCTTTCTCTCTCAACCATCACAAGTTTAAACAATCCTATGTTAATTGATCATTTGCTTCACCATATGCACCTTCACTCTTCCAATGTTTTAGTCTCTACACATACAATGTTAGCCACTCCTTATATTCACACTTCTTCTCATCGATCCATACCATACATCAATTCAATTGTTTCTGACTCAAGGTTTTCTATCATAATAAAAGGTAACCTTTAACACCCATATTCCGTGGTCAATTATATGTCTGTTTGTTTTCCTAATATTATAATAACCGTTTCTTTAAAAATGTCAAGCATTCAGTCATGCACCCAGTTTTAAGAAATCTAAAATCAGTTTCTTCGAAAGGAAAGCGGTTAAGGTAAGGGCTTTTTCCCCATACACTCGTGTCCTGAAGGTTTATGTTATAGATTAGTAATGGAATTGTTTAACTAATAGAAGTGAATGATAATAGAAGGAATGACAAAAGACTATTTTATACACTTTATATATTATTATAGTATATTATGAATTATGTGTGTGACTGAATATATATTTGATTATGTGGTTTTGTTGTGTGTGGCTGATTTTGGATTTGAGTATTATTTCGTTGGTGTGGATTAAATGATGAATTTTATTGAGTTTGAAAGAAAGTTTTAAACTTTCAATTGGTGAAATCAAGATGTGATGATTTTAAAAGGTGTTAATGGTGTCTCTTAGTTTGGTGGAATTAACTGAGAGAGGTGCATCTATCCATTTATTCATTCATACATTGTTGATCCTCTCTTCGGAGTGGTGTTTTGGCGATCCACTTTTCGGAGTGGTGTATTTGTTGATCCATTCTTCGGAGTGGTGTATTGAGGATCCACTCGACGGGGTGGTGTATTGAGGATCCACTTGACGAGGTGGTGTATTGAGGATTCACTCGACGGAGTGGTGTTTTAGTGATATCCGGATCATGTAGGTTGCATTAGTTGTCATGTGGTTAACAACTAGGACTTGGTGTTATTTATTAGTTGCTTGCAACGATTTTGTTTGATTTCATCTTTATGGCCGAGCATTTTATTATTCTTTTATGACATTTACCTTCCGTTAGGCATGATTCAATTTGGATAAGGAAATTGACCCTTACATTAAATATGGTTGTAGGTACCAAATGAATGTGTTGCTTGTGCTTTGCGCCGGGATAAATTAAAAGGGGTTTTACTAGTCTATATAGTTGTAAATTTAAATGAATCCTCTTAATAGTTTCATAGTTAATCAATTTGTAAGTCTAACACGTTTTATAGTTAATCAATTTTGTAGTATTTTCGATTTAATAAGCTTTCTTTAACTTTTATAATAATTAAATGTCTTATAATTTTGAAGAAATAATGAAAGTGACTTGTTTTGAAATGAATTGTAAAGAAAAGAAAGAACAAAAAAAATCGTAGTGTTTTCCTAAAAAAGAGAATTCTTATCAAAATTTTAGTAATTAATGTCCCGAAAATCGGGGATGTTACATTCAACCTCTAGACGGGTCGATTCGACCCGATTCTTACTGCGAAAACCCGAATTAAAACCCGACGGTTTGATACTTAATTCGATGTCGAAAACGATGAATAATTATCCAGAATCATTATATAAATCGTTTCCAATATGTTTCCACTTTCATTTTCGATTAAAAAGGTCAAAACTTTAATATCCAAAAATTAATTTTTCATAAGAAAAATGGAAACAATTTAGCAAGACAGAGGTACAACAAGCTCTGATACCAAATGTAAAATATATGTATCGATTTAAACATGTTACAGAACATATACAACACGTTTAAACCAGAAAAGCGGAAGCAAAATTAAGAGCACTAACCTCCAGCCATTGCTATGTCAGAAATGAGTTCCTTGCTGCTTCGAACCGTTCTGTTTCGCTATTCCAAACCTTTGCTTTACTCAAACTCGATGGTGTAATTTTATGTAGAGAGAAAGTAGGTTTAGTGACCATAAAACAGAGTGAAAATACGTTTAATTTATAGAGCCTTGGCCATCACAAAACCCTGACAACGTGTAACCACTTGAGGGCTGATTTTTAGCTCTATTCAGTTACTATAGGAGCCTGCATCAGATCATGGGTTAAGTGGGAAAAGTAGTGGACCAATTCACCATAGTTTTTCCCTAAAAAATAGCACTCCACAACAACCTATTGTGACTCAAAATTGACTCACGTGGAATAGCAAAAATTAGGAAAAAACTAACATGAACCTCTTACTGTGTTTGGGCATTTGATTTTTGACTGGCTTGTGGTTCTGGTTCTTGATGTAAACACTTTTGACCTGTTCTAGCACACCTTGTGTTGGGGCTTGTTTTTTATTCGTGTGTGTATATATATATATATCATTTTGGCTTGTTAAAAAAAATCAATTCAAGAAAAAAATTTCTAAGTTTTTTATTTTATTTAATTTATAATGAAGTTGAGAGGATCTGAACTCATCTTTCCACCAACTTCTCTATAATTATATTCAATTCGTTTGTAATAAAAGGGAATATTTGCAATTAAATGTAATTGATAGAATGCAATATTTGTAATTAAGTGTAATATTACACTTAATTGCAAATATTCCCTTATATCACTTTGTAACTCTGACCATAACAAACTTTGTCAAAATATTAACTATATTTTACGATAATATATACAAATTAAGTTTATCGTCCAAATTCATATTGATCTTACACTTAATTGCAAATATTCCCTTCTATCACTTTGTAACTCTGACCATAACCAACTTTGTCAAAAAATTAACAATCCTTTACGATAATATATACAAATTAAGTTTATCGTCCAAATTCATATTGATCAAAGCCTTCAAAATTTTACGTTAGAGGACATCTAGAAAGTCTTTATGTAAAAAGTCTTATTCTTTGATTTTAATTTTATTGTTTTGACAAACTTATCCTGTGATTTTATAACTTATTCTTTAATTGAAACGTAAAGATCAGGTTTACTACGGTTTACGAAGCTTCAAATAATTTTTAATATATATTCCTAGTTCAATGATTAATGTTAAAGAGTCAATAGCAAATATATTATTATATATAGTTTTTTAAGACCGGAGTTTAGCTTTTGTCAAAAAAACAAAAGAAAGACCCGGAGCTTAGCTTGGTGCATATATGATATATCTACAGCATGTTTTAAAATAATTTCATCAACCAAACTGTTGTGGACTGACCAAATGCCAAATAACTAAATACATAAACCCATATCCAATATATGTGGGGCTCAGTGTAAATTTCAAGGGTATTCCACAATAATGTTAATGTACATTCGCCTTAAACAACTATTTTTTTATTGAACTGCAAAATATAATATTATTAATAAGATCAGGTCTCGGCACATGATGAACCAAGACCGGAAAAAGAGGGGTTACAAAACAAAGGCGCCGTATATAGACGGAACGCCAATGAAAATACCGAAACCTACACTACCTAAAAGAAGGATACTTCTAATCTCATTCTTAGAAGACACTTATCAACTTCCAGATCACCAGATAATCATCAACATGACCCAAAAAGATGCTACTAGATACTAACTCCGAACTCGAATCAAAAGTGTTCGGTCCATCAGAACCCAAAGAACAACTCCTTTAGTCAAAAGTTGAGAGGCAACGGTAGAAAGAGAGCCTAGGCAGATAAGTCTAAGCTTGCAAACCTCCTCCAAACGATCAATATCGACGCAGTAGAGGTCAATCAGATACAAAGAAACATGTAAATCCCAACAGATTTGGAAACCAACAGAGATTCAAAAAGAGTTCTGCAAATTTCAACAGATTTGGAAAACGGTCATAGAATCCAGTATCAAAGAGAACCATATACACACACCGGCAACACCATAAGCAACAATCCTCAAAGGCCAAAACCACCAAACCAAAACCATGCCTACACCAAAACATATCCACCGGTGAAAAGAACACCACCAGAACCGCCAACAAACAGCACCACCACACAAAATCACCTTCGCCGCCATAACCTCCGCCTCAACCACCGGCCCCACACCAGAACAGAAACACTGGAGCAACACAATCACCAAAACCATCCATACCCCAACCACGACTGTACCACATCAACACCTCACCACCACAACACCTCCTTAACACCGATCCAACCATCACAACCACCACCCCATCGCAACACAGACAACCACCAGACACAAATCAGACACCATCACCAGCAAGCAAAAACGAGCCACACGGTTTGGCCAAAACAGAACCAACCACACCTAAAAACAAACAAACAGGCCGGAACCCAACCAACCAGATCTGAAATAGAACTTAGAGAAAACAGCCACCATCAACGTCGAAAACGAAAATAAAGCCTATCATTACCCCCACAACCAGAACAGCAGCCGATAAACACATGCGAGAGGAAAGCACGAACACAAAACAAGCAAAAAGAACGAAACCACCGACATCGAAACAAAACGAGTCAACAAAAAATCGAAGTTGAAAGAAAAGAAGAAACATTAAACCCCATCGAAAAAACAAGATCTAACGCCGGCGAGAGATGTAGTCGAAAAACGGAATTTGACATCGGCGAGGGTGGTAACGCGATGCCGAAGCCTCGATCGCACCACCAGACGAAAAGGCTGTTGGAACAAAAGTGGTTCTGATGATTATCTGCTGAAGTTTTGATGATAACAAAGTATTAATGAACAATAGGGTATTTTAATATTTAATCTAAGTGTGCAGGAACATTAGTGAAAAGTAAACAATGCACTGAAGCTTAGAAGTTCTGATGATGATCAGAAGCACTAACATAAGTTCTGATCAGAAGGATGTTCTGATGATCTATCAGAAGGATGATCATCAGAAGCATACAACACCAGAAGCTGTACTGGGGATACAAGCTTCTAAGATCAGTCTTGCGCTGGAAGATTCATGAAAGGAAATCACATGGTTGGCTTAGGAATTAACAACGGTCAAGTTCAAATTCGTGTGAAGGAAAATCAAACCACGTTATAATATTATCTTGGGAAGATAATATATGCATTAGTCATTTTCCCATTACCGCATTTGGACACACACAAAACCTTAATCTGCAAAGAGAAGTCAACAAGTTTCCTTGTTGAGCTTAATCACATGTGACCACCTAGAAACTGCTCCAGCGGACAAAATAGCTTGACAACGGTCAAATCTGCAACGTCTCTATCTTGTCATATATATAGAGACCTCGTACTTGAAGTCAAGTGTGGATTACAACTAGCAAAACTGATCATACTCACAAGAAAGCAAATAGCGCTTCTGATAACCAAACAGCCTTGCTTTATTCACTTATTGTTCTTTAGAAACCTAAGTGTAGTTCTTGTGTTTAGTGTTGTAATTTGCCTTGAGTATTTGATTTTGTCAAGTACTCAAAGGTCCTGAAAAACATATACTTTCTCATCTAGTTTTTAGGAAGTCTCTTGTTAGTATACTTGAGCTTTTGGAAGTCTCTTACTATTGGGTTTGAGCAAAACTATTGATGAAGCCCTAAAGGATGATTCATGGATTCTAGCTATGCAAGAAGAACTGAATCAGTTTGAAAGAAATGATGTCTGGAATCTAGTTCCAAAACCTAAAGGGAAAAACATCATTGGAACAAAGTGGGTCTTCAGAAACAAATTAAATGAACAAGGAAAAGTAACTAGGAACAAAGCAAGACTAGTTGCACAAGGTTATAGTCAGCAAGAAGGAATTGATTACACAGAAACTTTTGCTCCAGTTGCAAGACTAGAAGCAATCAGGTTACTTCTTTCCTATGCTGTAAATCACAACATCAACCTTTATCAAATGGATGTCAAAAGTGCTTTTCTTAATGGTTTTATAACTGAAGAAGTCTTTGTCAAACAACCTCCTGGCTTTGAAAATATACAACATCCTGATCACGTTTTTAGACTAAAGAAATCTCTATATGGTCTCAAACAAGCTCCTAGAGCTTGGTATGATAGACTAAGCACTTTCTTAGTTGAAAATGGATTTGAAAAAGGAAAAGTTGACAACACTCTTTTCAGAAAAACCTTAAAGAAAGACATTTTAATTATCCAAATTTATGTTGATGATATAATCTTTGGTTCAACTAATGCCACTCTGTGCAAGAGTTTCTCTAAGCTTATGCAGGATGAATTTGAAATGAGCATGATGGGAGAACTAAAGTTCTTTCTTGGAATTCAAATAAATCAAAAGGAGAATGGCACCTACATTCATCAATCCAAGTACACTAAGGAGCTTCTGAAGAAGTTCAACTTGGAGGAATGCAAACTAATGAACACTCCAATGCATCCTACATCAAGTCTAAGCCTGGATGACTCTGATGGCAAAGTAGACCAGAAGCAATACAGAGGTATGATTGGGTCACTTCTCTATCTAACTGCATCTAGACCTGATATTTTGTATTCAATATGTTTGTGTGCAAGATTTCAATCAGATCCTAGAGAATCCCATCTCACTGCTGTGAAGAGAATCTTTAGATATTTAAAAGGAACAACTAATCTTGGATTACTGTATCAAAAATCTAATGATTATCAACTTAATGGATTCTGTGATGCTGACTACGCAGGAGACAAATTAGAAAGAAAATCCACAAGTGGCATTTGTCATTTTGTTGGTGAAAACCTTGTCTCCTGGGGTAGTAAAAGACAATCAACTATTGCTTTGTCTACAGCAGAAGCAGAATACATATCAGTTGCAAAATGTTGCACACAACTTCTATGGATGAAATATCAATTAGAAGACTATCAGATAAGCAGTCACAATATACCTTTGTACTGTGATAACACTGCAGCCATACATCTTTCAAAAAATCCTATTTTACATTTAAGAGCCAAACATATTGAAATAAAACATCATTTTATAAGAGACTATGTTCAGAAAGGTATTATAGATATTAAGTTCGTTGAGACTGAAAATCAATGGGCTGACATATTTACAAAACCTTTAACAATAGAAAGATTTGATTTCATAAAGAAAAATCTGAATATGGTCTTTGCTTCTGATTAAGTTTGGTTCTGGAATGATGAAGCTTCTGAAATAGATCAGAAGAGATTGATATCAGAAGCCTTCTCGTAAAGACTTCTGATATAACTTCAGAAGCTAATGTATGGTTCTGACATGGAAGTGGAAAAGTTGGTAACCTCTTTCTTGTCAACTGACAACCACTAATGCGTCAGTTTCTAAAATAGTCTCTAATGCACGTGTCTCGATGTGATTTGATGGGGAAGGCAGTTTATGATGATTAAGTGCGGTTATCAATGCATAAAGTTAATTACCTTTTTCCCTCCCTTTGAGTGTACCTCGTTTTACGGTTTTCAAAACCTTTTGTTTTCTAAAAGCACTTTACACTCGCACACAAACACTTCACAACCCACACACTCTTTCATTCTCTCTTAGACTTCTGAAATCTTCTTTCTCTCTCCAAACGATTAGCTTTACCAAAACCCTAACCTTCAACAATGGATTCTGAAACACAAACTATTCCCCCTCTCATCAACATCTTCAAGGAAAACGATAACTTCTTGGAAGACACTGAGAATGTCTTAAGCTTTCCTGAAAAGGATCTAGTTCTAAACTCAGAGAAACTCGTAGATTTTAAAAGTTTAGAGATGAATGGCTTCCCAGTTCAAACCTACTTCTATGCGCAAGGCTGGGACTTCTATTTTCAACTTCTCAATGGTGTCACATATAAGGAGTTGTGTACAATGTTCTGGATGAAGGCAGTTGTCTATGATGAAGTTGAAGCGCAAGAAGAAGTTGATGCTTTGGTGAGAAACAACCCAGATCTTGTTGGGAAATCAAGAGAAGAAATGGGTTTGAAACCTTTCACAAGAAAGGAGATTAGGTCAGTTATTCTTGGTACAAATTTAGTCATAAGACCTGAACATATTGCAAAAGTGTTGAATCTGAAGATGGAAGGAAATGTTCATACTCCAAAAGTGGCTAAGAAAGGTACTCCTATACCTAAGAAAATAGCAGACTATTTGTTTGATCCTGAGAAATTGAAGGAGTATTGGGAAAAGAAAGGAAGAAAAGAAAGACCAACAAACTCTCAGCTTTACCCTCTGTACAATGTTATATATCACATTCTCATAAACTCTATTTGGACGAGAGATGGTGGTTTGGAATATATCTCTATTGACAATGCTGCTTTCCTGTTTGATATTGTAACTAGTGAAAAAGTTGATCTTGCTGGGTGCTTATTTGAGCACTTGTGTGTGTCTTTGAAGAAAAGCAAGATAAAGGGCCTTAAGAATGTGCATCATCCAAGACTAATTTCTGAACTGTTTCATCAAAGCAGATTCTTGGAAATGTTTCAAAAAGTTGATCCTGAATATGCAAAAATTCTGAGTGAGCCATACAAAGTGGACAAGAAAATAATCAATGAAGCAACTTTGATCAATAAGAAGTTCATTGGGAAAAGTGAAGTGAAACATCCTGACCAGCCTTTGGTTCCAAGCAAGGAAGACTTCTTATATAATCCTGATTTTCCAATGATCTCTTAAGGTGATGCTGAGCATGTAATTCAATTTATGATTAAAGATGCTGCATCAAGGGGAGTTTACATTGACAGAAGTCAAATCCCTACACAACAAGAGTATTCGGCTTTGGAAAAAGCAGGACTTGGTCTAAAAACAAGGAAGAGGAAGAAGACTGTTAAGGAAAGCAAGCCAACTGTGAAACCAAAACCGAATAGACAACCTACAGTGACTGCTCCTGTAGTGGAAGACAAGACCTTGAGGTTTGGTAAAAAGATTCATTTTTCTTCAGAAGAAGAAATTGCAACAAGGACTAGAGAAGCTGCAATCAACAAAAGAAAAGCTGATGAGATGCTGACGAAGAAGGATGGTAAGAAGCCTCCCATGCCTAGGCTGATCCTACCAACAAGCAGTGATGAATCAACTGATGATGAAAAACCTCTTCAGCAAA
The DNA here is from genome assembly GCA_951804385.1 of Trifolium dubium. Taxonomy (NCBI): domain Eukaryota; kingdom Viridiplantae; phylum Streptophyta; class Magnoliopsida; order Fabales; family Fabaceae; genus Trifolium; species Trifolium dubium. The sequence goes on along the minus strand of OX638062.1, from coordinate 46,176,617 downwards.
GGAGAAGACTTGAAGGAAACACCTCAGGTATACCTTCTAATCTCATTTCTGATAAAACTGGTGTTGATCATAATGCTGAACAATTGAATCTTAGGGTAGAAACCTTAGTTGATGTACCTATTGGTTCTGACTATGTCAAGTCAAACCAACAATCTGATAGAATTACTCCTGATACATCACCAGATGACAACTTACCCATCAACACTCTGTTAAGCAATTCACCCATAATTGCCCAACCTCTGAATGTAGCAGATGCATCTATCACTTCTGACATCATTATACCTGAAAATCAACCAACTCTATTACCTCCACAGACTGTTGACTCTTACATTCACTTAGCAAAACCCTTCAATCCTTCTGATGAAACACCTGTTTCCCCAAATGATACATGTCCTGATCCTGAGCTAACCTTAACTCATCCACCTACCACTGAATCAGAAGAAACAAATCAGCTAGAAATTGTTGTTGGAAAACCAGTAAGTGAACCTGTTATGGACAATGTTGAAGCTGTTGCTAATGAAACTATTCCTGAGCCAAATGAAACCTGTCCTGATCCTGATCCAATAATAACTCCTTTGCTTACCAATGAACCAGAACAGACCAATCAAACAGAAATACCTGTTGAAGAACCAATGAATGAGCTTGCCTTGGAACATGTTGAAGAAAAAGTTGAAAATGAGACCATCCAACCTCCATCTCAGCCTCCTGTCATTCATGATGTGTCCTCTGACTCATCATCATCTATGTCTGACACATCATCATCATCATCTTCTCCTAGAATACCTCCACCATTCCCTTAGAAAATTCACATCAATGCTGAAATTTCCCCATCATCTGAACTAGCTCATAATGAAAGCCTTGCTCTACAACCTCAGCATAACCATCCTGAATCCCAAATCAGAAACCTACTTTTCAGCCAAGCCCTACCTTATGAAGCATTGATTGCTAGAATCAATGACTACTCCACTGAATCATCCATACCATTTTATGATCAATTAACTGAACTTATCAAAAATGATGGTTATAAGGTAGAATTATTTGCTTCAAAATCTTTACTTGTTGCTGATCAAGTAGCTTGGAAAACGGAAGAACTGCTAGACAGTGTGACTAAGGTTGTGCAAGCCATATCAAGGAGAACTATCAGCAAGTTAGTGCTAGAAAAGAAAAGAAAACGTGAGGAATTGGAAAGTGCTGATGTCATTTCTTCAAGTAAGGTTCTGATGCAGACTGATAAGTCTCATGAAGAAATTTAAAAGGAAAAGCTTGAGGAAGCTATGAGACGTGCTGCTGAACTGGAAGCCAAGTTAGCAGAAGAGGCTAGACTAGCAGAAGAGGCCAGGTTAGCAGAAGAGGAGAGGTTAGCAGAAGAGCAGAGATTAGCAGAAGAGGCTAGGATAGCAGAAGCAGCTAAGTTAGCGGAAGTGGTTTCCCAGAAGAGATTACACCAGAAGCAGGTCAACCAGAAGTGGTCATGCCAGATGGTCAAGGTGCTTCTGTGGATACCAGAATTGCTGAAATGGAAGCAAGACAGGAACAAAGGTTTGCTGCATTGGAAGCAAAACAGGATGCCCAAGCTGCTGAAATCTCAAATATGAATCAATCCTTGAAGGCCATTCTAGACATCTTGCAGAACAAACCTACCTAACCCTTCTCTCATCTCCTACCAAACCTAAGAAATCTATGCACTTAATTACGTTTTTGGATATTTTGTGTGTTTTGTTAAAACTTGTTGTTTGTGTTAAAACTGAATGCTATTTCATTTAGATGCATGTGATTTAATTGCTTGGTGTGTTTAGTTATAACAAGTTTTTTTCTTAAACATGCATTATAAAGCCAGAAGTATCTATAGTACGAATCAAAGATAACTTTTTATTGCAAACAGTAGAATTTAGAGTACATAAGAATTCTAAAGCTACTACTTAGAATCTAATTCAGACACGGCCGATCCTTCAAATGAAGAGGGTTCTTCTGGAGGTACATAAGTCTCCAGAAACCTTGCATAATCAGGATCTGTGCCTGTTGAGTCTGAAGAGGATGATGAGCCTTCAGCAGCTATATGATCATATGTCCTCAAAAATTCTGCATAATCAGAATCAATCTCATCTGAATCTGTTGAGGAACAGATAGTGATTGGTTCTGACGGTTTTATCTTTGAACGAAATCTACAGCTTCTTCTGAGTGGCCTAGATGAAGATGCTTCACCCTTTCCTTTACCATTTATTGGTCTTGGACTTGGTGGTTTCTTAGCCTTCTTCTTCTCTGCCAACTTCTTCCCATTGATATCTCTTCTATCCTTATCCATTTTCCTACCTTAATGAAAATATGGAAGTGTTGAGATACATGAGATGGGAAGCGTTTTATAGAGTTTTGGTTTTTACTTGAGTTAGTTGTGGTCAACAATGTCATTTATGACATAGTATTAACCAATTCTTGACCTTATCTTTTTGAAACTCTTTTTGACTGCATTTATTACACTTTATACCAAGTTTTTAACGAAAAGCAAAGCGGGTACATAGGTAAATGATAAAGGTTGAGAATGGATCAATTTTAGTCCAAAAATGTTTATTACAAAAGTACAGTTCTGATTTCTACTCAGAATAGAAATTTGATCCTACACTCTCCTCCTTAATTATAAGCCTATCTCCTTCTAACACGAGACTAAGCCCATTATCATCTTTTGGCTTCTTCTCCTTAGCTTTTGAGCGTGCAGTTGATTCTACTGATGTAGTCTTGCCATCTTCACGATTGGCTTCTGTTGATTCTCTATCAGCTGGATTCTTCTTTCTTGCACTTTCAGATGCTGTATCCAAAAAGATTCTAGTTTCATTATTCATTGCTCTTCTGAAAATGTTTTCTTGCAATGAATATGTCTTCTTCATGGTCATTTGCCTTTATAGACAGTATGTGTTGTTTATCAATACAAACCGTTTTCAATGACCAATAGTTTGCGTTGACTGTTTTTACTCTTCTCTTCGTTTCACGTAAATGTTTTTTTTTGTTGATGACAAAAGGGGGAGAAAGAGGAATTAATTTGGATGAAAAACTTAAATGCACGTTACTGAAACTGTCATTACATTTAAGTTTATGCCTTACGCAAACGGTTTTCTTATTGTGGGGAATATATGTTAAACTTGAAAGAATTAAACATATGATAATTCAAGAAAAAGTGCAATTTTTCTTGAAGTATCAGACTTAGGGGGAGAGCTTGCAAAACTCCTTTCCCAAGAGTCAAATATGTGAAAATTAGTTCAAATTTAAAATATAATCTCAGACTGAATTTAATTAATCAATGTTTAACTCAGGGGGAGTGTGCAAAACTCATAAACTTGTTTTGAAACTTGATAAATTAATTCAACAACCATTGTAAATTAATACTTAGTTTGTCATCATCAAAAAGGGGGAGATTGTTGGAACAAAAGTGGTTCTGATGATTATCTGCTGAAGTTTTGATGATAACAAAGTATTAATGAACAATAGGGTATTTTAATATTTAATCTAAGTGTGCAGGAACATTAGTGAAAAGTAAACAATGCACTGAAGCTTAGAAGTTCTGATGATGATCAGAAGCACTAACATAAGTTCTGATCAGAAGGATGTTCTGATGATCTATCAGAAGGATGATCATCAGAAGCATACAACACCAGAAGCTGTACTGGGAATACAAGCTTCTAAGATCAGTCTTGCGCTGGAAGATTCATGAAAGGAAATCACATGGTTGGCTTAGGAATTAACAACGGTCAAGTTCAAATTCGTGTGAAGGAAAATCAAAGCACGTTATAATATTATCTTGGGAAGATAATATATGCATTAGTCATTTTCCCATTACCGCATTTGGACACACACAAAGCCTTAATCTGCAAAGAGAAGTCAACAAGTTTCCTTGTTGATCTTAATCACATGTGACCACCTAGAAACTGCTCCAGCGAACAAAATAGCTTGACAACGGTCAAATCTGCAACGTCTCTATCGTACTGTCAAAAAAAAATAAAATCATGATGATATTTGACATTTCACTCAATATTTTTTTTGCGCATAAAAAAAAATGAGGGTATTTAACATTCCATTCAATATTATGTTTGCGCAAAGAAAAAATGTGGTGCAGTGGTAAACTTGATCGTGCTATTTTTTTAACTAATTCTACTCCTGTTGTAACAATTGTTCTTAATCGTTCAACCATCGTCTTTTATTACAAACCTCTCTTATAAGAGCTTCTTAACATGTGCAAATCAACTTTTTAAATATTAAATTTTTTATATCATTTAATTTAATGATATTTTTTTTTTCTTTTCGGTACAAATGATATATTTCTTTATTTGGATAGTTTAACATTAAAAACACATATTAACATGATTCAAAAAAATATTCGTAGAGCTTTCTCTATTTATCTTGTAAAATTGATAAATGGGCTAAATTGATATTGAGCCTATTCGATACCGGAGTAAAATTGACCTGCTCTGCGTGAGACCCAGTCCAGAATATAAACATAAAAACATGTTATTAAATTTGTTAAACTAAAGCTTGCATGTATAAATGGCCGGGCAAGAACAAAAAGGTTTGGGAAGCTAATGAGGAAAACTCTATCGGTGGTTGTTAGTCGTGGACATAATGTACTTTAGGATTAATTTGTGGGCCTATGTTATTTTTTGTCCGTACAAGACCATATAAATGGAGTAAGTTGTGTGTAAGCTTAATTTGTTAATTGTGACATCGATGCTTATTTTACCATATATAGATCCTTTAATTCTTAATAAAATGCACTAAGTTGCTTCTAAATAAACAAGCTCAAATGTTTATGATGTCTTGTAGCGCAAAAAGAACATATTCTATAATTTCGACGCAAAAACTATGTTTATAAGAGATAAACACAAAAAATTAACACTAGTTTTAAAACTCACATTGAAGACTTTTATTTAATTTAAATAAATGGGTTAGAGGCCTGCACCCCTGCCACCAACTTCTTAAACTTATATTTGGTTTACTTGTAGCAATATGACAAAATCAAAATTGTATTTTGTATTATATATTAGAGATAATGGATTAGAGTGAGAGATTATTTTCACAACATAAACAATTAGCCATGCATGATTAAATAACAAAGTTGGTACAATAAAAAGACAAATTTGATAGTGACAATGCATATTAGGCTCATTGCATGCACTTTTTATTAACTAATTAAAGTGCTAATATCATTGACTCCCTTGCTTACTTTCTAACGTATTAGTTAAAGAAATTGAAATTTTAACCAACATTAAGCTTTCTTTTTCTTCTTAATATAGTTGTTAATGTTAAGCCTTCATTAAAGTACTAACAATAATAATTATTGATCTATATTTGACGGATTTGTTAAGAATGACAATTTATTTGTAAGAAAAAGAAATTAATTAGACCGTACCATTTATTTTATTCAGTTTCTATGATGAAACAGCTTTACTTGACTATGAAACTAGACAAGTGGCATATATTTTCCTTTTTCAACCATCAGCACCACTCACCTCATTCACACACAAAAATAATTGAAGTTCTCAACTAATATCTTGACTCATAAATTAAGATTCTTCCAACCTTTGTCACATTTGTACATTAATTTGTTGAACACCAACGAACCACTACGTATATCTTACCGAAATATGCATAATTTTCCTTGTATGATAAGTTGTAAATTGTTCAAAGCTAAATTATGGGACCATATGGCACTAGTTTTTAATTTATGTCTCAAATTCAATGTCAAAAATTAGGGATGGCGAAAAGCGCTAACACCCGCCACAATATGTCGCGTCATTATCGTAAAAAACGGTAAGTGCTATTTAAATTATGTTGGAAATTTTACTATACTTAGTTTATAAAGGGCGAATGGACTGTTCAGTCATTATTTTATAGGACTATTTTGAGGGACTAAAAATATCTATCTACTATTTTGTGAAAAAATTCAAAATAGCGATTATATTACAAAATTCAATATTATAGAAGATTAAAATTACTATTAAAATTTGATGAAAACTAAACTTAAAATGACATAATTTTATAGAGACCCAAAAGTTTATTTTGTCAAAAATAGCCTAAATAAACATATATTTTTTTTTACTGGATAAACATATTTATTTTAGATAGTTATAAAATAGTCATTGATATTTTATACCATTTTTTTTGGTAAGTATATTTTGTACCATTTAATTTAATATTAAATAATAATTTCTACATCAATCTTAATTAAAAAATTAAAAGAATATGTTTCACGTACACTTCTCTAGCTGGATACAATGGACCAATAAGGTAGAGACAATTCAGTGTATATTGCTTGAGGTTCTATATGTTGTTACGTAACGAACTCATCCTACTTGAATAAATAAATCCACTGCTTTTAAGTTTTAACCATTATTTTTATTCCAGAATATTAGTCTTGTTTTATTCAAAGATTTAAATGAGACTTTTGGATAAATATGTTTGCTTTATATGGTTGATTGATTAAATATTATAAGCCTTAATTGTGGTGGAAGTTTAATTATTTGATGGCAAGGTCACTTCATAGCTTATGTGATCATGGGTATTGGAAATGTTGTGATCATGTGATGTGAAATGTTGATTTGGATTGCATTTCTCTTTTCTCCTTGTATATAAAGCAAACGAAGAAGTATGGATATAAGAAGTATTAAGTGTAGATTTTTTAAATCAGATATTTCTATGCAAAATATCTGAAGATCAATTTTTTGAATTGTATAATATTAAATTTTTAGAATTGAGTGTCGAGCTTATCTCAACTTCACAAAATCGACTCAGGATTGCCCTTTCTTATAAACATATATTTAGGTCATCTCGTAATTGATGTGGGACTTCTTAACACACTCCCTCACACTCAACACTATTGGGCTTGGAGCGCGGATATAAATTGTGGATGGCCCGATCGATAGAAGGCGGTCATACGGTAGATGATCCGATCGATAGCAAACGGCCATCGGAACTGGCCCGGCGAATCATTGATAGGCTCTCATACCATCTTAGAATTGAGTATTGGGCCACATCAATAGTTTTATATTATTTCTAACATAACATCTTTTTTTTAACAAACTAAAATAGAATATATTAAGAAATTGAGAGTCCTAACTAGCACGGTGTGCCAGAGAGAACTTCTAAAAATGAACATCAGTGAACAACTAATCAACAACCAACCAAAATAAAAACAAATGAGAAACTTAGAAATGAATGTCTTTCTTTTTTCCCTTGAACGTCTTTAATTTCTTTTGAACGGCAAAAATAATATTATTAATAATCCGGTCTCTAGTACAAGACGAATAGAGGCCAATAATAGAGAAACTACAGAACAAATACGTCGTATATAAGCAGGAACACCAATGAAAAATATCAAAATAAATACCATCTAAGAGAGGTTATAAACACACTCTAGCTTCCAGACTATCAAAGAAGACATCAACCTGACCCAAAATTTAAATATCAAATTTAAATATTTTGAATATTATATTTAAATATTTTAAAAATTTTGTCAAAAATTTGACTATTATATCAAATTTAAAAACCGTACCAAAAAAAAATTTAAGAAGATTTGTTTAAAAAGATATGGATGCAGAAACAAGAGGCAGAAAAATAGTGACTTCCCTTGATCTAATTGTCATTGAACATGCGTTACATATTTAGTTATGACTTATCCTAAATGACTCATAATTAATCAAAATCCAAACCACACAAAATTGGGAAGAGAAATTAAGTCATTAGGTTCAAATAGTTAATGAGTTTCATCAAAAGATGAATTTCGGAAGAATTTTAGTTTGATTCTTAGGTGGAACAATCTTTTAACCAGACTTTACTTATTTCGCGGCCAAACAACCCCCTTTCCCCTAAAAACCAGAGGATGAAACTAAAAAAAATTGGGGAGAGAGAGCATTTTGCTGTCACCATTGAACACATAAAAAAATAACCTTAGTTGTTGGCCATCATTGGGCCATAGCTTCACATCATTCTGGTGTTACATTATGTTTATCCTCTCTATTTCCCTAACTAATCACCAACGTCGTCATCATCTTATGATAATGATTAGCAAGTGGTAGAGAAGTCAAATAAGACCAAAATTGTTACATTTATTAAGATTTTGTTTCACGAAAATAACGGTTAGCATATGAATTTATAAATTAGTATAGAACGGATAAATTAGTTAATATTTAAAATATATTTAACTTTTTAGTCAAAAAATAAATAAATATTTAATTTCGTTTAAGTAAAATGATAAAGATAAAATTAAAATACAAATTGATAAATCATAAAAAATAAACTATAAATTAGTATATATAAATATAAGTTTGTGAGAAAATATGTTATTGACGAGTTTTGTTTTATCAAATGGATATATATATATATATATATATATATATAGTAACAAAAAAAATGATATATATATTTAGTTGCAAACTTAGATCATAACTCAAGGGTGTGGGTGAATGGTTGGGGCTCATCCTCCCTTATTTAAGGGACGAGGGTTCCTCATCTTGGGTATAGAGCAGCTTTAAATCATTGGGCCAGCTATCCCACTCATCGAGGTGCCTCCAATCTAGCGAGGGATTAGTCCCTGTAATTACTTAGCGCGCTCTTCTGTTATCTTCGGGGGGCTTATGAGTAGTTGGGGGTGGCGGTGGATACCCTGCTCTCGACCAGGAAAAAAAAACTTAGATCATGTGGGTCAAAGTTAGCAATGTTGACCAACATATAATTACTTAGCGCGCTCTTCTGTTATCTTCGGGGGACTTATGAGTAGTTGGGGGTGCGCGAAGATAATGCAGGTGCACTAAGTAATTACATGCAGGTAATACATTGTTAACTTTAAGAGATGTTTGATCTATTAAAAATTAATGGATTAGATTGTACAACTTTAATTATATTATATTTGATTTTAAAATTAAATTTTAGATTGGACAAACTGAGAGCCAAGAGACTAGACAAAAACTGAAAGTCTTTGTTCTCTATTGAATCACGGTATAACTTTTTATCATTAATTCATCTTGTCTAAAATAACAAAATAATTTAACATTATATAAAAAAAAAACTTGTGCAATATTTTATACTTATCCTGTGTTCTCATCCAATATATATATATATATATATATATATATATATATATTAATTACAGATTAAACAAACTTTAAATGAAGAACAAAAATGATAAGAAAAAAATTATGTTTTGAAGTGGTTGAACTTTGGGGGCAAATTCGTATTGATTCCTAACATTTAATTCAACAAAAAAGCAAATAGATCTAACATATAATAAATTGAACATTCTTGTAACAGCTCAATTATCAACAAAAAAGCAAACAAATCAAATCATCTAATAAAGTTGATTGCCATAACACCTCACAAATAGATCTATCTATTTGCTTAATTTTTGAGACAGCAACATATCACCAATTAGGTAACTAGACAATACAACCATAACTGAGTGAAGGCCATTTGTAACACCAATAGTCTTGGAAGTGTGGATGCCATTTATAATATTGGAAATAGGAGGCGGAACCGGGGGTGGCTGGAGGTGGCCACGGCCACCTTAGAAAAACTGGAAATATACTAAAATACCTTGATAATTTTATAAAATCACAATGCTTTATTATGTTTCATCACACGTGCATTCTTTTCAATTCCGAGTGATAGCTCAAATGGTAATATTCACCCTCATCCATTCACAAGGCGGTACAATTTTTCATGTAAAAAAATTATTTTAAATACCTATGATTTAAACTCATATTAAAATAGAAAATTCACAAACAAACAACAAAAGCAGAGATATTTTTGAGATATATATATTTTTGAGAAAAGTGGGGGGCTGCGCGCAGGGGTGTGGGGAGCAATGGGGAGTGCGCGGAGAAATTTATGAAGAATGGGGGACGCGCGTGAGTAATAGTGGGTTGGATTTGGAGAAATTCATGTGGATCATAGTTGCTAACTTTGATCTACATGGGTTAATATTAGCAATCCCCACACACACATATATATATATATATATATATATATATATATATATATATATATATATATATAATTTAAAAGTATACAATTTAATTTTTTGATAATCAATTTTTTGTTTATTATGACTTGATTTTTAGCAGGCCACTCAAATAAAAAATTGTAGTTCTGCAAATAGCTCAATACCCATCATTGTACTAGTGAAATTCAAGTTTAAATCACATTTTAGGTGTTTGGCTACATGGAGAAATCAGATCGTCTTGCTAAATTAGTTGATAATGTGCTGGTCAAAACATTATAGGTGATGGAAGAGATAATATTGAGGAGGAAAATAACAAGATGAAAATTAACATCATGCAGTGTCTCTGTAAAGTGTTAGGAAGAGATAATATTGAGGAGGAAAATAGACACATCACAATAGTTGTGAAGGTGTTAGGATCTTCCGGGGTGACCCTCTATAATGAAGCCACCATCAAGATTTTGGGAGAAAAACACCCGCACATGCCACCTCCATTTATGCCGATCACCATGTTTGCTGAAGCTCCCCTTGTGGTTGAAGCTGACACGGTTCTCAAGTGCATTCAATCATTTCCTAAAGGGACATTTTGTGGTAGAGATGGGTTGCGTGCCTGTAACACCCCGTTTCCCAAAAAAAATCGCAACGGGAGGATAAATCAGAGTAACATCAAAAACGGAGTATTACGCTACTATTTCATTCAAGTAATAAATAGGAAAATTTCTATTTATTTAAATCAATTCTGTCAACAATATTCCTTGAAATCGCAGCGGAAATATAACAATATTTATTCAACAATTGTTCTATCAAAGGTTGGCACTAAGGTCTCCGTGATTCATAGTAGTAATTAAAATCAACATAATTGTTTTTCAACATAAAATCATAAAACTAATACGTAACAAGGAAAATCCAATAATCAAAGCACGCCCAGTTACGTATCAGAGCACCTAGACACGTGAGGAGTCCACTCACATCAACAGCTAGTCCTGGAAATCTGCACTTGCCCACAAGGCGGCAATTCCAATAGAAGGGGTGAGATCACAATTCAATAATTAAAAGCATAATAAATCATGCGACAAATAAATCAACTTAACAACATAATCATCATCTCATTAATAATTTCATAATTCATTATTCAAGAAAATCATAAAAATTAGCTTTAAGCTTCATCATCTTATCATTCATTAAATCCCTCTTCTCATCTCATGACATGACTCGACTTGACTCGACTCAACAAATGCAACGACACGACTCGACTATGCAAGGCTCTTATGCATGTGGTACCGAACGGAGCATCAAGCCCCCAACTTCTAATGCCTTAATTCGGCTACAGGGCATCAAGCACCCATCTTAAAAACGGAGCATCAAGCCCCCATCTTAGAATACGGAGCATCAAGCCCCCAACGTCCAATATGCGACACGACGACTAACAACAATGTCAAAACTAGGCCAACGTGGTTTACAAAATAGACAACAATGTCTTACGACTCGATAACCTTGACGTTGACAAGGACTTCTCTCCACAATATTCTTAATTCATCACATAACTTCAAAAATTCATATACAATTATTCACAAGGTATTTTTGTGTCAAACCAACGCCATTGGAAAGACAATTCGACTATCTACAACTTTCGCGTTACAACTAAGGATAATTCTGTACCGATCATTACCAGTTTTTATTTCAAATTCGGGTACAGAAACTGAAATTTCACTGTGACCTACGTGTAGTAATTTTACCATAACTTAAGTTCTAGAGATGATTTTGAAGTCAAACCAAAGCCATTAAAAAGCTAACACAATTATCTACAACTTTCATGTTTACACCAAAACCCAGTTCAAAACGGAAAACGTGTGAAAAAACACAAGAACATGAAACAGAGATACTGTCACTGTGCAGCTCTCGGGAAGGTGACATTTTCTACCCAAAAACTTTGTTTTAACTCTGATTTTCACCAAACTTGGCCCTATAATTCACTCTTACATAACCTAACTTAATACAACACAAAACACAACAATCCAACTCCAGTTCATGCACAATTCATTAGCTCTATTCGTCAACAATTATTCTTTTTACCAACAACCCTATTCTTTCTAAACTCTATCATTCTCAACAATTTCGACACCAATCATTACAGAATAATCAAACAGCATTTCATACATTAAAAGTAATAGTAACAACACACAATTCATCAGTTTTCTTGGGAATTCACAAATTAAACCCTAAACTCAATTCTACCCATTTTCTCATGAACCACAAATTAAACATGAAGAATTAAGCCCTTAATTAGAGAAGTGAAACCCCACCCTTACTTGGTTTGATTGAATGACAAAGGTCCTAGCTCCTCTTGCCTCTTCTCTCTTGCTCTTGATTTTTCCCCTTTTTCTCAAACTCCTCTGTTTTCACGTAAAAATGGTTTTTTTTCTTCTTTTCTCTGACCATCCTTTTCTTAACCTCCTTCATTCTAATTAATTTTATCTAATTCTCACTAATTCCTTTGTTTCCTCTTAATTACACCTCCGCCCCCTTAATTCTAAAATATTCTAATTCCTATAATATTCTTACTAACTATTAATAAAACCATTTAATTAAATAAACAAATCACATAAATCAATTAAATAGGATTCTAAACTCTATCAAACATAAAATAAACGGGCGTTACAACTCTCCCCAACTTATAGAATTTTCGTCCAAGAAAAAAAAATGTACCTCATGTGAACAACTCAGGATACGACTCCCACATCTTGCTTTTCAACTCCCACGTTAAGCTTTCACTAGTCGTTCCACTCCAAACGACCTTCACAAGAGGTATCTCCTTGCCTCTCAGTTTCTTCACCTCATGTGCTTCAATCCTTATTGGCATAGTCTCAATCGTAAGGTTGTCCCTAACCTCCACATCATCTCTCGGAACCACGTGAGAAGGATCCGTAACATACTTCCGAAGTTGAGACACATGAAACACGTCATGCAAATTCGAAAGATGTGGTGGCAAACCCACCCTATAAGCAACTGTTCCCACTCTCCCCGATATCTGATACGGACCAATAAACCTCGGAGTGAGCTTCTTCGACTTCAACGTTCGTCCCACACCCGTCACCAGAGTGACTCTCATAAACACTTGATCACCTTCTTGGAACTCAAAATCTTTCCTGCGCTTATCATGATAACACTTTTGTCGAATCTGCGACGCTTTCATCTTCTCTCTGATAAGCTTAACCTTTTCCGTAGTCTGACGAACAATCTCAGGTCCAAGCACCACACTCTCACCGGACTCAAACCAACATAAATGAGTCCTACTCTTCCGACCATACAGCGCCTCAAATGGTGCCATTCCAATACTAGAATGGTAACTGTTATTATAAGTAAACTCAATCAATGGCAGATGACTATCCCAAGCTCCACCATGCTCAAGTACACAAACTCTCAGCAAATCCTCCAACGACTGAATCGTCCTCTCTGACTGACCATCTGTTTGCGGATGGCAAGCTGAACTCAACTGCAACTTAGAACCTAATGCCTCCTGCAAACTCTTCCAGAATCTAGAAGTGAACCTTGGATCTCTATCCAAAACGATACTCGAAGTGACACCATGAAGTTTCACTATCACTCGAATATAAATCTCTGCCAACTTATCCACAGGAAAACTGATGTTAATTGGAATAAAGTGTGTAGACTTCGTCAATCTTTCCACAATCACCCAAATTGAATCAAAACCACTCGATGTACGCGGCAAACTCGTCACGAAATCCATAGAAATATTATCCCACTTCCACTCTGGCACATCTAATGGCGTCAACAACCTAGCTGGCTTCTGATGCTCGATCTTTAATTTCAGACAAATCAAACAAGAATACACAAATTGTGCCAAATCACGCTTCAACCCAGACCACCAAAATAACTTTTTCAAATCATGATACATCTTGGTAGCACCCGGATGAATACTCAAATTACTACGATGACTTTCTTCTAAAATTAATCTCTTCATCTTTGCATCATCAGGAATGCAAATTCTATCTCTGAATCGTAACACTCCATGATCATCCACTCTGAAATCACTACCTTCAGTCTGAGTAATATCATTCATCAAATCCACTAATTTTACATCTTCTTTCTGGGCTTCTCTAATACTGTTCAGAAATTCATTTTTAATAACTACACTCTGCGGAGTAACTTCACAAACAAGGCTCAAATCTCTAAACTGTTCAAGCAAATCAAGTTCTTTCACCATCATAGCGGACATATGTAAGGTCTTTCTACTCAAAGCATCAGCAATAACACTCGCCTTACCTGGATGGTAATTCAATCCAAAATCATAGTCTTTCAGTAACTCAAGCCATCTCCTCTGCCTCATATTCAACTCTTTCTGATCAAACAAGTACTTCAGACTCTTGTAATCACTGAATACTTCAAAACGAGAACCATACAGATAGTGTCTCCAGATTTTCAACACAAAAACCACTGCAGCCAACTCAAGATTATGAGTAGGATAGTTTCTCTCATGAATTCTCAACTGTCGTGATGCATAAGCCACCACCTTGCCATTCTGCATAAGCACACCATCTAAGCCCAATTTGGACGCATCACAATACACCACAAAAGGTTCATCGGCCTTAGGTAAAACCAAGACAAGAGCGGTCGTCAAACGTTGCTTCAATTCGTTGAAACTTCTTTCACAATGAACATCTCATACAAATGCTCTACCTTTACAAGTCAACTGCGTTAGCGGAAGTGCTAACTTGGAGAAACCTTCAATAAACCTTCTATAATAGACAACCAGAAACAATATGCCCAACCTTCTATTCGTTGTTCCTTCTGTTAGTACGTATGATCCAACTTTGCCAAGACACATGCCCCAGCATCAGGTGAGACAACAGACAACCAGAAACAATACCAAATCAAAGAAAAGATATTCTGGTTGGTATGTTACCACTGTGGAAGAAAGGGACACATTAGACCTTACTGCTTCAAACTGTATGGGTATCCTGATAAAACTCATTCATCAAAAACTGAGCCTACTATGAAGAATGTCAAGCAAGAATGGAAACAGAAGAGTAATACTGTGAATCCTAATCAAGCAGAATATGAAGGTGTGGAGAATGCTCAAATTGGTCATACATCTCTAAGAGCATCATCTAGGAGTGATTGGTATTTTGATAGTGGATGTTCAAGAAATATGACTGGAAGTAGAGATTACTTGACAGATGTCTTGCCATATGCTACAAGCTTTGTGACTTTTGGTGATGGAGCCAAATGAGAGATTAAAGGTATAGGGTCACAGATAAATGAAGGGCTACCTAAAATTGACAAGGTTCTTCATGTGAAAGGGCTTACTGCTAATCTAATAAGCATTAGTCAATTATGTGACAAGGGTCTAAAAGTCAACTTTACAAAGAGTGAATGTTTAGTTACTGATAGGAAGGTGATCTACTGATGAAAGGAGAAAGATCAAAGGATAACTGTTATTTATGGGTCTCTCAAGACAAAGCTGAGTTGTCTACTTGCCTAATAACTGTTGCGGGGATATTGGGATTTCCACCACTAACATTGACCTTTCATTTCCAAATAGGGGAAAGTGTCGACAACCTAAAAAAGAGAGATTCTAAGCTCGGGGGTTAGTTACGCCTAGGGAAGGTATTAGTATCCTAAACGCCCATGGTACTCCATGGTAACCTCTAATTTATTACTTTTATTTCTTTTATGTGCTTAAGAAAATGAGGGAGAAAGTTGTAAGAAATGGAGGGAGAAATTGTTTAGAGAGAAAATGTGTGTGCATGTGGAGATTGGATTGAGAAGAGAAAGTTATGACATAAAAATAAACTTAAAGTTTTACCTAAACTAATCGTGCGACTAAATAGTATTGGACTAAAGAATTTTTATTTGAGAGACAAGATGTTTTTCTATTTGTTTTCTAGAGAAATTACTAATCGCACCTCTTCGTAAATGAAAGTTCATTTTTAGTTGGTTTTTAGCGTTGTGTGTGATGTGTCAAAAGCGATAAAGTCCTACGCTATTACAACCAAATCGAATAATTTTTACAACCATATCGAATCAAATGAAAAATAATAAAAGGCAATAAAATACAAGCGGAGAAATAAACATGAGTATGAAATGCACTTACGAAGAAAAGAAAACAAAATGTCAAATAATTATGTGAAGTGTGTGTAAAGATACAATGTGAAATATAATGTGAATATTACAAAAAGTGAAAAACATAGAAAGAGCACATCATCGCATAAAACATCATCGCATATGAGCACACACTTTTAAAACTAGCAAGGAAAAATAAATCAATTAACAAGCATGATAAAATGAATTTAGACCAAAAAAATGGTCCTTAACTATTAATGCTAGTGCTAGAGCTCAATGATTTTATAAAGTAAAATATTGTCTCTAACATGCATATTAAAATGGTGCATTGTCCTAATCTAAATGCAAATACATGTATGCATGTCAAAAAGTGTAGAGTGAAATTGTAGTGTGAAATTGTAGTGTCAAATGTCATGTAAAAATATGATGTAGTGTAATGTAGAAAAATGTATCATATAATAAGGTAAAATGTGATGTAAAGTGGCATGAAAATGTAATGTAAAATATGATGCAAAAATGTGAATATGAGACATATATCATGAAAGAGTAAATAAAAAAGACAATCAAACATATGCAAGAACAAAACAATGAGAACTTAGAAATAAGCTAAAATATTAGTGTAAGAGTTTAAGCTCAATAAGCTTAAAATAAGCTATTGTCCCAAACAAACACTTATTGAATAAGCTAGTACTAACACATAAGTAAAATAAGCAACTAACAAAAATTAAAATAAAATGAGTCTCAAAAAAGCTCCCTATATATTTATGTTAAATTTGGACTCAATAAATAAGCTATTGTCCCAAAATCAATTATTCAAATAAGCTAAAAAAAACAAGTTGATAATAAATGCATGCAAATGAGTGAAGAGAGTAAAGGGGGTGCAAACCTGAAAAGGGAGGTAATAGCAGTAAAACAGATCAGAAAAAAGAAAGCCCAAGGCCCAGTTGAAGCAAGTCCAAAGGGGGGTGCAGCAGCAGGCGCGTGAGTGTAAATAGGAATCAGCAGAAGCGAAACGGAGGTGTGAACAGCAAGAGTCCAAATAATCAGCCCAAACCCAAATGGAAACCGGACCGGGTCAAACCGGTTCAACCCATGATCCAGCTTCATAATCCGGTACGGTGTTAGAACGCGCGTACACCATGCGCCATCACTAAGTGTTGTTTGATTTAGATCAGACGGATCAAAACAGAATAGAATCAAACGAACCAGATCTCATCATATAAAATGGACGATGATGGTTTAGAGTTGCAGATAACACAGTCCACTGTGTTCATCATCTTCTTCGGCGAGCATCAAACGGTCCGGCGCGGCGGCTTTTCTTACCGGCGAGTTTCATAACGCTAAATCTTGCAAATAAACACTCTAACCGACTCGGTTTTCCATGATCGTTCCAAATCTGGTCTTAGATTTTCAAACAAAGGTCTAGAAACAGTAAAACAAAACCAAAACTGATGACACCCAAAAATTGTATACCACGATTCTGGTGATAATCGAGCAAAACTGACAAATAGAAGATGTTTCAGACGGTTCCAAGAGTATAAACCACTATCAAACCACTTCGTTTGTCTTAGAATTTGGAAGGCCTATACTCAACCACAAAAGCTAGCTTGAGAGTTGAGGTTTGCACACATTTATAAAGGCTATATATGCCATATCTCTAGCCAATGTGGGACTTCTAACACACCTCCTCACGTCTAGAACTGAACAAGCTGGAACGTGGAATTAACAATAACGGGTGCCCCAAATATGGGAGGTCTCCACAACAAACAACAAATGGATCTAGGATAGGCTCTGATACCATCTTAGAATTTGGAAGGCCTATACTCAACCACAAAAGCTAGCTTGAGAGTTGAGGTTTGCACACATTTATAAAGGCTATCTATGCCATATCTCTAGCCAATGTGGGACTTCTAACAGTTTGGAATAAAAATTGAATGAAACGGATCTTACAACTTTCGGTTTTTTCGAGCTAGGATTAACTGTATTTCCAGACGTGTTTTGACGGATTTGATGACATATTTGTGATCAGGAGGTGATGAGGAAGCTTTTGGTGTTTTTCGATTTTGATTTGGAGAAGTTTTGAAAAATGGGTTGTAGTGGTTGAATTTTCCGGCGAGCGGAAGTAGATTCCGGCGCCGGAATCTGATTTTCTGATCAAGTTTGTGATTATTCTCTGATTTTTCTTTCTTGGGAATTGTGTAGAAAATGATTTTCATGATTGAGTGATGTGAGGTTTGTATTTATAAGAGAAAATTAGGTTAAATGGTATTTTTGTAATATTGTGGAAATGGGTAAATAAAAATAAATGGTAAATGAAAATGAAATAAAAAAGATGAGGTGGAATGGTATGATTTTTACTATTTGTGGTAAACTTTGAGATAAAAGGTGAAGTTGAAATAAGTTGAAATCAAATGTGATAAATGTAAGAAAATGTAAATCTTTTTTTATATTTTAAAATATATGGTAATAAAATCTAAAATGCGCGTAAAATAAGAAACAGATTATTTTTGATATTTTTTGACTTTTACGATAAATGCGAACTATTTAAAATAAACTGAAATAAAAATGAAATATTTAAAAATAAAAGGAAATTTAAGAAAAATGATAAAAATATGAAAATGAATGAAAAATGTATGAAAAAGAAAAATAAAATATTTTTTGTATATTTTTATGCATGAAAATGCAAATCGGATTTGTAGGTCCAAAATTGGGGTATTACAATAACTAAAGAAGATGATGTGAAACTATGGCACCAAAAGCTTGGACTGAAGTAGCAAAGTTTTTCACAAGAAAGGGGGGGTTTGAATTGTGAACCTTTTAAAAATTAACTATAAAAATAAATGTTAGATTTATCAAGGATAATAATTCAAGACTGATCTTGGATTGATCTCGTAAGTATAAAAAACACACTTATAATAAATATTAAAGAGTGTAGTGTGTGTAGTGTTTTTTGTAAAACAATTTGAGAAGAGTAAGAAGAACACACAAACAATTTTTATACTGGTTCACCCTTAATCTTGGGCTAGTCCAGTTTCTCCACTATGTCTCTTGAGATACTATCGATCGCTAAATACAAATCTTCTTTTGATCTCACACAAGATCAAATTTCTTAATCTACCTTAACCTTAAGGTAACACTCAAACAATATGAACAATTGACTTGAGCAAATCTTTCTTACAAAGAGAAGTGGTTTTGTGTTCTAAGCTTTTGTGATAAAATCAACTAAGTTGAAAAAAGCTTATGAAAATGATATCTCTAAAAATCACTCTAAGTGTTTATACAGATCCAGTATAATATGTTTGAGATTTGGAGTGAAAGAGATATAAAGAAGAGTTTTGAGATTGCTTGATTGATAATGAAAATGTTGCTTTGATGTATGCTAAAACTCTTGCTCTTCAATGTTGATAGTGAGGCCTATTTATAGGAAATATTGAAGCCTTCAAGTCTTGATCAACAAGTATAGCCGTTGCCAAAGTGTACCAGCAAGAGGAGCCTCTTCCAATTAAATTTAATCAATTATATTGCATGGAGGAGCGTCAGGGAGACCGGTCTCAGACTGCACTGTAGGCAGATTAATTTGGAGGAGCGTGTGAAGCCTTCTTTGCTGAGTTGGAATGAAAGTACATATGCTTGGAGGCCAAGAAAAACAGTTGGATGAATTTTGCACATGGTAGAATTGCTGTTTGTGAGCTGTCTTCAAGGTACAAGAATAATCATTCTTTAATTCTTCACTCTTAGACCAGTCTCAGAACTGGGCTGATGAACAACAATAAAAATATGTTGGAGAATGATGATCGTACAGAGGCATAGTAGATTTGAACAGGAAACAGCTGGACCTCTTTAGTTAGGTGTACTTCATTTGTACTTCACTTGTCACTTTCTCCATAAATTAAGGAAGACTAGCATAAACAAGTCCTCTTAAATGGTACATGACAACCAATAGAAAATATTGTTGTTGAGTTTTGATTGGTCTATGTAACCAAGTATATTTGAACTGATAAGAATTAAATAACAAGATCATTGGAGAAAATTTCTTTGTCTTTGTGCACATGTCTTTGTTCTTCAAAGAGTCCAATGAAAGAGGAATCATATTTATGACAAAATATATTCCTTCATGAAATGAACTTTGCCATGATTGATAAGGATCTTCAATAAAAGTGTTAATTTGTCCTTTGTATGGTTGACTTATCAATTAATGCAGCAAGCTTGATGAACCGTTCTAACGAACCCAGATCAGAGACCAGTCTTAGACTGATCCTGAAACCTTCAAGTTGCTTATAACATAGTTAAAATGATCCATTTAATCCTGTCTTAATTTGTACACTCAAAAGCACTTGTTAGACATTTAAATGATCAGAATTATACTTAAAATATAATTAAATTAGTTTTTTATAATTAAAACATCAAATAAGGATTTTGCCTCAACAATCTCCCCCTTTTTGATGATAACAAACTCTTTTAATTTATTTTAGCTTATGATTCTGATTTTGATTAAAACAATTATGAACATGTGTCTGAGTTTAAATTTATCAAACTCCCCCTCAATTCAAGCATTCATTGATCGTAGCATAATTGAGATAAAAGCATAAACTTATGAATTCACTAAATATATCATTAATCATTAAAAGCTCATTACAAGAGATTCAAACATTTGAGTACATGATTAAGGCAAAAGGATGTGAATTCAAAGATGCATAGTTTAGAAAATAAGGCACATAATAGGAGAAGTTCTTTTACTAACCAAAAGAGAACTTCTCTAACTATCTAGGTTCTTTGTAAACCAAATAAGCTAAAAATAAGTGCTTTTCAAAATAGCTTAACACAGATTAAAGCTTCTAATCTCCCCCTATCTTTCACAGTTACTTCTCCCCCTTTTGTTAACATCAAAAAGGTGGGATAGGATCAATATGGCGCAGGACCAGAGGCAGGATCATTGCCATTTTCTTGTGCAGAGGGGCTTGAGCTAGCACTAGAGGTTGAAGCACTTTGCTGTGGCATGAAGAGAAACTCTGGAATGGGGTTAGATTGTGGTGGAACTAAACCAAGAGTAGGACAAACAACTGAGGTAAACCAGTTTCTCATTATTTGAGCTTCAAAGACCATATAGGAGAGCAGATTGTTGTTAATTTGTTGACCAAAGTAGAGTTTTTTCAAATCTCTTCTGATTTTGGAGTTCACTTTGTCAGATTTTGGTCTTTTAGCATGGCTTCCTGAGGGTCTATTTTCAGGTTCATGAGCTGCAGGGGCAGGATTTGATGGGCCAGCTTGGGCAGAGGAGCAGAAGGAACTTAAAGTTCCAAAAGTGGATGGAATTGTAGGAATGGTGCTGTCAGTGTAGATAGGTTCATTCAACCTTGGGAATTGTGGAGATGAAGCAAACATAGAACAAAGATTTCTTAAGTTTTCATGAGATGAAGTCATAAGTGGTGACCACATAGAAGTAAAGTGTGGTGAAGTGGAAGAGTGAGAGTTGAAGCAAGTTTGGCTACTCTGGGGTGTTTCAATTCTGATATTGGAATCCCAGTTCAATGATGTATCAGTTGAAAAGGGAACAGTGGCAGGGGTGTTTACCTCACTAGATTTTGCATGAGTTGCTTCTGAGGGATCAGTCTCAGATTGAACTCCCAAAAAAGCTGCAAGATTTTCCAGTTCCTCATCTTCAGTTCTTTTCTCTTCTTCATTCCTCTTTCTTTTCATTCCAACTTCAGGCATAGGAGATTGAGCTTCACCATCATTCTTCATATGCGTTATGTTCTTTTTGTTGAAAGGTTGAACAGTGTTCTCAACCTTTTGGTTTGAGCAGTCTACTTTAAAAAACCTAAACACTTTTGATAAGATCATTGCATAGGGTAGAGAGACCCTTTTTAAACCAGACTTGGCAGCAGTAATCATGTGTTGGATTATGGCATAAGGAAGACTGATTCTCTTTTCTTTTGACAAGTGATATATCATCATCATGTCAATGTCAAGAACCTTGTCCTTGCTTCCATTCCTAGGAAAAATGGCATGTTGAGCCATATTATGGAGAATTTTCATCTCCATTTTGAGCTTTGCAGTTCTAGGAGTGACTTTTGGATCACTTACTTCTGTAAATAAGTGATTTAGCACATCTGTTTTGTTCAGATTTAGAGCATTGTACCAATTTGCTCCATAAATTTCACTCCCATCTTGGGGTAAATGCAATAGGTCAGCAATGATATCAGAGGTAAGTTTAATTTCAGTACCTTTCAAGTTTGAGATGATAAGACCTTTGTCTGCAAAAACTTCTGCATTATGATAAAAGGCTTGAACAAGCTCTGGATAAACAGTTTCATGGATTTGAAAGAATGGTGTCCAACCAAATGGTTCAGTATATTGCTTCAAGTCGATTCCTTCCTTGAGAAGCTCATCATACTCAAAATACCTACTCACAGCAATGGGCTTTGTTTTCCAATATTTCTCAAAAAAAGCTTGAGTATCAGGATGAACTAATGGCGTGGGGATGAGATTTGTTCTTGACCTTGAACCAGATGATGTTGCTGGAGCTTTTCCTTTATCAACTGGTTTCTTAGCAGGGATGTTTTTGACAGAAATTTTAGCTGGAGCAGATTTGGGTTTAGTTGGAGCAGAGGAGATGATATCAGCTTCTTCTTCTTCATCAGAAGCAGAGTTTTTTGAAGGAGTATTTTCTGAATCTGTATCTTCAATGACATGCACAGTGTTATCTTGAACAGTAGGCTTTTTTGTTCCAAATCCAGACATAATGCGTAAGGATCTTCTAAGTTGTGATGAATCAATGGATTTAGATTTACTCATTGATTTGGATTTCTTTGATCTGACTAACACAGGAGGAGTATCTGCCATGCTTGGAACTGCTAGGGATGAAACTGGTGTGATCAAATCTTCTGATGTTACAGGTTTAGAAATGGGAATATGAACGGTTTGAGATGGGAGAGTGGTCTCAGAGAGGTCAAATGCGGAAGTGGTGAGAGGTTCATGAGAATGGGTTTGATTTTTAGATCCTGGGATTTGATTTAGAACAATTTCGAAAGAATCAGGGTCAGATTCAGAGCTGTATTGTTCGTTTAAAGGAGAAGGGCGTGGTGGTGGTGATGGTGATTTGTGAAGAGATGTAGAAGATGATGAAGTTGATGAATAAGCTCTTGGGTTTTTCTTTGCAATGTTTTTTGTTCTTGCCATTGTGAAAGAAAATGAACAGTTGTAGTGAGAAAAGAAATTTGTTTGTATAGAGATGAAGAGAGCAATGATGAAAAGAACGAATGATGATGAATGATTTTATGGAGGTATGAAACTTGGAGAAGAGGAGAAGATAGGGGAGTAGGTTGTACAAGAGAATAGTGAAAAAGGGTACTTGATATTATCAAAAGGTAGGAGGGAGAAGAGTGATGATGTAACCGTTGTAGACATGGGAGAGAGAAAGAAACCTCTGAATTAATTAGCTAACTGACTTATCCCACTAACCATTACTACTGATTGGGCCAAAATAAGCGTGATAAAAAAAAAAATTCTGGGCTGTAACGCGCGAGAGTGGTCTCAGACCAGTCTTGAGTCTAAAAAGGATTTTTTCAAAATGTTTAATTTATCCTTAATAAAATTAAAACGGTCTTCCACTAAAGGTTTAGTAAAAATATCAGCTAATTGATTTTCAGTATCAACAAAAACTAATTCAACATCCTTTTTATTAACATGATCTCTAATAAAGTGATGCTTGATTTCAATATGCTTTGATCTTGAATGTTGAATGGGATTTTTTGATAAATTAATGGCACTAGTATTATCACAAAAGATTTTAACATTTGTGTACCTTAATGAAAAATCTTCAAGTTGGTTTCTGATCCATATCACTTGAGAACAACAATTTGCCGCAGATACGTATTCCGCTTCAGTTGTTGAGAGTGCTATGGTATTTTGCTTTCTACAACACCAACTTACAAGAGCTTCACCAAGAAACTGACATGCTCCACTTGTGCTTTTTCTTTCAAGTTTGTCACCGGCATAGTCAGCATCACAATAAGCTGTTAAATCAAAATGTGATCCTTTTTTGTACCATAGACCAACATCTGGAGTTCCCACCAAATATCTAAAAATTCTCTTAACAGCAGTTAAGTGAGATTCTTTTGGAGATGTTTGAAATCTTGCACAGAGACCTACAGAAAAGACAATATCTGGTCTACTAGCAGTTAAATAGAGTAATGATCCTATCATTCCTCTATATTCTTTTTCTGACACATCTTTCCCTTTTTCATCTTTGTCCAAGTTTGTTGATGGATGCATTGGAGTTGACATGATTTTTGCCTCATTCATCTTGTATTTTTTGAGAAGATCCTTGACATATTTTTCTTGGCTAATAAAAATACCATCTTCTTGTTGCTTGATTTGCAAGCCAAGGAAAAATCCAAGTTCTCCCATCATACTCATTTCAAACTCACTTTGCATAAGATTAGAAAAATCTTCACACATTTTTTCGTTAGTTGCACCAAAAATAATATCATCAACATAAACTTGTACAATTAATAAATCTTCGTTATTTGTTTTTCTAAAAAGGGTAGTGTCAATTTTTCCTCTAGAAAAACCATTTTCAAGTAAGAAATTACTTAGTCTTTCATACCATGCTCTTGGAGCTTGTTTTAGTCCATAAAGTGCTTTGGTAAGTTTATAAACATGATTTGGTTTATGTTCATCAACAAAACCAGGAGGTTGATGTACATATACTTCCTCAGTTAAAAAACCATTTAAAAAGGCACTTTTTACATCCATTTGAAATAATTTAAAACATTTATGAGATGCATAAGCAAGTAAAATTCTAATAGCTTCTAACCTGGCTACCGGAGCAAAAGTTTCATCATAATCAATACCTTCTTGTTGATTATACCCTTGAGCTACTAATCTTGCTTTGTTTCTTACCACTTTGCCATTTTCATCAAGTTTGTTTCTAAAAACCCATCTTGTTCCAATGATTGAATGATCTTGTGGACTTGGAACAAGTTTCCATACTTCATTTTTTTCAAATTGTAGAAGTTCTTCTTTCATAGCATCAGTCCAAGATTCATCTATGATAGCTTCATTAATTGTTCTTGGCTCAATTTGAGAGATCATTGCTAGATTGGTCTCCAAATTTTGAAGAGATCTTCTAGTTCTTACTCCATCTTCAGCATTCCCAATTATTTGCTCTTGAGGATGATCATTTATAATTCTCAGAGATTTAGGAACAGATGGTGAAGGTTCTTGTGGAGTATCATGATCTTGATTATTCTTTTCTATTTCCTCTTCTTCTTCATCAACAATCTTAGATTGATCTTCATATTCATCAAATTTAACATGCATGCTTTCTTCCAAAGATTGTGTTCTCAAGTTATAAACTCTATATGCTTTAGAAGTTAGAGAGTATCCTAAGAATAATCCTTTATCTGATTTTGAATCAAACTTACCCAAATTGTCTTTGATATTTAAAATATAACAATAACATCCAAAAATATGAAAGTAGGAAATATTTGGTTTTCTATCTTTCCAAAGTTCATAGGGTGTTTTATTCAAAACTTTTCTTATGGTAACTCTGTTTAAGATATAACAAGCAGTATTAACAGCTTCAGCCCAAAAATATTTTTCAACATAAGATTCATTAATCATAGTTCTTGCCATTTCTTGCAAGGTTCTATTTTTCCTTTCAACAACTCCATTTTGTTGAGGAGTACAAGAAAAATTATGAGAGATTCCATTATCATTAAAGAATGATTCAAAGAGAGTGTTTTCAAATTCTCCTCCATGATCACTTCTTACAGATATGATAGTGGTACCTTTTTCATTTTGAACCTTTAAACAGAAGGTTTTAAAAGCATCAAAGGATTCATCTTTGTGTTTTAGAAAAAGTACCCAAGTGAACCTTGAAAAGTCATCAACAATGACAAAACCATAATTTTTCCCACCAAGACTTGTTGTTTTGACAGGACCAAATAAATCTATGTGAAGTAGTTCAAGAGGTCTTTTTGTTGAAATAAATTCTTTTGGTTTAAAACTGCTTTTAACTTGTTTTCCTCTTGTACATGATTCACATACTTTATCTATGTCAAAATTTATCTTTGGTAAACTTCTTACTAAATCAAGTTTAGAAAGTTTTGAAATAGTTTTCATACTTACATGACCAGTCCTTTTGTGCCATGTCCATTTGTCTTTTTCAATAGAGACAAAACATGATTCAATAGGTAGTTCATCTAAGTATATAACATAAATATTCTTTTCTCTTATGCCTTTAAAAAGAGTTTTACCAGAAGAAGTCTTTTTGATTTCACATGTGTTAGGATTAAATATAACTTCAAAACCATTGTCACATAATTGACTAATGCTTATCAAGTTATGTCCAAGTCCTTCTACATATTGAACATTTTCAATTTTAGCGGAGTTAATCTTACCAATAGTACCTTTACCTTTGATTTTACCTGTCCCATCATTTCCAAAGGTAACTACTCCACCTTCCTTTTCTTTAAATGCAAGGAAATTTTGTCTATCTCCAGTCATATGTCTTGAGCAACCACTGTCCAAGTACCAAGGCTTTCTCTTGACTGCTAGATGGCATTCCTGCATTTGGCGTTAATAGTGCTTTAGGTACCCATAGATTCTTGGGTCCTTGATTGTTAGTGAACATTTTCTTATAAGGAGTCTTTTTATAAGATGATTCCTTATATGGAAGTTTTGGTAAGTCATTTCTCTTAGAATTTTGAAAACTTTTAGAGAATGTTCTAAGTTTGGTCTTAGAATGTTGTTTGTTTTTCTTAAAACAAAATCTTTCAATATGTCCATCTTTAAGACAAAAAGAACATTTATATTTTTGAACTTTCTTTTCTTTAGGAGGAACAAAGAAGTTTTCATATAATTTTTTCTTTTGACACGATCTAAAACCTATACCAGCTTTGTCAAAAATTCCACTTTGTGATCCCATTATATTTTCAAAAGTTTTTGTAGCATTAATAAAACAATTTATGTCATTCTCTAACTCATGAACATTTTGTTTTAAGATGTTATTTTCTTCTAAGATTTTAGAACATTCTTGAGGTTTTTCTTTACATTTTTCTAATTGAGTAGATAAATCAGAAAAATCTTCTCTATATCTTTTGAGCATATCTTTTAGTTTGATGTTCTCAGATTTGTACTCATCTTTTTCTTTGGTTATCTTAGTGATTTCGTCTCTAAGTTGACCATTTTTTTGAGTAATAATTTGAGCATCATATAAAAGATTATCAAACAAGTGTTCAGTTTTTTGACAAGATGAGCAAGGTTCAAATGTTACCTCAGAATCTGATTTTGCCATAAGACATATATTTGCTTCTTGATCTTCTTCTTCTTCTTCTTCCTCAGATTCGTCCCATGTTGCCATCATGGATTTCTTCTTGAATGGAGATTTTCCTTGTTTTGATTTTGGACACTCATTTTTGTAATGACCAAATTGATTACATCCGTAGCATTGTATTTTACTTAAATTTGTTTCCGGTTTAGGTTCATTTCTTCTTGCCGGAAAAGTTTTCTTGAGTTGATTTCTTCGAACTAGTAATTTTTGAATTCTTCTTGAGAGAAGTGCAACTTCTTCTTCGGTGTCTTCTTGCATTGTATCATCATCATCAAAAGTGTCATCAATCTTAGAGCGCTCTTCCTTAGCTTGTAGTGCGATCATTTTCTTTTTCACAGGTTTATCTTCTTGAAAAATAGATTCATGAGCTCTTAATGATCCCATAAGATTTTCTAGTTTCATTTGAGTAAGATCTTTTGCTTCCGTAATAGCCATAACAACATGTCTCCAATTTTTCGGTAAACATCTCAAGATTTTTCTTACTCTTTCATGTATGGTATATTTCTTTCCAAGAGAGTTAAGTTCATTTATTATGACTGTGAATCTTGCATACATTTGATCAATTGTCTCATCTTCCTTCATTTCAAATAGTTCGAACTTTCTTACACCTATGTCAATCCTTGTCTCTTTTACATGACTTGTTCCTTCATGATGAACTTGGAGAGTTTCCCACATTTCTTTTGCGGTTTTGCATTCCATAATGCTATCATATTCTTCCCTACACAAAGCACTCTTTAGAAATAATTTAGCTTTAATATTTAAAAGTACCTTATCCGCTTCTTGAGTTGTCCATTGATCTTGAGTTTTGGGTATTGCGACATTGTCTTTGTCGGTTGTCATTGGTACATGTTCTCCAACTTCAATGACCGCCCACATATGGTTATCTTGTGATCTTAGAAACAATTCCATTTTGTCTTTCCAATAGTAGTAGTCTTCTCCTTCAAATAGAGGTGGCCTATTTGAGGATCCTCCTTCGGATATGAACTTTGCACCTTTCGTTGTCATTACTTCCTTCCTGAATCTTTTCTCTAGCACTTGTTACATGCTTTACTTTAGAGCCGGGCTCTGATGCCAATTGAAGTAGCAAAGTTTTTCACAAGAAAGGGGGGGTTTGAATTGTGAACCTTTTAAAAATTAACTATAAAAATAAATGTTAGATTTATCAAGGATAATAATTCAAGACTGATCTTGGATTGATCTCGTAAGTATAAAAAACACAATTATAATAAATATTAAAGAGTGTAGTGTGTGTAGTGTTTTTTGTAAAACAATTTGAGAAGAGTAAGAAGAACACACAAACAATTTTTATACTGGTTCACCCTTAATCTTGGGCTAGTCCAGTTTCTCCACTATGTCTCTTGAGATACTATCGATCGCTAAATACAAATCTTCTTTTGATCTCACACAAGATCAAATTTCTTAATCTACCTTAACCTTAAGGTAACACTCAAACAATATGAACAATTGACTTGAGCAAATCTTTCTTACAAAGAGAAGTGGTTTTGTGTTCTAAGCTTTTGTGATAAAATCAACTAAGTTGAAAAAAGCTTATGAAAATGATATCTCTAAAAATCACTCTAAGTGTTTATACAGATCCAGTATAATATGTTTGAGATTTGGAGTGAAAGAGATATAAAGAAGAGCTTTGAGATTGCTTGATTGATAATGAAAATGTTGCTTTGATGTATGCTAAAACTCTTGCTCTTCAATGTTGATAGTGAGGCCTATTTATAGGAAATATTGAAGCCTTCAAGTCTTGATCAACAAGTATAGCCGTTGCCAAAGTGTACCAGCAAGAGGAGCCTCTTCCAATTAAATTTAATCAATTATATTGCATGGAGGAGCGTCAGGGAGACCGGTCTCAGACTGCACTGTAGGCAGATTAATTTGGAGGAGCGTGTGAAGCCTTCTTTGCTGAGTTGGAATGAAAGTACATATGCTTGGAGGCCAAGAAAAACAGTTGGATGAATTTTGCACATGGTAGAATTGCTGTTTGTGAGCTGTCTTCAAGGTACAAGAATAATCATTCTTTAATTCTTCACTCTTAGACCAGTCTCAGAACTGGGCTGATGAACAACAATAAAAATATGTTGGAGAATGATGATCGTACAGAGGCATAGTAGATTTGAACAGGAAACAGCTGGACCTCTTTAGTTAGGTGTACTTCATTTGTACTTCACTTGTCACTTTCTCCATAAATTAAGGAAGACTAGCATAAACAAGTCCTCTTAAATGGTACATGACAACCAATAGAAAATATTGTTGTTGAGTTTTGATTGGTCTATGTAACCAAGTATATTTGAACAGATAAGAATTAAATTACAAGATCATTGGAGAAACATTCTTTGTCTTTGTGCACATGTCTTTGTTCTTCAAAGAGTCCAATGAAAGAGGAATCATATTTATGACAAAATATATTCCTTCATGAAATGAACTTTGCCATGATTGATAAGGATCTTCAATAAAAGTGTTAATTTGTCCTTTGTATGGTTGACTTATCAATTAATGCAGCAAGCTTGATGAACCGTTCTAACGAACCCAGATCAGAGACCAGTCTTAGACTGATCCTGAAACCTTCAAGTTGCTTATAACATAGTTAAAATGATCCATTTAATCCTGTCTTAATTTGTACACTCAAAAGCACTTGTTAGACATTTAAATGATCAGAATTATACTTAAAATATAATTAAATTAGTTTGTTATAATTAAAACATCAAATAAGGATTTTGCCTCAACATGGACATCTAAACCTTAAAAGCATGAAGAAAGCTATTGCTGAATGAGCCATCACAGGTTTACCAAGACTTTAGATTCAAGAAGGAAGTATATGTGGAGAATGTTAGATAGGAAAATAGACGAAGATGCCTCACCAGAAGATGCAACATTTGACCACATCCAAAGTATATGTGGAGAATGTGGAGAAATTCAAGGATCTTTGTTTAAAACTTCAAAGAGAAAAGGAATGTGGTATAGCTAGAATCAGAAGTGATCATGGGAAGGAGTTTGAAAATAGTAAGTTCTCTGGTTTTTGCACTGCTGATGGAATATTTCATGAGTTCTCTGCACTTATTACTCCTCAACAAAATGGAATAGTTGAGAGAAAGAATAGGACATTACAAGAATCTGCCAGAGTTATGATACATGCTAAGAAATTAACATACTATTTCTGGGTTGAGGCAAAGAACACATCTTGCTATATACATAACAGAGTAACATTGAGAAAAGGAACATCTACAACTCTGTATGAGCTATTGAAGGATAAAAAGCCAAATGTGAAACACTTTCATGTGTTTGGAAGTAAATGTTATATCTTAGCTGACAGAGAACCAAGAAGGAAGATGGATGCTAAAAGTGATGAGGGCATATCCCTAGGTTATTCAACCAACAGCAGAGCCTATAGAGTATTCAACTCCAAAACTAATACCATGATGGAGTCCATAAATGTTGTGATTGATGATAAAGGTAATAATGCTGCACCAGATGATAGTACATTTGACCCATCATGTGGTCTTCAAGAAGAGACAGAAGATGAAGTTGTCAATGAAGGAGATTCTAGAGTGATTAGTTCTGAAAATACAGTTAATAACTAAGGGCCATCTATCAGAGTTCAGAAGAATCATCCCATAGATCAAGTCATTGGTAATCCTAATCAAGGAATCACAACAAGAAAGAGAATTAATGAGATATCAAATTCTTGTTTTATCTCCAATTTTGAGCCCAAGAATGATAAAGAGGCTCTGACTGATGAGTTCTGGATAAATGCTATGCAAGAAGAATTAACTCAGTTCAAGAGAAGTGATGTATGGGATCTAGTCCCTAGGCCATATAATGCAAACATTATAAGGACAAAATGGGTATACAAGAATAAGTCAGATAAAAATGGTACTATCACTAGGAATAAAGCTAGACTACTCGCACAAGGTTATGCACAGATTGAAGGAGTGGATTTTGGTGAAACCTTTGCCCCTGTAGCTAGACTAGAAGCTATTAGACTATTGCTTGGAATTGCATGTATTCTCAAATTCAAGCTATATCAAATGGATGTCAAGAATGCATTTCTGAATGGTTATCTGAATGAAGTAGTCTATGTGGAACAGCCCAAGGGCTTTGTTGATCCAGCTTTTCCAAATCATGTCTACAAGTTGAAGAAAGCGTTATATGGATTGAAGCAAGCTCCTAGAGCTTGGTATGAGAGGCTTACTGAGTTCTTGGTGAATAATGGATACAGAAAGGGAGGTAATGACAAGACACTTTTTGTGAAAGATGAGAGAGGAAAGCTCATGATTCCACAAATATATGTTGATGATATAGTCTTTGGAGGAATGTCTGACCAGATGGTAGAGCATTTTGTTCAGCAAATGCAATATGAGTTTGAAATGAGTCTTGTAGGTGAGCTGAATTTCTTTCTAGGTCTTCAAGTAAAACAAATGGAAGACACTATATTTATTTCTCAGAGTAAGTATGCTAAGAATATGGTCAAGAAATTTGGTATGGAGAATGCTGCCACCAAAAGAACTCCTGCTCCTACACATGTCAAGCTATCAAAAGATGTCAAGGGAGAAGATGTAGATCAAAGTTTATACAGAAGTATGATAGGAAGTCTTCTCTATCTAACTGCAAGTAGACCTGATATCACATTTGCTGTTGGAGTGTGTGCTAGGTACCAAGCTGAACCAAAGATGAGTCATCTAACTCAAGTGAAGAGAATTTTAAAGTATGTGAACAGTACTAGTGATTATGGTTTGTTGAATTCTCATGGAGAAAACACTATGTTGGTAGGATATTGTGATGCTAACTAGGCTGGAAGTGCAGATGACAGAAAAAGCACTTCTGGTGGATATTTCTTCTTAGGTAACAATCTTATATCTTGGTTTAGTAAGAAACAAAACTGTATTTCCTTATCAACAGCTGAGGCTGAGTACATAGCAGCAGACAGTAGTTGTACACAATTGGTGTGGATGAGACAGATGCTGAGTGAGTACAATGTCAAGACAGATGTTATGACATTATATTGTGACAACTTGAGTGCAATCAATATTTCTAAAAATCCTATACAACATAGCAAGACTAAGCTCATTGATATCAGACATCATTTCATTAGAGATTTGGTTGAAGAAAAAATTGTTGCTATTAAGCATGTTTCAACTGAGGAGCAATTAGCAGATATATTTACAAAAGCTCTTGATATTGCCCAATTTGAAAAACTTAGAAGGTATAGGCATTTGCCTAATTGAGGAATTGTAGCAGTTAATGCGTGTAAGGATTGCAGCAGTTATTCTCTCTTCTATCAACCGCTTGTTGCACGTCTATCAAGGAAGTAAATCAAAACTTTCCTTAAGCAAAACAATCACACGCAATCATCATTATTTCTCTCCATCACTTGCCGCTCTCATCGCCATTCAAAAACTCTCAATCTCTCAAATCTTCAAAAACTTTACTACCATCATGTCTGATTCACCAAACTCTCCAACCATGAACGATCAAACTTCCCCCGATGTTCTTGATACCACTTCACCGGTGGTTATGAATGTTCAACCGCTTGCAACCATCACTGATTCAAAAGCAATCAAACAGCGTCCTAAAACACTTGTGTCAAGGAGAAAGAGCACTAGAAAAGGATCGACTTCCTCTGCGACGAAGAAGATCTCAAAATCAAAAGGTAAGAAAACTCCTGCTGTTCAGAGAATAGGTCTCACCATGCATGATCTATATTGCAAGGAAAATCCTTTCCAATCGACTGTTGTAGAACCTAATGTTGACACTTCTGTCAACGGATCTGATGAAAAACCCTCTGAGGGAATTGAAGCGATCACTGAAACCCTAGGTTGTGATAATCCTAAGGTAGATGACAAATTAGATACTGCTAAGTCAAATTTGTCTGATAAAAATGATGTTTGTACTGGTTTTGATGACAAGATTGTTGCTGATGATGTTAATGTTGCTGAGAACATTGCTGTGACAGAGAATCCTGTTGATTTCTCTACTAATGTACAAGATGCTGTGCCAGATTCTCAAGCATCTTTGGAACGAGCCAATGTAGAGTCTTTGGTTGCTCCAAACACTCCTGAGTCTGTGAGCGTTCATGAGAATGACTCTCCAATGTCTCAAGACCAAAATGCTGAAACCCTAGAAAGATGTTAGTCAGACTGAGATTGTGAATGCTGAACCAACTGATGTGGTTAATGTTGATGAAATGGAGTCTGAAGATAGATCTTTGGAAGAGACTCATGTTATAGGTGTTGCTCGCAGGACAAGGAGCAAATCTATTAGTGTTGCATCTACTACTGGTAAACATGCTAAGGGAGGAAAGAATAAAACAGCTAATACTGGGAAGTAGCGCATTGGTCCCCCAAAGTCTTGGAGCAAAGTTACTCCCAAGCCTGATCAGTAGAAGAAGAAGAATCTTAAAAGAAAGGATCATCCTAC